>CM027081.1:34728552-34743995 GCA_015343265.1 Pao palembangensis | reverse complement strand
GCACTGCGACGCCATCCTGAAGGAGATGCTGTCAAAGAAGCACGCCGCCTACGCCTGGCCCTTCTACAAACCCGTGGACGCTGAGGCGCTGGAGCTGCACGACTACCACGACATCATCAAACATCCCATGGACCTCAGCACCATCCGGGTAATAAGAGCTCCACACACGTCCACCCCTCAGCCACCAGCCTGCCTGCACTCTTTCATGCATGCGTGTGCTGCTGCCCTCTGCTGGCCACTCTGGCGACTGCAGCTGCTCAGCAGCAACTGCAGCTGCTCCAGCTGCTGCTGCCCTCTGCTGGCCACTCTGGCAACTGCAGCTGCTCCAGCTGCTGCTGCCCTCTACTGGCCACTCTGGCGACTGCAGCTGCTCCAGCTGCTGCTGCCCTCTACTGGCCACTCTGGCGTGCACAGCAGTGCTCTGACTCTGATTTCTGCCTCCCCGACAGAAAAAGATGGATAAAGGAGAATATAACGAGCCTCAGAGCTTTGCCACCGACGTCAGGTTAATGTTCTCCAACTGCTACAAGTACAACCCTCCGGACCACGAGGTGGTGGCCATGGCCCGCAAGCTGCAGGTAGGTAGCTCCAGAGCAGCTGGGGGCGCTGCAGAGCCTCTGCTCAGCCCTGCTCTGTCTGCAGGACGTGTTTGAGATGCGCTTTGCAAAGATCCCTGACGAGGGCCTGGAGGCGTCCGTCCCCAGCACCACGCCGCTGGTCAGCAAGAGCACCGCCTCCTCCGACAGCAGCAACAACTCCTCCTCCGACGAGTCGTCCGACTCCGAGGAGGAGCGCGCCACCCGGCTGGCAGAGCTGCAGGAACAGGTGGGTCTCCTCTTGCAGCCTGCTGATCAGTCATTCAGTCAACTGGTTGATCCGCAATGACTCGGTGACGGGTTTATTCCACCAGTTGAAGGCGGTACATGAGCAGCTGGCTGTCCTGTCCCAGGCTCCAGTCAGCAAACCAAAGAAGAAGAAAGAGAAGAAGGACAAGGACAAGAAGAAAGACAAAGACAAGGGCCCCAAGGCCAAGATGGAGGAGGAGAAGAAGCCCAAGGCCACCGCCCAGCAGCCCAAAGCAGCCAATCAGAAGAAGCCACCGGCCAGGAAGGCCAACAGCACAGTCACTGCCACCAGGTGGGACTTCCTCTCCCTTTCACAATAAAAGCCCGCCTGCTGCTGTGGTGTCTGACCATCAAAGTGTTTGCAGACAAGCGAAGAAGAGCAGCAAGACGTCCGTCAGCGGCTCCACCAACGGGGACGACGGCGAGGAGGCCGCCTTGCCCATGTCCTACGACGAGAAGCGCCAGCTGAGCCTGGACATCAACCGGCTGCCGGGGGAGAAGCTGGGCCGCGTGGTGCACATCATCCAGACCAGAGAGCCGTCCCTGAGGGACTCCAACCCCGACGAGATCGAGATCGACTTTGAAACCCTGAAACCTTCCACGCTCCGAGAGCTGGAGCGCTACGTCAAGTCCTGCCTGCAGAAGAAGCAGAGGAAGCTGCTGCGTGAGTCTCCTGTCGGTTCTGGTCTGGTTCTGACCTGGCTCAAACCCGGTTCTGGCCCGGTTCTGGCCTGGTTCTGGCCCGGTTCTGGCCTGGTTCTGACCTGGCTCAAACCTGGTTCTGGCCCGGTTCTGGCCTGGTTCTGACCCGGTTCTGGCCTGGTTCTGACCCGGTTCTGGTCTGGTTCTGGTCTGGTTCTGACCCAGTTCTGGCCTGGTTCTGACCTGGCTCAAACCTGGTTCTGACCCGGTTCTGGCCTGGTTCTGACCCGGTTCTGGCCTGGTTCTGACCTGGTTCAAACCTGGTTCTGGCCCGGTTCTGGCCTGGTTCTGACCTGGCTCAAACCTGGTTCTGACCCGGTTCTGACCCGGTGATGAAGATGATCAGCTCCAACCTCACATCCCTCTCTCTCTCTCTCCCTCTCTCTCTCCCTCCCTCTCCAGAGAAGGCAGCTGGGGGCGGAGCAGCTGGGGGCGGGGCTAGTCGTTTGAGTGGCAGCTCCTCCTCTTCCTCTGATGACAGCTCCTCAACAGGAACATCCTCTTCCTCCGACACAGACTGAACATGCACACAGCTGAGACACACAAATCATGTTACTGAAACACACACACACACACACTAACAGCAGATACACACGCTGAACTTCTTAAACACTTTTATATGAAAGTGACACACACACACACACACACACACCTGGAACTGTATGTAAATAGGCTGACCTCTTTTTAGCTCCTAGTGTCTTTTTCCTGGAGGACCAGAAGGAGAGAAGAAGAAATGGTTGAACCCCAGAAGAGGGGGGCGTGGCAGTCTGTCTCCAGGCCACACCTCCCTGTCTTCTCCTCCTCCTCATTGGCCAGCTGGCTGTGACCCCTGACCTCCTAACCATTCCAGAAGCATGGCTGGAGCATCTTTGGAGGAGGAAGCAGATGTTTGTGTGAGGTCTGCTCCCACCCAGGCTCTTCTGGCCCTCCCCACGGAGGCTCCAGCCCGCTGGGACAAACATCTGCAGCAGCTGTGGGGCTGCAGAAGAGCTGGGGTCACGTGATCAGGTGCTGGGGTCACGTGACCAGGTGCTGGCCCCGCCTGCAGAGCCCGTCAGGCGTTGAAACACTACCTTTCTCTGCTCTCTTCAGGTCGTGTGCTCCACTCGTCTTTTAAGGTTCTGTGTGGAAGCGTTTATTATCCATCTAAGCTCAGACGCAGCCAGACGCAGCAATATTGGCGGGAGAGCCTCCAAGTGCAGAAACTTGTAAACGCAGCAGACGGCGGCGTCATTCTGGCTTTTATAAACTCCTTTTTAACACCTTGACCTTTACTTTGCAAACTGGCCGGCAGAGAAGCTGCTTCCTGTTGTGACGCCACAGCTGGTTCCTCTAACGATGTCCGACCTTTGACCCGGGCCCCTTTTAACCAACCAAGATGGCCGCCGGGTCACGTCCTGTCTGAACTAGTTGGTTACGAACGTTGCCATGGGTGGGGCTGCTCAGTTGCCATGGAGATGGTTTAGTGGGTAGAATGATTGAAAAAGGAATCCTTTTCATTTGGTTGTGCTTTTTGGAAAGTTTCAGATTAAAAGCACGTGCATTTATTTTGACAGATTCGGCCCCTTTATTTTGAAAAGGATCCATCTTCCTGATGTGAGACT
This sequence comes from Pao palembangensis, assembly GCA_015343265.1. NCBI lineage: Eukaryota > Metazoa > Chordata > Actinopteri > Tetraodontiformes > Tetraodontidae > Pao > Pao palembangensis. Next base: position 34,740,844 of record CM027081.1, on the reverse strand, counting down.
GTTGGACAGCTCGTTGCTATGGTAACTCCCTGTTTTTAGTTGGTCGATCTTTGATGCTAATAGTTAATTTTTGTATTTTAATAAGGAAAAGTGGTTTTATGTATTTGCATGCACTCCGGCCGTATGTTTGAGCACTGTGGTAGCTGTGTCGTAGCTGTCTGACCTTTAGATGGAGCTGAGACGAGAGGACGAAGCAACGAGGACCCCACACGTGAACGATTGATGTAATTACCGACGGGATCCTTATTTTCTGAGCTTTGTTTTCATAAATAAACAGAAATTGAGCTAACGGCCTTTAGGAATTTTTTGTGTCCCAGGTGGGCAGAACCGCAGCAGGTTCTGCTTTCAGAAGACCACAGCAGCACCTCCCTCGTTTGGAGAACGCTTTTATTTGGAACATGCAGGTTCTGCTCAAGTTCTTTGTCGGCTGGTCGGTCTGGCTCTCGGGTCCAACCCTAAATGCTGTTTGGGTGGCGTGGAAGATGTTTGAGGGCCTTCATGGCCTCCAGCCTGGGTCTGTCCTCCAGGTTCACATGACCCTGCAGATTCTGGACTGGGCCTCCACACCCTGAAGACAGCGCTTGTCCCGGACCAGCACGGCCTGGTTCCCAAAGCTGCTGTACCAGGCAGACTGGCTCCTGTGCAGGTAGGTGGGGGGCGGGGCCAGCAGCACCAGCTGCTGCTGCTGCTGCTGCTGCCAGATCAGCAGGGACGTGTCCCGGTACCGCAGCCGGGCGAAGCTCTCCGACAGGGCCTTCTCCGCCAGGCCTGGGACGCTGGGACCGGAACCAGGGACCGTCGGGCCCTCGGCAGCCAGAGCTTCTCTGGACATGTCAGCGGTCTGGGTCGTTTTCCGTCATGGTCATCGGCACGCTGTCCAGGTAATGGACCGAGCCAGCAGAACCTAGGAGAACGGAACCAGGTTTGGACTAAACATTGTCCGGCTGGGCTCATTTCTATCACGGTCCAACCCGCCTCTACACGCTCTACTCACCTGTTGGGTCCGACCCGGACCTTTGGGCTTCCCTAGTCTGCGCTCAGCCCACCGACGCTTGCAGCTCCAAGCAGCCGAAGCTAACAGCAGTTAGCCGCCTGGCCGCTTCTCATGGAGATTATCCGGCTGCTTCAGAGTTTCTGACGCCAAAACTCAACCGGCAGAACTGTAGGAATCCACGACGTAACCACGCCTCCACGAAACCTGCCGGTAAATCAGAAAGTGACGTTTAGTGTGCCTCTGAGGGTGTGGAAAACAATGTCGTTGCGTGTAATAGCAACGGTGCGTCTTCGATGTAGTCCGTGGAGCAACACCAGCTGCAGAACAAAGGTTCCGGGGCTTAGTGTGGCTTTTACCGGTAAATTCACCGATATCACAGGTAATTCAATTTTCTCATCTATGACCATTTACTAAATTTGAGAGAAACGTTTATTCAATGTTTTGTTGGTGTTTAATATTTTAATCACAACTGTTGCAAAGGCGCGTTGATTGTTATCACTAATAGTAGTATTTCATTTGGAACCTTGAGCATGTCTATCAGCTGGTTACCGTCTTTACAGCGGCGCTCTGGCCTTTTATCGCGTTGACAGCTCGGCGTTGAAGTGGCGTCAGCTGCTCGGACAGGTAAGACAGTCCTGACGTGAAGTTTGACCACATTTGGACCGTCTTCCTTCGTTCCTGGTGGATCGGAGATACTCGCGGTCGCTTCCAGTCGACACATTTTTTTTTAAATTTTTTTGCTTTTGGCTGAACATGAAAACAGTCATGGCAGGTTTAACAAATGAATTCTCACTTTTATTTTAGTGTTCACAGTTTTAAAATCATCCATATTTCAGCAGATTAATACAGAAGATTGCTCAAGTTCTAGATCCTGAACTCGTGTCTCCTCTGTGTCTGTAGAGCATCTGGTTGGGACTGAAGCCTCAAACTTGTGTAAATGTTACACTGTGAGCAGGAAGTTGGATGGTCAGACTTTCACATTAAAAGCCTTTTGTGTTTATTATAGATGAGAAAAGTTTCTTCTACTTGTTTCTGTGAGTCAGACTGTAGCTTCAGGAACCGTGTGAAGCTTGTCAGGGGTCAGGGGTCAGCAGTCATCCAGGGAACGTTAGCCTGTCGCTCTGCTGACCTTTAGGCTGCGTGGAGGTCACCCTGCTGACTCTGGATGTGCCCGCCTGCTCCACACGCTCCGTTAGCCACTAGCGTGTTCGGTTAGCCTGCCGAGGCTCTGGCCCGCCTGCTTTGATGTAGCAGCTGGAAGCAGGCGGGACCTTCCTGAGGAGCCTCCAGGGGAGCATGTGGGCGTGGCCTCGTCCCCTCAGACCTCCGGTGTGACCACAGTCTCATCGTAGTCCATGATGGTCAGCTCACGCCTCCGGAGGAGAGCCGTGTGCAGCGGGTCAGCAGGGGGCGCTGTGGCTCCAGGCTGGAGCTCTGGGGAGGGACTCCTCAGCAGGAGCGCCTCCTCCACCTCCTGGCCCAGGGGAGTCGTCTCCGGCTGCAGCTCGCTGTCCTCCAGCACCTCCACCTGGCCCTGCGGCTCCTCCGGCTGCCTCTGATTGGTCGGTCTGAATAGCTGCCACGCCCGCTGCTCCAGGAAGGAGCCCACGGTGAGGGGGGACTCCGTGGGGGACAGTGAGGGAAGGGAGGGGGAGCAGGAGGGGAGGAGTGGCGGAGAGGTGGAGACCTGCACACCTCTGTTCCACAGGTCAGCAGAAGAGGACGGGCGTGGAGGGCAGGCAGCCCCGCCCTGCGGAGAGGCGCCACCGCCGCTGCGGGTGAGAGGGAGGCGTGAGCGTGCAGAGCTGTGATTGGCTGAGAGCAGCGTGGGTCGCCTCACCAGCTGTCCGGTTGCATCTGCGCGTACAGCTGCAACATCTCCGTCTGCAGCGTCTGACAGATGGTGCTGAGGGCAGCACGCCGCCCTTCGCAGGCAGCAAACTCCGCCCTGGCGATGACATCACAGCACAGAGGTGAGGCGAGGCGGTGGCGGCGAGGCCTGAGGGAGCAGCTGCTCACCTGCTGCGAGTCTTGGAGGCCTCCAGCAGCGTCTTCAGCTCCAGCAGCCTCTGCTCCTTCTGGGCCAGCAGCTGCTCCGCCTCCGCTGCTCTCTGATTGGCTGCTTCCAGCCTCTGACGCTGCTGCAGCTCACCGTCCTGCAGCCGCCACAGCTCCGCCCCCACACTGCAGCGCAGGGGGGACGCCTGCTGGCACACACACACAGTTACAGTTACACACACACACAGATACACACACACACACACAGTTACAGTTACACACACACACAGTTACAGTTACACACACACACATACACACACAGTTACAGTTACACACACACAGATACACACACACACACAGTTATGATTACACACACACAGATACGCAGAGACACAGTTACACACACACACACACACACACAGTTACACACACACACACGCAGAGACACACACACACACACACACACAGATACACACAGACACACAGTTACAGTTACACACACACACAGTTACACACACACACACAGATACACACACACACAGATACACACACACAGTTACAGTTACACACACACACAGATACACACACACACAGATACACACACACAGTTACAGTTACACACACACACAGATACACACACACACACACAGGTTACACACACAGATACACACACACACAGGTTACACACACACAGTTACAGTTACACACAAACACAGATACACACACACACACAGATTTACACACACACAGTTACAGTTACACACACACACACACACACACAGATACACACACACAGTTGCAGTTACACACACACACACACACGATACACACACACACAGTTACAGATTACACACACACACACACCACACACACACACACACACACACACACACACAGTTACACACACACACACAGTTACAGTTACACACACACACACACACACACACAGATTTACACACACACACACACACAGATTTACACACACACAGTTACACACACACACACAGTTACAGTTACACACACACACAGATACACACACACACAGTTACAGTTTTACACACAGATACACACACACACACACACGGAATTTACACACACACAGTTACATTACACACACACACACACAGTTTACAGTTACACACACACAACAGATACACACACACACACACAGAATTTACACACACACACACACACACACAGATTTACACACACACACACACACACAGATACAGTTACACACACACACACACACAGATACAGTTACACACACACACACACACACACACACACACACACAGAAACACACTCAGCAGGGGTGTGTGTGTGTGCTAATGACTGTGTGTTACTGCCTTGGCGTGTGTGTGTGTATGTGTGTGTACCTTCTGGCACAGGGCGTGTGTGTGTGTGGCAGTGTGTGTGTACCTTCACAGCAGGGGTGTGTGTGTGTGTGTGTGTGTGTACCTTGCAGCAGGGCGTGTGTGTGTGTGCGTGTGTGTGTACCTTGCAGCAGGGCGTGTGTGCGTGTGTGTGTCCCTCCAGCTCCTCCGTCAGTCTGCGGGTGGTTTGCTTCAGCAGGATGAGCTGCTGGGTCAACAGGAAGTTGTGCTGCTGCAGCTGCTCGCTGGTTTCCAGCTGCAGACACCATCACACACACACTGGTAACCAGTAGCTAGCAGCCGTGTGTGTGGGTACATGTGAGTTAACATGTCTGTTGGCTGTTCCAGGACTCCAGGGGCCACATCTACCTTCAGGGACAACCGGGTCAGCTGACGCTCCGCACTGTGAGCCTTCTGATTGGCTGTCTGAAGCTCCGCCTCCACAGCCCTCAGACGGGTGTGACACTCCCCAAGTTCAGTCTGAAACAGCCAATCAGAGAGCAGCAGGTATTCACAACAACACAGGTGTGTGTGTGTGTTAGCTGCAGTCTCTGGGTGTGTGTGTGTGTGTTAGCTGCAGTCTCTGGGTGTGTGTGTGTGTGTTAGCTGCAGTCTCTGGGTGTGTGTGTGTGTGTTAGCTGCAGTCTCTGGGTGTGTGTGTGTGTGTCCTGCAGTCTCTGGGTGTGTGTGTGTGTTACCTGCAGTCTCTGGGTGTGTGTGTGTGTTACCTGCAGTCTCTGGGTGTGTGTGTGTGTGTGTGTGTTACCTGCAGTCTCTGGGTGTGTCTGTGTTCCTCCTGTTGCTGCTGGAGCAGCTGCTGAATGTGTGTCTGCAGTCTCTGCGTGTGTGTGTGTGCTTCCTGCTGCAGGCGTGTGTATCGTCTCTGCTCTTCCTCCAGGCTCTTCTTCAGGACCTGGATCTCGTCCTCCTGAATGAGCAGCTGAGCTTTCTGCACCAACAACCCACATGTGAAAACAGAGACCACGCTAACAGCTAACGGAAGCAGACACAAGAGAGTGTAAGCAAAGTCTCGTTACCATGGCAACACTGCGCTCCTCCAGCGCGGTGGTGTTGATGACTCTTCGCAACAGGCGGCGGTTTCTGATGGCGTGCTGTTGGCGTTTGAATCGCTCGTACAGCAGCTGACTGTGGACCAGCAACAGCTGACTCCTCACAGACTGAAGCTCCTCCCCCAGGGCGGGGCCTAGCACACACACCAGTCAGCTGATCAAAGCCATCAGCCGTCTGGCTAGGTTAATCTGGGTTTTAGTTTAGGTTTAGTGTAGTTAGGTCTTTAGTTGGGAGAGAGGAGAGCAAAGTCATGTCTGAGGGTGAGGGGTCAGAGGTCAGGCCAGGGGTCAGGTGAGGGGTCAGAGGTCAGGCCAGGGGTCAGAGGTCAGGCCAGGGGTCAGGTGAGGTGGTACCTTTTCTCATGCTCTGCTGTTTACCTCCAGAATGGCTGCGCTCCGTCCACGTTGGTGCTGTCAGCCTGAAGCAGACGACACTGACGTTTACAGCCTTTACTAGCTCGCTGGTGCTAACGCTAACGCTAGCTCATCTTCTTATGAACAGGGAGCAGCTGAGGAGGGTGGAGATCCCTCTCTCTCTCTCACCTCCTGCTGAGGCCTGCATGGGCATCATGACCATGGACAATCAGCTGATCCAGAACCTCCAGAGGAGAGATCCAGGAGTCCACGCTGCCCCCTCCCAGCTCCTCCTCCGGGACATCTCTCTCCAGAACCTCCTGCAGTGATCACACACACACACACACACACCGNACAAACAAACAAACAAACAAACAAACAAACAAACAAGAGAGAACTGAAGAACAAGGACCAGAAGAGGGCGCTGCAACACCAGTACACGAGTGGAAACACCTGTAAACACTAAATAAATCAGTAAATACACCATTAAACACACCAGTAAACCAGTAAATACACCAGTAAACACACCAGTAAACACACCAGTAAACCAGTAAATACACCAGTAAACACACCAGTAAACACACCAGTAAACCAGTAAATACACCAGTAAACACAGCAGTAAACACAGCAGTAAACACAGCAGTAAACCAGTAAATACACCAGTAAACATAGCAGTAAACACAGCAGTAAACCAGTAAATACACCAGTAAACACACCAGTAAACACACCAGTAAACCAGTAAATACACCAGTAAACACAGCAGTAAACACAGCAGTAAACACACCAGTAAACACAGCAGTAAACATAGCAGTAAACCAGTACAGGCAGCGTGAACAAAGGTGGAGGATCTGGGACACACGTGAATCACATCAACGCTTCAGGCCCACAAACTTGTCACAACAGGCAAACCAGTTCATCTCTCTCACTCACACACGTGTGTGTGTGTGTGTGTGTGTGTGTGTGTGTGAGAATCACTGACCTGGAAGCTGAGTCGTGCTCCTGAACACCAGAGGAATTATTCTCAGGTCATTTGTGTCACTTCCTGTTGCTGGGTCTTTTTTTATTATTAATGTATAACTTTATTTAAAGCAAGTACAACAACACCTGCAAAGACAGTGGTGTCCCTACAAGAACACGACTGAACAAAGCCAGGGGGACAAAAAAGAGCAAAAAATAGCATAGTTAGAAAGAAAAGCTGGACTGAGTGACTGCACGGCCTGATCTCACCAACAAAGGCAACAAACTGAGGTTTCCTATAGTGGATTTACAGCAAAGAACATGATATTTGACCATCAGAATGAAATCAATAACGTGTGTGTGTGTGTGTGTGTGTGTGTGTGTGTGTGTGTGCCTTTGTCTGAGCATCATCATCCCTCAGGAGACCAAACACCACCAAAACAAAACACTCAGCGTCATTATCACAAATAAAGTTACATAAACTCTGCCAGAATCAAGGCAGTACCAAAACAAAAGCACCAACTTCCCTTTAAAATCTTTTTTTAACGTAGTCTTTCATTGGGTAGAATCTGTGAATGAGTTTAAAGGAGATTTCTTCAACTTTATTTGTAATTCAATATCTATTTGGTAAAGGCCAGGCCTTCTTCCATACAATAGTTCCCAGGAATTGATGCCAATCTGAAATAATCCGGGGCAAAGTAGTGATATCTTCCTGGAACAGCCCTGATGGACCTGTTGTTGTAGAGGACAACTGGAAAAAGGACCCTGCTGAGCGTCCATCCTTTCAACAACACACCGATCCCAGAGGAAATTCACCAAAGACTTTGGCAGGATCCGCAGGTGTGACGGGGATTATTATAATCTGTCAGAAACTCTTCATAAGTGAAAAGAAAACCATCCCTGTTAAACAACTGATTTACCAAAGAAGGAAAAGGTTTAGGCCGCCCTGTTTACTGGTTTAAAATGTTTAAACAATTTATTTTAAGTGTGTTATTTAGTGTAGAGAAATCCAAAATTTAAGCCCACCATTTTCCTGCTGCTGGGTCCTTCTGACAGGATTGACTTGAGTTTTATTTTGAAGTTTTCTTCCTTCAGGAAGTGTCTTCATGTCTGCTTCATCGCTTCCTGTAGAAACCTGCACCAGAAACACTCTTGCTGGCTGGAAACAGCCGTACAGAACCAGCAGACCAGCAGAACCAGCAGCTGGGCCAGTGTGGTCCTGGTGCTGCAGAGGCGGTCCTACCTTAGAGAGGGCGTGGTCTCCTCAGCCTCTTTACTTTCTTTGCGTTCGGGTCAGAACCTCCAGGTTCCTCATCGCCATGGCAGCGGTGGGACCACAGGAAGTGGAGGTGTGACCCTGGGCGTGACCTCACCAGAGGACCCAGAGAGACTTCCTGCCCCACCTGCATCAGCAGCTGTGATTGGCTGCAAGAGGACACGTGACAGATTGTTACAAACAGCTTGAACCCCGTGGGGGGTCTCCTGGTCATATACCACTAGCCCCTCCCACGCGCATGTTGCCAAGGTAACCAGCTGTCCCGTGTCAAGGTTGTCTAGGTTACCGTCTATAAAAAGATGAAAACGGCGGATTAAAGTCAGAAGTGAGGAAGACGGGCGAGCACATCAGCTGATCGAGGGGGCGGAGCCTCGCCGTCTTTGATCATCGCTATTTCTGTTTGATGTGTTTCTTTGGTCTAAATCTGATCGGAGCAAGATTGACGTCACTCTCAGGCGCGTGACGGTGGCTTGTTGCTGGTGTACGAGCATAAAGAGGAGACATCCTCGGGGACGCGCACATCTATCTCTTGTGTGCGTGAGCGCGCGTGTGGGGGGTCGAGCGTCAGAGCCAAGGACGGAGCGCGAGACTGCGAGCTGCAGGTCATCTCCATCATCATCACCATCATCATCATCAGTCCGCGGGTGTCGCGCGCCCGAACCGAACCACGACCGCAGCGATCGGCTTCATCCGCCGGAAGCAACACTCGGACTCGCTTTAGCTTCGGATCAACAGGACGCGCGCGTTTCCTCCAACCTCTGGACCAATCAGCACACGAGCCTTAATCAGGCGCAAACTGGATCTGACGACCTGTGGATGCCCAGACGCTGATCGGAGCGAACCGGGACCGGGACACGACCCGCTGACGGTGGATGGAGAGACTGGGAGCACTGGGAGGCTGCGCGTGACTTCAATCAAGCTCAGGCGTGAAATCAACAGGAGAGCGCGAGACTGAGGCAGAGCCAGAACCTGAACCCGCAGCCGGACCAGCCGGACCAGCCGAACCAGTAAGACCTTTATGAGCTCACCCGCACCTGAGGTTCTGTCAATTATCACCAAGGTGACCATGAATTTAACGTGCGCTGTGACGTCACGTCGGGTACGTGACCAACCAGAGCTGCTAATGTCAATGCTAACATGGTCCGCTGGCACGTGAGCAGCAGCGTCCTGCTGACGGCTGCAGTCCTGGTTGTCACCACCAGGTGCTGCCAAACCTCACCCACGGGACCATCGGTCTGGGACCTCCAGACAGGAAGTTCTTTGATTTTCAAGGTTAATTTCAGAATCAGCGAGTTTAGAAGGAGTTTTTGAACATAAAATTCTAAAATCTAAACGTGAACAGGATCCGGTTTGATCTGGATCAGTAACCAGGGTTCAGGCCTGATGAGCGGTAGGAGGCAAGTAGGCGGGGTCTCCAGCCTGCTGGGGCGGGCTAACCTCTGTGTTTGATGTGCTCAGTGGGCGGGGTCTCCAGCCTGCTGGGGGCGGGGTCTCCAGCCTGCTGGGGCGGGGTCTCCAGCCTGCTGGGGGCGGGGTCTCCAGCCTGCTGGGGCGGGCTAACCTCTGTCTTCGCTGTGCTCAGTGGAGGTCCGCGGCGTGCTGCTTCTGGCCGTGCTGCAGTGCTGCTCGGTGGCGCGCTGCGGCTGCGAACCTCGCCTGGTCAACATCGGTGCCGTGCTGAGCCAGAAACGCTACGAGCAGGTGTTCAAAGACGCCGTGAGCCAGGCCAACGCGCTCTACGGGAAAGACAAGTTCAAGATGAACGCCATCTCCGTCACCCACAAACCCAACGCCATCCAGATGGCGCTGTCGGTGTGCGAGGACCTCATCTCCAACCAGGTGAGTCAGCCGACCTGGACAGCGCCGCTCTGCTAGGCTAGCTCCACCCTAGCTACAGCACCAGCAACCAGCAACCGGAGGAACCTGGAGCAGCACCAGGCTCCTGGGGGGAGGGGCAAGGACAGATGGACAGAGGAGGGAGAGCCAAGAACCAATCAGGAGACAGGAACCTGTCAGCTGATCGTGGGTACCAGCCTTGGCCCGTAGCAGCGTAGCTAAGAGGATGCTAACGGTTAGCTGCTCCCGTGACTGTTAGCGTTAGCTTAGCTAGGATCCTGAAGGTTGTCTTCTTCTGGGCCTTCTGGTTCTGGATCAGCTGGAGGTTCTGACAGGGTTCTTCCTGTGGGGTCCAGATGTTGTGGGGATTCCCGCCTTCAGCATCTGCTCGTCCTGCAGGTTTACGCCATCCTGGTGAGCCACCCCCCCCAGTCCAACGACCACCTGACCCCCACGCCCGTGTCCTACACCGCCGGCTTCTACCGGATCCCCGTGGTGGGCCTGACCACGCGGATGTCCATCTACTCCGACAAGGTGACCTCCCAGCATCTGCAGAGCAGGCCCAGGTTTGACCTCTGACCCCTGGCTCTCCTCTGTCTGTGGTCCTGCAGAGCATCCACCTGTCCTTCCTGAGGACCGTCCCACCGTACTCTCACCAGGCCCACGTCTGGTTCGACCTCATGAGAGAGTTCCGGTGGAACCACATCATCCTGATGGTCAGCGACGACCACGAGGGACGAGCGGCCCAGAAGAGACTGGAGACGCTGCTGGAGGAGAGAGAGACCAAGGTAGGGACAGCAGGGACCCAGGAGACACCGGAGACCAGAGAGACAGGAGACCAGAGGGACAGCAGAGACACCGGAGACCAGAGAGACAGGAGACCAGAGGGACAGCAGAGACACCGGAGACCAGAGAGACAGGAGCAGAGGGACAGCGAGAACTGCCGAGAGACCAGAGAACAGTTCAGCAGAGACAACAGAGACCAGAGGGACAGCAGAGACACAGCAGACCAGAGAGACAGGACACCTTGGGAACAACGAGGCCAGAGACGGGAGACCAGAGGGACAGCAGAGACACCGGAGACCAGAGAGAGACCAGAGCCAGAGGGACAGCAGGGAGCACCGAGGACCCAGGGCAGACACAGCAAGGCAGCAGAGACCAGAGAGGGACAGCAGGGCACAGCAGACCAGAGAGACAGGGGCCAGAGGGACAGCAGAAGCACCGGGAGACCGAGGCCAGGACACAGCAGAGACAACAGAGACCAGAGGGACAGCAGAACACAGCAGACCAGAGGGCATGGGAGACCAGAGGGACCTTGCTTACAGCAGACCAGAGAGACAGGAGACCAGAGGGACGGCAGAGACACGGAGACCAGAGGGCAGGAGACTTTGCTTAGAGACAACAGAGACCAGAGGACAGCAGGGCACAGCAGACAGAGACAGAGACCAGAAGGACAGCAGAGACACCGGAGCCAGAGGCAGGACACAGCAGGGCAACAGAGACCAGAGGGACAGCAGAGACTGCAGACCAGAGACAGGAGACCAGAGGACAGCAGGGACACAGCAGACCAGAGACAGGAGACCAGAGGACAGCAGGGCAGGGAGACCAGAGAGACAGGACACAGCAGAACCTTGAGACCAGAGGACAGCAGGAACACAGCAGACCAGAGAGACAGGACTGTAGAGACAACAGAGACCAGAGGGGACAGCAGAGACACAGCAGACCAGAGAGGCAGGACACAGCAGAACAACGGAGACCAGAGAGACAGGAGACCAGAGGGACAGCAGAGACACCGGAGACCAGAGAGACAGGAGACCAGAGGACAGCAGGGCACAGGAGACCAGAAGACAGGACTGCAGAGACAACAGAGACCAGAGGACAGCAGAGACACAGCAGACCAGAGACAGGAGGCCAGAGGGACAGCAAGACACAACAGGCCAGAGACAGGGAGGCCAGGGCAGCAGAACCACCGAGGAGACAGAGGGCAGGAGACCAGGACGGCAGAAATTACCGGAGACCAGAGAGACAGAGACCAGAGGGACAGCAGGAGCACGGGGAGACCAGAGACAGGACACAGCAAGGCACAACAGAGACCAGAGGGACAGCAGGGACTAACAGACCAGAGAGACAGCAGTACTGGAGACCAGAGACAGCAGGGACAGCAGACCAGAGGGCAGCAGGAGCAACAGAGACCAGAGGGACAGCAGACAGAGAGGACAGCAGAGCACTGGAGACCAGAGGACAGCAGAGACACCGGAGACCAGAGACAGCAGGGACTGCAGCAGACCAGAGGACAGGCAGAACACTGGAGACCAGAGAGACAGGACACAGCAGAGACAACAGAGACCAGAGGAACAGGAGACCTGCTGGAGGAGAGAGACCAACGTAGGGACAGCAGGGACACAGGAGACAGCAGAAGCCCAAATCCTGG
>CM027081.1:34716052-34726052 GCA_015343265.1 Pao palembangensis | reverse complement strand
AGCAGAGTTAGCGGTGGTCTAATGGGACATTCCGCCGCCACACTGGTTTAGCGTCAGATGAAGTTTGAGGGCAGCAGATTCGAGGCTCCGCCTAGCACCACCACCAGTCGGCGTAACGGTTGACACCCTCCACGTACAGTAGGAAAGGGCAAAGAAAAGAGCAACACAGACAACAAGCTTCTCCTGCACCACAGCTAGGCGGCTACGTTAGCAGCACCAATGCTAACGCGGCAACATGACCTAATCACCTCCGACTGAGGCTGGGCGATCGAAGTGATCCGTCAGCGTGATTGTTGATTTAAATTTAGGCGTCTGAACTAAATTAGCCCAACGGATCGAGCTTGAGATCAGGCTTTGCTTGTGTGTCCTCTAAAGAAATAAAGACACGGTGAGGACGGGCGTATTATTAGCTAGCCAAGACAGATGGTCAGTCAGTCGGTTGTTCGTACTCAGACAGACAGTGATCGGTCAGTCAGACAGGCGGTCAGTCAGCGGACAGTCAGTTGGTCAGTCAGTCAGACGATCAGTCAGTCAGACGATCAGATAGTCAGTTGGTCAGTCAGACAGTCAGTCAGGCGGTCCAGTCGGGCAAGGCGGTCAGTCGGTTGATCCAACAAGTGGAGTCAGATGGTTGGTCGGCCAGTCAGACAGGCGGTCGAAGTCGACGATCCGGTTGGTCAGTCGGTCGGTCAGCAGACAGTCAGTCGACCAGTCAGACAGGCGGTCAGTCGAATTGATCAGTCGGGCGATCGATCGACGGACCAGTCCAGTCGGTCCGGTCGGTCACTCAGACAGCGAACGGTCGTCGAGTCCAGTCGAACGAGGCGGTCAGTCGAACAGTCCGGTTGGTCGGTCGGTCGAGCGATCAGTCAGTCAGGCGGTCGGTCGGATAGTCCCGGTTGGTCAGTCGGTGGTCAGTCGAACGGTCGGTCAGGCGGTCAGTCAGACAGGCGGTCAGTCAGTTGATCAGCCAGTCGGTCAGATGGTTAGTGCGGCCGGTCCAGACAGGCGGTCGGTCGAACAGTCAGTCCAGGCGATCAGTCGGTCGGTCAGTCGGTCAGTCACTCCAGACAGACGGTCGGTCGGTCGAACCAGTCAGGCGGTCAGTCGGATAGTCAGTTGGTCAGTCAGTCGGTCAGTCACTCAGTCAGACAGACAGTCAGACGGTCAGTTGGTCAGTCAGTCGGTCAGACAGACGGTCGGTTGGTCGATCGCTCAGTCAGTCGGTCAGACTGACCAGTCAGGTCAGTGATCCAACGGTCAGTCAGATGGTTGGTCGACCAGTCAGACAGGCGGTCGGTCGAACAGTCAGTCGGGCAATCGGTCGGGTCGAAGACAGTCAGTCAGTCAGGTCCGATACTCCAGACAGACGGTCGCGGTCAGTCAGACAGGCGGTCAGTCAGACGATCGGTTGGTCATTCAGTCGGGCGATCCGGTCAGTCAGGCGGTCGATCGGATAGTCGGTCGATCCGGTCAGTCACTCAGCGGTCGAACAGTCAGATGGACGGTGGTCAGACAGTCCAGTTGGTCGGTCAGTCGGTCAGACAGACCAGTCGGTTGGTCAGTGCTCAGTCGGTCGGTGATTCCAGACGAACGGTCCGGTCGATCAGACGAACCCAGTCGATCGGTCAGTCAGACAGATGGTCGGTCCAACAGTCAGTCGAGCGGTCAGTCAGTCCAGTCACTCAGACGGTTGATGCGGTCGGTCAGTCAGACAGGCGGTGGTCCAGCAGTCAGTCAGGCGGTCAGTCAGACAGGCGGTCGCTCAGCTTCGGCGGGTGTGTTTGCGGGCTCTTTCCTGGCGTCCTGACAGGAAGCAGGAAGTGATGTTGTGCGTCTTCTCTCTGTCTTTAATCTTGTGTGTCTGCGTTCTCTCATCAACCATCAGACTAAAAACAGAACTATGAAGCCACTCGAGCAGCACAACTTTGACTTCAGGAAACGTAGGTATAAGCTTATGCATGGTCACATGATGCCGCATGCCAATCTCTGAGCTCGTCCAATAGTAGCCAAGCACCGTTCAGCCCCGCCCCCTAGAATCCGACCTGGCTCCAGAGATGCTGCCGCTATCCTGGTCGTCTTCTTCCACCATCTGTTGTTCTTTTGGTTTCTCATGATTCCTGCTGGGAATGGTTCCACCACCAGGAGGGCCTTATTCCTCTTCCTCTTTCTCCTCCTCCTCTTCCTCCTCCTCTCCTCACCTCTCCCTCCCCCTCCTCCTCCCTCTCCTCCTCCTCTCCTCCCCTCCTCACCTCCCTCTTTCCACCTTCTCCTCTTCCTCCTCCCTCCTCCCCTCCTCCCCTCCTCTTTTCCTCCTCCTCCTCTCCCTCCCCTCTCTTCTTCCTCCTCCCCTCCTCCTCCTCTTTCCTCCTCCTCTTCCTCCTCCACCTCTTCTCCTCCTCCCCTCCTCCCCCTCCTCTTTCCTCTCTCCCTCTCCTCCCCCCTCCTCTTCTTCCTCCTCCCCTCCTCCCCCTCCTCTTTTCCTCTCCTCTTCCTCCTCCCCCTCCTCTTTCCTCCTCCTCCCTCCCTCCCCTCCTCTTTCCTCCTCCTCCCCCTCCTCCCCCTCCTCTTTCCTCCTCCTCCCCCTCCTCTTTTCCTCCTCCTCCTCCCCCTCCTCTTTTCCTCCCATCCCCTCTACCCCTCCTCTTTTCCTCCTCCCCTCCTCCCCCTCCTCTTTTCCTCTCCTCCTCTCCCTCCCCTCCTCTTTCCTCCTCCTCTTCCTCCTCCCCTCCTCTTTTCCTCCTCCTCCCCTCCTCCCTCCTCTTTCTCCTCCCTCCTGCCCCTCCTCTTTCCTCCTCCCCTCCCTGCCCCTCCTCTTTCCTCCTCCCTCCTCCCCTCCTCTTTTCCTCCTCCCCTCCTGCCCCTCCTCTTTTCCTCTCCTCTCCCCCTCCTCTTTCCTCCTCCCCTCCTCCCCCTCCTCTTTTCTCTCTTCCTCCTCCCCCTCCTCTTTTCCTCCTCCTCTCCCCCTCCCTCTTTCACTCCTCCTCCCTCCTCTTTTCCTCCTCCTGCCCCTCTCTTTCCTCCTCCTCTTCCTCCTCCCCCTCCTCTTTCCTCCTCATCCCTCCTCCCTCCTCTTTTCCTCCTCCTCCTCTCTCACCTACCCCTCCTCTTTTCCTCTCCTCTTCCTCACCTCCCCCCTCCTCTTTTCCTCCTCCTCCCCTCCTCCCCCTCCTCTTTCCTCCTCCTCCCCTCCTCCCCTCCTCTTTTCCTCCTCCTCCTGCCTCTTTCCACTCCCTCCCTCCTGCCCTCCTCTTTTCCTCTCCCCCCTCCTCCTTCCCTCCTCTTTTCCTCCTCCCCCTCCTCCCCTCCTCTTTTCCTCCTCCTCCTCCCCTCACTCTTTTCTCCTCACTCTTCTCCTCCTCCTTTCCTCACTCCTCCTCCCCCTCCTCTTTTCCTCCTCCTCCTCCTCCCCCCCCTCCTCTTTTCCTCCTCCTCCCTCCTCTTTTCCTCCTCCTCCTGCCCCTCCTCTTTTCCTCCTCTCTTTCCTCCTCCCTCCTCTTTTCCTCTCCTCCCCTCCTCCCCCTCTCTTTTCCTCCTCCCCTCCCCCCTCCTCTTTCCTCCTCCTCCCCCTCCTCTTTTCCTCCTCCCCTCCTCCCCTCTCTTCCTCCTCCCCCCTCCTCCCCCTCCTCTTTCCTCCTCCTATCCTCTCTTTTCTCCTCACCCTCCTCTTTCACCTCCTCCTCTTCCTCACCTCCCCCTCCTCTTTTCCTCCTCCCACTCCTGCCCTCCTCTTTCTCCTCCCCTCCTGCCCCTCCTCTTTTCCTCCTCCCTCCTCCCCTCCTCTTTTCCTCCTCCTCCTCCCCTCCTCTTTTCCTCCCTCCTCTTCCTCCTCCCCCTCCTCTTTTCTGCTCTCCCTCTCCTCTCTTTTCCTCCTCCTCCCCTCCTCTTTCTCCTCCTCCTCCTCCTCCACTCCTCTTTCTCCTCCCCTCCTCCCCTTCTTTCCTCACTCCTCTTCCTCCTCCCCTCCCTCCTCTTTTACTCCTCCTCCCCTCCTCCCCCTCCTCTTTTCCTCCTCCTCCCCCTCCTCTTTTCACTCTCCTCCCCCTCCTCCACCTCTTCCTCTCCCTCCTCCACCTCCTTTTCCTCCTCCTCTTCCTCCCCCACCTTCTTCTCCTCCACCTGCCCCTCCTCCCCCTCCTCTTTTCCTCCTCTCCCCTCCTCCCCCTCCTCTGCCTCCTCCCTCCTCTTTCCTCCTCCTCCTCTTTCTCTCTTTTCTCTCCCTCTCTATCCTCTATTCCTCCTCCTCTGCCTCCTCTTTTCCTCCTCCCTCCTCCCCTCACTCTTTTCCTCTCCTCCTCCCCTCCTCTTTTCCTCCTCCCCTCCTGCCCCTCCTCTTTTCCTCCTCCTCTTCCTCCTCCCCCTCCTCTTTTCCTCCTCCTCCCCTCCTCCCCCTCCTCTTTTCCTCCTCCCCTCCTGCCCCTCCTCTTTTCCTCCTCCTCTCCCCTCCTGCCTCCCTCCTCCTCTTCTCCTCCCACTTTATTTTGATTTGTGGTTGCATCAGCGCTCTCTAAAATGCCACGTTCTAGTTGGTTGGTTGAGCTGGGTTTGCATGCACCACCACACTGGGCAACTTTTGCCCCTCCCCTCCTCCTCCCCCTTTAGAGCTTTGATTTTCAGTTGTCTTTGAGTTCCAGCGAATCAGCACCTTTGTCTCCGTCCTTGGCGCCCCCAGCTGCTGGTGGGGAAGCATGGCGGAGGCTGAAATAATGTTTGGGGTGGGGGAGGCTTGGTGTTGGCCTGGAGCTAACGGTCCCGTGGTTGCTCCTCCAGGCTGAGAAGGTCCTGCTCTTCAGCCAGGACACCAACCTGACGTCTCTGCTGCTGGAGGCCAAAGACCTGGAGGCCCGAGTCATCATCCTGTCGGCCAGGTGAGGACGCTCAGGTGTGGTGGCAGGGGCTGCTGACTCACCTCCCCCGACCTGTGTCTGCAGCGAGACGAGGCGGCTGGCGTCTACAAAGCTGCTCGCCATCTCAACATGACCGGCTCCGGGTACGTGTGGCTGGTGGGAGAGAGAGAGATGACGGGGAAAGCTCTGACGGAAGCTCCAGACGGTACATCTTCCTCCTCTGGTTCCTCCTCCTCTTCTTCTTCTTCTTTCTTCTGGGCTCTGGAGGTTCCTCTTCCTCCGCTCTGCTTCCATCCACCCATCTGTTCCTGAGTGGTGCAGTGCAGCGCCCGACCTGAGGGTCGCTCCTGTCTGGCCTTACTGAGCCACATGATCAGTGATCGGTCTGGATTAATGATCGTTGCTGCGTTAATGGTGCCTAAATAGCCCTGTGAGCATTTATTTACTTGTTTATTTATTTATTTATTCACGCAGCGCCTGTTACAGTCAGAAATGGGCGTTGGTGCTTGCTGGGCTAAGCAGCGCCTCCAACAGGAAGAGGTCAGGAAGTGGTGGAAAGCTCCTGTAAACTGCATGTGTTGCTTTCAGCCAAGACAAAATGACCTGGAGAGACGAAGCAGCTCCTGCCAATAACGTGAGCTAAGCGTTAGCCAACTGCTGATTAATCATGTGGCATGAGAAGCCGCCATTTGTCTTTGGTGAAGCTGTGGATGAAGCATAAGCCTCCTCTTCTCTGTGCTGTGATGAAGGGTTCTCTTCATCGCTCTGGTCGGCCGTGTTTCTATGGTAACTTCTGCTCTGGTTGAACGTTTAAACACCTGGAAGAGGAAGTGACGTGTTTAAAGGTTTGAACCAGCTTCCTGTCTTTGAACGTGTCTAACATCTTTTGCTGTCTCTGTTTTATAGTGTGTGTCGTCTCCCGCCCGTCTCGCAGCAGCAGCCAGTCATGTGCTGCTTTGGGGGGCGGGGTTAAGCACTCTTGGTGTTTGGTGTGTATGTGGGGTGGGTTTGAGGAGTAATGTTACTACGGTAACCGCGATGTGTGTCTGAAGCTACACTGGTAAGACGCTTTCTGATTCCTGCTTGATGCCTGTTGTCATTGGTTGAAAGAGGCCACGCCCACTGGGGGCGTGTCTGCGGTCAGCTGATGAATCAGCCAATCAGAGGAGGTGAGTGTGAGGCGTGAGCTGGAGCAGCGACAACCCAGACAATTGGAGAAGGTTAATGACCTGAAAGAGCAGAGAACATGGTAAAATATTCCTCTGTTTTCCTCACGTTCCCTCCATGTCCCTCTCTGTTCTCTTATTTCCTCCATAATGTCCTCTCTGTTCTCTTGTTCCTCCATGTTCCTCCATGTTCCTCCATGTTCTCAGGTTTACTCATATTCCCTCCATGTTCTCCCACGTTCCTCCAGTTCTCCATGTTCTCTCTGTTCTCCATGTTCCTCCATGTTCTCATGTTCTCATGTTCTCATGTTCTCCATGTTTCTCCATGTTCCTCCACGTTCCTCCACGTTCCTCCATGTTCCTCTGGGTTCCTCCATGTTCTCCATGTTCCTCCGCGTTCCTCCGCGTTCCTCCATGTTCCTCCTTGTTCTCCATGTTCACCACGTTCCTCCGTGTGTTCGTCCATGTTCCTCTGTGTTCCTCCATGTTGCTCCACGTTCCTCCATGTTCTCCACGTTCCTCCACGTTCCTCCATGTTCCTCCATGTTCTCCACATGTTCTCCCATGTTCCTACCTTATTCCTCCACATTCCTCCATGTTTCTCATGTTCTCCATGGTCTCAGTGACCTCCACATGTTCCTCACAAGTTTCCTCCATGTTCTCCATGTTCCTCCGTTCCTCCGTGTTCCTCCATGTTCACTGCGGTTTCCTCCATGACTACCCTAGGTTCCTCCATGTTCCTCCATGTTCCTCCACGTTCCTCTGTGTTCCTCTGTGTTCTCATGTTCTCATGTTCTCCATGTTCACAGCCCAATCTCTAAGGGTGTCCCAGTGGTTGCTGGGTAACCGGCTCCTGGCTCTGTTGCCGTGGCGTTGGGCTTCCCCAACAGCTGCTGCGCTCTTAGATCTTCTGAGTCGCTGCTGCTGCGTCAGGCTGCGAGCGCAGCAGCTGTGCAGCAGCTGTTTGTCTCACAGCCGTCAGCCTGCCTGACCGGCTGCTTCAGGCTAAAAACCAGCCCTGAGGTGAGTAGTGGACTTGGAGGTGGTAGAACATCCACCGTCTCCTCCGCTGCTTCGCCCCTTTTGAGCTGCAAACAGCCGGTAGGTGTGACAGAATTGGGCTGTTCCCTTTTCACGTGTCGGTTGTCACAGATGCTAATGCTGTTAGCATGTGTGTCTGGAAGTGAGCACCATGACGGTCACCATGACAGCAGAACTCAGACGGCTGTGTGAGAGAAACAAAAGTTCACAAGTCGCAGTCGCTCAGCTGAAAGCAAACGATGCGGGGGTGGGGGAGGAGGGAGGGAGGTGAGTGGGGGAGGTATTTTACATCTTGAGAATTGTTAAACTTCAAAGGTTGAACCTGAATGACTGTAAATTGTGTGTGTGTCGCTCTCTCTCCCCCTCTCTTCCTCCCACCCCTGTCTCTCCCCCTCTCTCTCTCCCCCTCTCTCCCCTCCCCTCTCTCTCTCCTCCCCCTCCCTCTCTCTCCTCCCCCTCCCCCTCTCTCTCCCCTCTCTCCTCCTCCCCCCTCCCTCCCTCTCTCTCCCCTCCCCTCCCCTCCCCCCTCTCACCTCTCTCTCTCCTCTCTGCCTCCCTCTCCCCTCTCTTCCCTCCCCTCCCCTGTCTCTCCCCCCTCTCTCTCCCCCCTCTCTCCTCCCCCTCCTCTCCTCTCCCTCCCCTCCCCTCTCTCCTCCCCCTCCTCTCTCTGCCCCCCTCTCTCCCCTCCCCTCTCCTCTCCCCTCTCTCCCCCCTCCCCTCCCTCCTCTCTCTCCCCTCCCCTCCCTCCCCTCTCCCCCTCCTCTCTCTCCCTCTCTCTCCCCACTCCCCTCTCTCTCCCCCTCCTCTTCCCCTCCTCCCCCCTCTCCCCCTCTCTTCCCCTCCTCCCCCTCTCCCCTCTCTCCCCCTCCCCTCTCTCCTCTCTCCTCCCCTCCCCCTCTCTCCCCTCTTTTCCTCCCTCCCCTCTCTCTCCCTCTCTCCCCCTCCCCCCTCTCTCTCCCCCCCTCTCTTCCCACCTCCCCTCTCTCCCCCTCTCTCCCCCTCCCCTCTCTCCTCCCCCCCTCTCCTCCCCCCTCCCCTCCTCTCTCCCCTCTCTCTCCCCCTCCCCTCCTCTCTCCCCCCTCTCTTCCCCTCCTCCCCTCTCTCCCACTCTCTCCCCTCCTCCTCTCTCTCCCCCTTTCTCCCCCCTCCCCTCTCTCCCCTCCCTCCCACTCCTTGTCCTCCCCTCCCCCTCCCCCTCCTCCCCTCCCCCAGGCCTGGGGCTCCAGCTGATCAACAGGAAGAACAGAGTCGGCCCACATCAGTGATGCGATTGGGGTGGTGGCTCAGTCCCTGCAGGAGCTCTTTGAGAAGGAGAATATCACAGAACCTCCTCGGGGGTGTGTGGGCAACACCAACATCTGGAGGACCGGCCCGCTCTTCAAACGGTCAGAACCAGACGGGGTGGCGCTCTCTGCCATCCTCATCACCGCCATCTTCATCACCTTCATCTCCATCGCCATGGTAACGCTGACCTGACTGCCGCAGGTCACGTATGTAGCCTGAGCAGCACCCGGACACGGACGAGGCTCCTCAGCGTCTGCTGTGGTCATGTGACCTTGCTCTGCTCTCCCATTGGCACCTCAGGGTGCTGATGTCATCCAAGTACCCCGGCGGCCTGACAGGCGTGGAGTTCGCGGCGGCGGCGACGCCCGCCATACCTACAAGCATCCTCAACTACCAGCAGAAGCCCAACCGCCTGGTCAGGTGGGTCTTCAACCGCAGGTGAGGGACCGCCGGAGACCAGCACGTGCATGCCTTGCGCTCACGTGTGTGTGTGTGTGTGTGTGTGTGTGTGTGTGTGTGTGTGTGCAGGTGGTCATCAACCCTCAGAGGAAGATCATCTGGCCTGGAGCTGGAAGCCTGTGGGCTACCAGATGTCCACCAAGCTGAAGGTGGGCTGCTTCCGCCGCTGCTTCCTCTTCTGTTTGCGTGCTCGTGTCCTGACGTGCTCGTGTCCTGACGTGCTCGTGTCCTGACATGCGTGTGTCCAGATCGTCACCATCCACCAGGAGCCCTTCGTCTACGTCAAACCCACCAAGCCTGACGGCACGTGCCGCAGTACCTGTCATGAGTCCTGATCAAGAAAGTCATCTGTGCGGGTCCCCTAACGGCGCATCGGGTACACACACACACGCACGCACACACACACACACACACACACACAAAATCAACGCAGACGGCCAGAAGATGCAATTCAAGCGAGCGACGATCTCCTGCTGCTCAGCACGCGGTGGCACAATCCACCGATGTGTATTATTGTGGCATGTGTGGCTGGCTGGCCTGTGTGTGTGTTTGTATTGTCACAATCATATCGTCCCTCAGTGTTGCTATGGTTTCATGTGTACCATCAAAGCTGGCGCAGGCATGAACTTCACCTACGAGTCCACCTGGTAGTGATGGCAAGTTCGGGTTGAGGCAGTAAGTCCTCCTCTTCTTCGTGGTGCTTCGTCAGCTGCTCTTCTCCATCCACGGTGGCTCCTGGAAACTGAGCTGGTTGCCGGCAGCACTGCGCCCCACTTCCACCCGGTCTCAGCAGTGTGTCGCTACGGTGAACAACAGTAACAAAATGGAGCGAGGGACTGATGGGCTGCTGGGAGGTCTGGCGGACATGATCGTGGCTCCGCTCACCATCAACAACGAGCGCGCTCAGTACATCGAGTTCTCCAAACCCTTCAAGTACCAGGGCCTCACCATCCTGGTCAAGAAGGTGAGCTCCGCCCCCTGCCGTTGTGGAGCAGGGCTGACCCGTGTGTGTGTGTGTGTGTGTGTGTGTGTGTGTGTGTGTGTGTGTGTTGTGCAGGGTCCTAAGCACTCTGGACTTCGTTTCATACAGCCCTTCCAAAACACGCTGTGGCTGCTAGTCGGCCTGTCGGTCCCACGTGGTGGCAGTGATACTCTACCTACTGGACAGGTTTGAGTCAGTATCCAGCAACCACCGCATCACTG
>CM027081.1:34628552-34711052 GCA_015343265.1 Pao palembangensis | reverse complement strand
CGGCCCTCCAGCGTAGCCCCCGCTGCCCCGGGGGTACATTCCCTGGCTCACGTAGCCTTTGCTGGGCTCTCCGAAGCCCTGCTGAGCCATGTACCCTCCGGGGGGCGCTCCGGCCATGCCTGGACCTCCAGGACCGGGCATCATGGGCCCCCCACCCGTGGAGGCTCCAGGGCCCATGACCCCTCCACCCAGGCCCTGCGGGACAGAGAACACACAGCAGGTCACCTGGCGCGCCACACCGTCCCCGAGCGTGCGCGCTTCCTCTGGCGGTGATGTCGTACCTGGCTGGCCGAGGGATTGGTCACGCCCCAAACGGTGGTTACCACGGAGAGGGACCCTGCCGGCTGATTGGTGGGCTGCTGCCAGCTGGAGGGGTCGTAGGGGTACGAGCCATCGCTGCACACACAGAAGCCGTGAATGAAAGCCTCCCCGCTCCCTAACTAGTGCACTAACTAGGGAGGAGTGTGTGTACCTGTGCGGGTTGTTGGCCAGTCCCGCCTTCATCTGGTTCAGAGGGTTCATGATGGGAGCAGCTGATTGGCTGGGATCCACTCAGGCAGACAGACGGACTCCTGCCAGACACACGCACCGAGCCCTCAGGACAGAACTCCATTTCCCATAATCCACCTGTCCTCCACTGCACCAAGTCAAGGCTGCAGCTGGGAGTGTGTGTGTGTGAGTGTGTGTGTGTTCAGGATGTCTGAACAGCTACATCTAATCTAACCGTCAGGGTTAGGCTAACGTGTGTTCCTGGATGCTGTTATGTGTCCTCCTGGTTCTGCCTGACTGGTTCAGCTCCGGTTCAGGCCAGTTTGTGCATCACATGTGCATTAGTGAGGAAAGTCCAGCCTGTCAGGATCGCTCCTGCTGGTTCCTCCTTGAAGTCACGCGTGCTCGTCAGGGTCACGTGGACCATCGGGCTGCACGTTCTACACATCTGATCAGCAAGAACCAAAAATGTGTGACATTGACGTGAAGGCTGGATGAACAGCTCGGTCCCGTCCAGGTGGGACAGGTGGGCAGGCGAGGAAGCCCAGACACCCCGCAGAGGTTCAACCCAGAGCTGCTGGCAGCATTTCTGTTTAAAAGGATCTGAGAGGCAATTTCCTAAAGCCTGATGCTAACAGCCAGAGCTAATCTGTTTAACTGAACACCAAAAACAAACGCCTCCGAACCGCGTGCACGTCACACAAGCATGTGCACTGTAACAACACGGGCTCATTTGGAGTAAATAAACGAGTCAGCGGCTCCGACAGCGTCCAAACGCTTGAGAAGAGACAAGGATCTCGGGCAGGATGAAAGAGTCGGAGGACATTTTGAGCTTCCTGATAGTGCAGCTAAAGCTAACAGGCTAATGAGAGCTCCTGGGGAAACGCAGCTGTTCCTGCTGTTGTTAGCTTAGCATGACCGAAGACAGCTGCCAATATCAGTTCAAACGTCGATGCTGCAACAACAGAAATGCGTCTGACGGGCTCCGGTCCGGGCTTTGTCAACGGTATCGAGGCTAGCAGCTATCCCAGCGGGCTGTGACAATGGAATGCTACGAGGCTAACAGCTAGCCAAAGCTCGCTTCTTCCTCAAACAAAACACCCACAAAGTGTTCAACAAAACTCGGAACCGCGTCATAATTAAACGTTTGGTTTCACAGCCTGAAGACCGCACAAACCTGTAAACCCGCCAGCACAAGTGTGTTTTCTCCGGTAACCTACCTCCTCTACTTCCACGGTGCCCGAGCACCGCTCCGGGTCTCGGTAGTCTGAAGCTCCTCTGGGCCTCCGGGGCATCCAGGACCGTCTGCGGGACGGGGCTGGTGACAACCGTAAGGCCCAAATAAAACCTGTCCACACAGAGGCCGAACCGTAGCTCCGTAGCTCTGGTTTTAACTCCAGCCGGTTAGCCGCTCCTGTTTTACGGCCGCTGCGTCTGGTTACCCGGCCCGAGGAGCCAACAGCATCCCCAGAGGCTCCGCCACGAATCTACCCGGATAAACGAGGCGAATTTAGATGGAATGGTTGAACTGGCGGCGGAAAAACGCGTTTCCTCCATAAACTGCGTCGAATCTACAGTTATCTGTCGGTGGGGAGAACCGGCAGGTCGAGAGACACCTACACACTGGGAGAGAGAGGGGGGGAGGGAGAGAGACACACACGGAGAGAGAGAGGGCTCCATCCATTATTTTGGATAAACTATAGACGTTTATTCATCGTGCATTCTGCTGTGACGGGACTTTATCTGATGAGTGAAATCCGTCCTATATTAATGTTCCCTTGTCTGCTCGTGTCGGCACCCTCGCGCTGATAAACATTTCCCGCCTACATTTCCCGCCATGCACCCGGGCCTCCCGGATGTTTCCAGGCTGGGTCGCGTCGCTGTTGTGAACGCGGTTACCAGCTCGTTAGGCCGCTGGTCCAGTCCCAGGTCTGATCGGCCGGGCTGAAATCAAGACGTCTGTCACGTGACTTTATCGTTGTTTTATTGGTCATGACAGGACAACAAATCTGATCTGAGGTCAGCAGAAACAATCAGCTGTCTTTCCCGAAGCTAAGAAATGAGAAGGTCTATGAAAATAAATAAGCTTTGTCTCAGAAGCCACCTCAGCCATTAAAATACCAGTTTGGCACGAGAACAAGGGAACTGGAAGCCGGATCAGCAGCTCGTTCTCCCTCTGGAACATCTGTGTGCAACCTCTGCGTCGTCATGGCGACAAAGTCCTGAACTGGATCACACGTGGAAAAAGACACCGTCCTGCTGCTCTGACGTCACAGCCCACTTGCTTTCAATGGGCGGAGCTAACGTAGCTAACAAGAGTGAGGGGGTGAAGAGAAGATGAGGGTGATGAAGGTGCAGCAGCTGATGTGTGTGATCTTTAGGCTCCTCCCACTAAAGCCGTGGAAGCTTCTTCTACGCTCAAAGATGCTGGAGGTTTTGTGAGCGGCACAATGCTGCCACCCAGCAGATTGCAGCTCTGCTCTGGTGTGTGTGTGTGTGTGTGTGTGTGTGTGTGGAGCTGAGAAAACACACTTCCAGAAGGATGCAGACAGATGTTCAGAGCAAATGTGTGGATATCAGACTTTAAAGCACACAGCTTACAACAGCAGTACAAACATCGTCTGTGGTCCTGGTAGCTGCAGCTGGATCCACACACACGCTCATCAGTAGAACTCTGCTCACCAAATATCTGCACCCACTAGGAAATCAGTGTGTGTGTGTTTATGTGTGTGTGTGTTTACGTCTGTGTGTGTGTATACGTGTGTGTGTGTGGCATGGATCAGGGAGGAGGTGGCCTCAGGGCTGGGAGGTGGGATTCTGCTAAAGTTCACTGCTGATCTTTAAAAGCGTCCAGTCCGAAGGCGGTGTCGGAGAAGCGTCGCAGCTCCATCAGATGAGTGTTCTTGTTTCCTGTGGCGGGCGCCGCTGCGGGCTCCCTGCCCGCATACCTGCGACAGACAGGCCAGAGGTCAGGTGACCTGGCAGCAAGGCTCATGCACAGCGCGAGCAGCAGCGGTACAGTACCAGACAGGCTTGGCTCGCTGGATGGTGGTCCTGATGCGAGGCTTGACGTAGTCGTAGTAACCCTGGTTCTTGTGCTCCTCCTGACACCACACCAGGTCGGCGTTTGGGAAGCGATCCACCTCCGCCTTCACCTGGTCAAACGGGAACGGAGACAACTGCAAGGAGAGAGAGAGCTGTCACTGCAGAAGATTGCTTCTGAAATGTAAGGGTGAAGGAAACAGGTGGAAAGTCACAGTTAACCTGGTTAACCCGGTTAACCCACCCAGGGAGACAAGCACAAACATAACCCTGGTGTAATTACTGCCTGCGACCAGCAGAGGGAGGCAAACTGACTTTAATTTCATCACGCAAACACCTGAAAGTTCCTGACGGGGTAAACACTGATCAATGGAAGAGAGAACCGTGTGTGTGTGTGTGTGTGTGTGTGTGTGTGTGTACCTGCTCGATGCGGGAGATGGCCACGCTTGCCTCCATCCCTCTGGTCTTCCTCTCTTTGATCAGTTCATAGAAAACCTTGCCGGTACAGAAGATCAGCCTCTTGACCTCCTGTGGACGCTCTGCAGCTGCTCCGTCCTCTGGAATCAGCCTCTGGAAGTGAGTCCCTGCAGAGAGCAGCGAGACGTTACTGCTGCCTTCAAGCATGACGGGTGGAGCAGCGTGGAGGAGGAAGAGGAGCACCAACCAGGCAGCATGTCGTCGAAGCTGGAGCGAGCTTCAGGGTGGCGCAGCAGAGATTTGGGCGTGAAGATGACTAACTACAGGTACAAACAGGAGTTTACCCAGGGGGCCACCAACAAGAGTGTGAGTGTGTGTGTGTGTGTGTGTGTGTGTGTCGCTCACAGGCTTCCTGAACGGGAGGAGAATCTGTCGTCGGAGAACATGAAAATAGTTTGCAGGAGTTGAACAATTGACAACAATCCAGTTACAGTCGTACAGCTGATGGACGGCAAAATCATCTGAGATCACCTGAGAGACAGACAGACAGGAGGGAGACAGGAGGGAGACAGAGGTGTCCAGGTGACATCTTTTTTCTGGACCGTAAATGTCAGACTGTTACTAGCTGAAATAATAAGTTTTAGGTTAAACGAGTTTGTTTTATTTCCATTATTGACCTGAGGGGTGTTTAGAAACGATGAGCTCGGGCCAAAGATAACAGGAAACAGGCTAGAGTCACTATTTCTACCAGCTTTGCCCACAGAACCACTGGTAACCGTGGCAACGCTTAACACCTCTGATCTCAGCAAGTGAAACATTTGTGAAAGCAGGCTGCAGAGTGTGTGTGTGTGTGTATGAGTGTGAGTGTGTGTGGGTATGAGTGTGTGTGTGTGTGTATGAGTGTGTGTGCTACCGGCATCACATCGGGATCATCGTTGCACATCTGGAGGAAGCGCTCTGGGCGGGCTGAGGAGTGTTCTGGGCCCTGCAGACAGTGGAGAGCAGCAGTAGAGGTCAGCTCCGGGGGTCAGGCGGGGTCAGGTGGGGGCGGAGCCACTCACCATGCCCTCCATGCCGTGCGGCAGCAGCAGCACGATGCCGTTCTGCCGCACCCACTTGGCCTGGCCGGGACAGATGAACTGGTCGATGATGCACTGGGCCGTGTTGTGGAAGTCTCCGAACTGAGCCTCCCACAGGATGAGGGCGTTGGGGCTGGCCATGGCGAAGCCCAGCTCGAAGCCTGCGGGGGACGAGGGGAGCGTTAGGCTGAGCGTCGGAGCGCTGCGGGCGGGACACAGCACGCCGCCGCAGGCGCGGGCACTGACCCAGGACGCCGTACTCGGAGAGCGAGCTGTTGCAGACGGTGTAGGGAGCCTGGTCAGGAGCCAGGTGGTTCATGGGGATGCAGATCCTCTTGTCCACGTTCTGGTCGTGGAGGACGTGGTGGCGGTGGCTGGGAGGAGAACAGCTGAGGGTTCACACACAAGTTTGGACACAAGTGCAGCCTCGTGGTGCTGAAGGTCACCTGAAGGTTCCTCGCTCCACGTCCTGGCCCGACAGTCTGATGTGGGTTCCTTCCTTCAGCAGGGACCCAAAGGCCATGTACTCCCCCAGAGCCCAGTCCACCACACGGTTGCGGACCATCTCTCCTCGGGCCTTCAGGATACGGCTCAAACCTGGAAGAAAGGCCATCAGCGGTGAGAGCGTCCGCATATGAACCTCTGTCCTTCACCTTCAAAGGTCTTCTGTCACTGGCAGAAGCTGCAGAACCAGAAGACCTGAACCTTTACACCCAGAAAATCTGAAGAACAGCCGAATCCAATGGACTACAACTCCCAGGACTACAACTTCAATGGACTACAACTCCAATGGACTACAACTCCAATGGACTACATCTCCCAGGACTACAACTCCAATGGACTACAACTCCCAGGACTACAACTCCAATGGACTACATCTCCCAGGATCCCCTGCGCTGAGCCCAGTGGAGGTTCAGACCTCCGTGGATGGTGAAGTCCTCCACGGGGACTGAGGAGGCCACTTGTCCGATGTGGTTGAGGTTCTCCTCGGTCAGGCCGGTTGATGGGCAGCTCATGGACTTTGGCTGACCCTCCAGAGTGAAGAAGCCTGAGGAGGAGCACAGCTTGAGTCTCAGAAAGGAGCAGAAGAAGAAGGCAGCGTTTCTGCTGACACCAGCTTGCTCACCAGGCCAGGGGGAGTCCAGCCAGTGCTTGATGTGCAGGATCTTCTCGTCTTTGGAGCGAGCGTACGCCTCCTCGCAGATCTTGTCATATTTGGCAATTTCCTCCTGAGAACACACCACCCAGAAGGTCCAGTCTTCACACGTGCTCCATGATTCAGCAGCTGCTGGTTCCTCAAGTGCAGCCTGAGGCTGGTGTGGTGCAGGCTGGGAGATGTTTACCTCGTACTCCTGCCTGCTGACGGCCCCCTCAGCGATCAGCTTCTCTGCATACTTCTGGAGGACAGGCTTCTGCTTCTTGATCTGCTTGTACATCAGCGGCTGCGTGAACATGGGCTCGTCCATCTCGTTGTGGCCCATCCGCCGGTAACACACCTGCTCTCACACACACACACACACACACACATGTCAGCAGCAGCAGCAGCAGCAGCAGCAGCAGCAGCAGCAGACACACACACACCCACCAGGTCCACCACCACGTCCTTGTGGAAGGTGTTCCTCCACTCTGCCGCCACCTTGCACACGTAGATGACCGCCTCGGGGTCGTCGGCGTTCACATGGAAGATGGGAGCGTTGACCACCCGGGCCACATCGGTGGGGTAGGGCGAGGAGCGGGCCACGCGGGGGTCCGTGGTGAAGCCGATCTGGAGGACAGAGGCGGGGGTGGGAGTGGGTGTGGTCACAGCCTGGCGCTCCGCCTCCTGAGCTCCTCACCTGGTTGTTGACCACCACGTGCACGGTTCCATGGGTGGTGTAGGAGGGCAGGTCAGACAGGTGGAAGGTTTCGTAGACGATGCCCTGTCCTGCGAAGGCGGCGTCCCCGTGCAGAAGGATGGACATGACCTGAGGACACGCCCACCCACGGGTGAGGACCAATCTGAGCTGAGGACAGTTTCCCTGCGGCGCCGCCGCTGCCGCTCACCCTTTTGCCGTGGTCGTCTCCGCAGTAGAACTGCTCCGCCTTGGTCTTGCCCTGAACCACTGGGTCCACCGCCTCCAGGTGGGAGGGGTTGGCCACCAGGGACAGCGTGATGTTACGGTCGGTCACACGGTTGATGCGCCGGTGGTACATCCCCAGGTGGTACTTGACGTCCCCAGAGCCCTGAGAGGAGAACAGCAGCGTGCTGACACACACCCTCATACACACACACACATATTACACACTCAGGGATCCTGTTACCTCATCAGCAGCTTCCAGTTTGGAGTCAAACTGGCAGAAGATCTGCTCCAGCTCTTTTCTGATCACGTTAGCGAGAACGTTCAAACGACCCCTGAAGAGCACAGACGGCGTGAGGGAAGGACACGCCCTCCACACATGGAGGTGTGTGCCAGGTGTGTGTGTGTGCCAGGTGTGTGTGTGTGTGACCTGTGGGGCATCCCCATGATGACGTAGTCCACGCCCCTCTCTGAGGACTTATCGATGATGGTCTTCAGCGCTGGGATCAGGGACTCGCAGCCCTCCAAGCCGAAGCGTTTCTCTGCAGACCACTTCTTCTGCAGGAACTCCTCGAACCTGCACGCAGCAGATGCTCAGGCCAGGAGGAGGTGCCTCCTGAAGGGGGCGTGGCCCGGGGTGCTTACCTGGTGGAGCGGACCATCCGGGCCAGCAGCGTCCGCTTCTCCTCCAGGGTGAACTGCATGACCCCTGGAGTCTCGAACTTCTGCCGGATCCACTGACACTGCTCCAGGTCGTTGATGAACATGAACTCCACGCCGATGTGCTGGCAGTACGACATCTGACACACAAACACACACTCAGCTCAATAGGTGTGTGTGGAAACAAGTGTGTGTGTGTTTGCCCCCCGTTTCCACCAGAGGCGCTGCGTCTCCGTCCATCCGGATTAGATTCCATTCAAGTCAATGCGTCACTTTCCACTGGCGGAGGGCTCCACCCACAGCAGGGCTGGAGACTCCGCCCTCAGCAAAAATAGGCATCTCTCCTATTTTGGACGGACGGAGCACGCCACAACAATCAGGCACAAGGCATTCAAGTGCAGCACAGGAAGTAGTGTGTGAAGAAAAAATAAAACATCCGCGAATTTGTCAAAATAGAAGGTCCAGTATTTAGAGCGATGTTTTTTTTTACGTTATTACATGTGTGAATCATCTTTTTTTTACGTTATTACATGTGTGAATCATCTTTTTTATGTTATTACATGTGAATCATCTTTTTTTACGTTATTACATGTGTGAATCATCTTTTTTTACGTTATTACATGTGTGAATCATCTTTTTTTACGTTATTACGTGTGAATCATCTTTTTTACGTTATTACATGTGAATCATCTTTTTCTTGATCCGTTTTATCTTGTTTGTGGGTGTGTGAAACAACATCACAAGTTAACTTACTGTTTGCAGCAGATCTTCAAATATATTAAATAAATAACGTAAATAACCAGAATTTACAAGAAATAATGGATCTATTACACATTTTAGGAAACATTAATAGAATTCTCCATGGTAGCATCTTTTTCTGTGGCTCTTTTCAAAAACTACAAAGTGGTAATATCGCGCGTTCGTATGTGATTTCGTCTTCAGCGTCCTGGATATGCTCTAAATTACAGGACCTTTTATTTTGACAATTTCCCGGATGTTTTATTTTCTCTTCGGATCCGACTTCCTGTCCGGCACATGCTGGATTGTGCTAGATTGTTGCGGCATTCTCAGATGGACGGGGACGCACCACCTCCGGTGGAAACCCGGGGTTATTCGTGGTGAGCCAGCAGACAGCTGGAGAGAAGAAGAAGAAGAAGAAGAAGAAGAAGAAGAAGAAGGGAGCAGCCACAGAGTTTCAGTTCCTCACTCGGCCACCGGGGGGGGGGGCAGCAAAGAGGAGGGCTCACCTCCAGCCGACGGATGATCTCCTTCAGTGGCAGGGCGCTCTCGGAACCTCCGATGAAGGTGGTCGTGGGCAGCCGGAAAACCTTGTCCAGGTCAGACTCGTCCAGACCGTAGAAGCCTACAGGTCCCATGATGCAGAAACAGACAGTAGAGCAGGGACAGGGACAGGAACAGGGACAGGGCAAGAAGAGATAAAAAGAGTGAGGGATGTGAAGAAAGGAAGGAAGTTGGTGACCATGAACAGATGAGAACATGACGGGAACATGTACGAGATGACACGCAGGCAGACATGCAGAGAGAGAGAGGACAGAAAGGACGGCAGAGTTCCGTCAACACCGCCACAGGACAACAAGACAAGACCTCTCTGGAAACTGCAGAACTGGCGTCATCCCCTGAGCTTCACACCGACTGGCAGCGACAGCCACAAACAGCCACTTTCCCCTGTTCAACAGGCGTGACGTCCGTCAGCAACCATGATCAACACTGGGAGACAAATACAGAAGCCCATATATGCGGCACTAAAAGGTGCTGCTCAATAACTACCTGTTATGATACCACTGGGATTTGATTATGATGCTGTTTTCTGTGCTGATCTAAACCAGAGAGAAATGACATTCGCTAACAGCAGCTAGCATCAGCTAAAAGCAGCTACCATCAGCTAAAAGCTGCCAACAGCAGCTAGCATCAGCTAACAGCTGCTAACAGAAGCTAGCATCAACTGACAGCAGCTAGCATCAGCTAACAGCTGCTAGCATCAGCTAGCATCAGCTAACAGCTGCTAATGACACTTCACCTTGGCGCCATGTCTGAGGTTAAAGGTCGTTGCTGGTAGAGAACAGACCAGCTGTTCAAGCTTCCTTACTGAACCAAAGGCGACCGTCACCAGAACATCACGCTGTCATTCCTGACATGTCCTGCTGTCTGCTGCACTCACCACACACACACAGACACACACAGCTGCTTTCTCGTACCTCCCACTGTGAGGAGTCTCAGCCTCTCCTTGCAAACAGCCACATCTGGGGGGGCGGGGTCACCCGCAGGTAGGAGCAAAGGGAGAGACACCCAGACACTGTTAATGACCTAGAATGGCTGCAACTCCAACACCCACAACCACTTCACACAAGTCTGTAACTACACCAGCAGCCAGATCGCACCTGAGCAGCCAGATCGCACCTGAGCAGCCGTTTCATCACCCCCCTGTTGATGTACTGGGAGGTCTGGGGGGGTCTGACTAAAGCCAGATGTCCCCCAGGAGTTTTATCACATCTGCCACTTTACAGAGCATGATGGGAAGCACGAAGGCTTCCATTTTTTATGTATTTTTAAGACAAATGTAAGTAAATATGTTTAGCTGCTTGACCGTCTCCGTGGCAACCAGCCACCAAATGAACAGCAGGGTACTGAGCAGCCAGAGCTGCAGGCAAACGTCTGAGAGCAGCAGCAGCAGCAAACCCAGCCAAGTTAGCGTGAAGCTAGCATCCAGAAGCTAGAAGCTAGCATCCAGACGTGACCTAGCAAAGACAGAAGAAGGCTCCCAGAGCCAGAGCTGGAGAACAGGCCTGGCTCTGACCCTGCACTGGTGTGAGGACTGAAACACCTGGAGCTGGTCTGAGGACCACCTGAGCTGACCCAGACAAAGCCAACACCAACCAACAGCTTCCACCTTCGCTGGAGACTGAAACCAGTTTCACAAGCTCAAATGAGCAGATTTGTGGGAAGGAGAAAGATCCAAATATACCAAATCTGGGATGAAAAACGGTGGCCAGGTCTGTTTCTATTTTCTGAGAAGGACAGTCAAGAAGAACTTGTCTCCTGTTTTCATTCTCAGGCAGCGGTTTGGACAGGAGGACGTCCAGAAACTGGAGCCAGAAGACTGAAAAGCTGTTTCCAGTTGAAGCAGCATTCCCACACAGGTTCTAGACAGAGTCCAGCTACAGGAGAGCGTGGTGGGCTGAGAGGCCCTCAGAAGCTGCTGCAGAAGCTCCTCACCCAGCTTGTCTGAGGAGGTGATAATGTCAGTGGGGACGCACGAGTCCAGATCAGCATCCATGATGCCCAGAGGGTCCAGCTGGGCCACCTGGTGCCCCCGGATCTACAGGAAGAGAGGAGAGAACCAAGACAAGAGGAGGAGGAGGAGGAGGAGGAGGCAAGATGCAGCAAACAGCCAGGAGGAAGAGTGGGATTAAACCAAAACATGGAAGCACACAAGAGTGAGGAGGGAGGAGTGAGGGGAGGAGTGAGGGGAAGAGAGAGGGAGAGAGATGGTGTTAAGAACACACACTCAAACTGGTTTCTACTGCTGCTTCCTCACCAACGTCCTGGAAGCCAGTACTGACTGGAGCATCATCAAAATTCACACAGCTGATTCCCAGAGGGTCCAAACGAGCATTATGATGCCCCATCACCTGTTCTCACACACACACACACACACACACACACACACACACACACAGTGGTTGAAAGCGTCGGTAGCAGGTGGCTCTCTTCCTGCAGTGATCCACACTGAAAGTGGCTTGAGCCCGTTTCCCCCAAAGCCCAGATGATCTGACCGGTTCTGACCGGTCCGGACCGGTTCCCTGTTTAATGGCTGCCCTGGCAGGGCTGGAGGAAGCTGCTCCTTCCTGCTCTTCTTCTTCACTTCAGACGCTGTTCTCAGATGAGTTCAGTTGTAGTTGAGGAAAGCCAACATTTCTGATCTCTGTCTCCATGGCAACATCACCCCAAACATACAGGGAGCTGGTGGGTGTGGGTACCTGATAGGCCCTGATGAGAGACTGCACAGCCAGATGGTCCTCCACCAGCTTCTCCACGTTGGCTTGAGCTCCCACCAGGGAGGAGAGCGGAGGAGCTGCAGACAGAGCCAGAGGAGACTGGTAGGCAGCGCCCGGAGGAGCGCCGGCGTTGGCGTTCCGGAAGAACACGTCCCAGGACTGAGGGGTGGGGAGGAGGAGAGACAGGACAAAGGGTCAGGCTTGCTGCAAAGCACAGGTTCTGGCCCTGAAACCATCAGTCCAATCATTCCAGTAATTCCATGAATAAAACTTCCAGAAAAATTGGTTTAAATTCGCTCCTCTATACTTCTCAGTCGTCATTTCTGTTGTTAAAAAGAACAGAAAATGTAGCAACGTGTCTACTGGAAGATGCAGTTAGCTTAGCATGATAGCACAACGCTGCTGCTGCTGCAGCAGCTCCAAAGGACACATCCGGTCTCTGCTAAAAGTCCGAGATCGGACCGGAAACAGCGAGCTAAGCTAACAATAATTAGCAGCAATTAACAGAAATCAGTGTGATCATGATTGAGAGAAGTCTGCTAGCTAACACACTTTGTTGGTAGCTCTGTGGAAACGCTGAGTCACACTTTAATCAACGCGGCGGCTAATCTGCTAGCTGAACTTCAGTTAGTTAAACTGTAAGCCAGTTTAATTACCCCGGTAGCTGTTGGATATTATTTTGAGCAAGTTCAACAGAACCAGGTTAGTGATGGTCCCGTCACTGACTTCACCACCACAACAATGACTACAACACTCGCTTAGTGAACTGATGGCTCACTACCTGGGTTCTGGTGGACCAGGAGGAACCATCTGGCTGAGCGCCGAGTCTTCAGACTCCTACACCAGGCTCAGCCTAAAACCTCCGAAGCTACCACCTGTTTCCACAGAGACGCAAAAACTGTGGTCCGACCACGCGATCACCTGACCTCTGTGGTCAGAGCCAACACACCAAGTCTGCTGCGACTGGAGCAGGAAACAGCTGACTTTACGTCTGCTGAGGCTGGCTGGATGCTCAGGGGCGGACCGTCTCAGAGCGCCGTGGCGGGGGCGGGACACGCCCTCTGATGCCTTCGCTCCCCGTGGATCATGAGAACTGTCTGCTGATATTCTAGCCTGGCTGGCTGCTCAGGTCAGTCAGGAGCTCTGCCTGGGTATTTCAGACTGCCGTCCCGCCACAGGCCGGAGTCATGTGACCGCTGGCTGCTATTATTAACCTGCTTCCTGTCCTTCCAAATGGCCGCCACGGCTCAGGAAAGGAAAGTGTGAAACGCTGGAACGCTCTTCCCTCATCATGCTGATCCAGTTTGATAGTTTAGAGTGGCGTTGTCAGGTCACATGACCAGCAGATTCACGCCAGGCGTTCACTCAGACACCAACACCTGGATAACCCCTGAGCCTGAGGCCTTCACGGGACATCAAACACTAGAAGCTACGCTAACCAGAAGACAGATGCTTCAAAGCATAACGCTGAAATAAAACATCTGGTTCATCAGCTGTTTTAAAGAAAATCCACGTTTACGGGACGTTTTAGGGGCCACCTTGATTTTATGTCACTGTATTGGTTTCGGGCTCATGAAACGTTTGTTATATTGTAAAAACGTGAAAAACTTGAGGTAATGCTCATTTAAGTGACCTGATTAAGTTCAGCTTCATGCTTGGAATGAAACATGGCGAGATTCTGCTGTTGCTGAGCACGGGTGATGACACTGTGATCAGTATGCGCACGCTACCACAGATCCTGAGACGCACGGGACTGTAGGGAAGGAGGAACCAGTCCGACCCTCTGGAGGTATTTCTCACTGATCAGTGGGAAGGATATAGGCTGGCGACCTATCCAGGGTGTACCCTGCCTCTCGCCCCTTGACAGCTGGGATAGGCTCCAGCAGACCCCTGCAACCCAAAAGTTGGATAACGCAGGTACAGAAAATGGATGGATGGATGGAAGGATACGGCAATCAACATGGATACCAGCTCCACCATCCCAGCTGCATCCATCACCTTTTTACTATATAATTATCACGTTTTTAATATTTAAATTATCACGTTGTTACAATATAATTCTCACTTTTTTACAATATAACAAACTATCACACTATAAAGTGTCACGCTCTTACAATAAATATCATGTTATAACGTGAAAATATATTATTCTAACAATAAAGATCTCAGGACTAACGTGTTACTGATCAGTTTTTATTTAGAGGCTTCCGTAGGTAACGATGAAGAAACTGCATGTTTTTATTACAAAGCCAACAAACATTAGTTTAACTAGTTATCCATTGATTAATTAAAGTCGATAATTAGTTCAGCTGATGAGGATCTGAGCCATCAGCTGACTAGTTCTGGTCTCGTCTCCGTCCGGAGCCGCTGCACCTCCACAACCCTCCACAGAAATTGCTCTCTCAACCCTCTGCCTTGTCAGTGGCTCAAAGGCATCAGCCAGAATGTCCACCTTCTGCCTCGTGCTTCCTCGTTTCCTCCTTCTTAACCTACATGTTCTTCTATGAAACCGAAACCAATACAGTGACGTAAAATCAAGGTGGCGGCCACGCCCCCTAAAACGTCCTGTAAACGTGGATTTTCTTTAAACCGGCTGATGAACCAGATGTTTATCGTTACGCTTTGAAGCATCTGTCTTCTGGTTGGCGGTAGTTCTAGTGTTTCATGTCCCCTTTAAGGACTCTGTCAACCCAAATGTCTCCTAGTTTCTCCTAATCTGCAGACTTTCTCTGCTCCCTCCTCAGACACACCTGTAGGCTGGTGCTGGAGCAGCCTACAGGTGTGTCTGTGCTCCAGCACAGGCTCACCTTGTGGACACTCTTGGGGTTCTCCAGCCAGGCGTAGTACATCTCCTCCACATAGTTGGAGCTTGTCCCATTCAAGAATGGCTCAGAGGCCACAGGTGTGGTGAAACACCTGAGTGGCTGAAACGTCCTTGCGCCACCTGTGGAAGTGGCTGGGGCTGGCCGCTGCTGGCCAACAGTCTGAGCAGTGAGGGGACGCAATCGCGCCGCGCAAGTCCTTAAACGATGCATCAGCAGTCCGTCAACTCTCCCACGCAGTGGTGATTTAGCCCAGCAGGCCGGATGTCCCCCGAGCAACGATGGAGAGAATTCCCAGTCCGATGTGGAGACTTCCCAGGAGAGCGATGAAGGAGAGATCCACAGCTTTACCTGTCCAACCAGAGAGGGACAGCAGCAGTCACACACTCACAGGTCAGACGTTCACTTCCAGCCTTTCAGATCTGATCTGAGAGAAAGAAGAAGTCAGCTGAAAGAGAAACAGGCCTGACAGCTAAAAGCTAAAGATGTTCTAAACTAGATGCCCACTACGAGGAAGGAAGGAAGGAAGGAAGGAAGGAAGGAAGGAAGGGACTGACACAATCTCAGCGCTTCAAAGACCTGGATTTAGAACCTATGATGAACCCACAATGGAGAAGCTGCTGATGCTCGCTGTTGACTTAAACCTACAAGAAATTAAAGAAAAAAAAACCTACAAGAAAAACAACAACAGCAAAAACAAACCCCCACAAAAAACAGCTACCAGCCGACTGGTCAAAGTGATGGGCATGATGGGCAGAGGAGCAGGTATTCCGTCTCTGTATTCCAGCATCGCTTACTGAAAGCAGAAAAAGTGATGGAACCTTTCTGTGAAAGTGTAGTAAAAGGTTCTGAGGACACTGGTGGACTTTTACACAACTTTTCCACTGACATGATGAACCTGACACACCTGTCAGAGAAGTCAAACTTTGATGAACATACTGTATAATGATAACTAGACTGATATTAAGCAGTTTTCAACTACAAACATCTGCCAAAGTCTGAGGAAGCCGGATCCGAGGCCCTTGTTTGTCTCCTGACCTTGTTGGGTCCGCTCCCTGCTGCCTCCATTCTCCTTCCGTCGGCATCTTGACCACGCCCTTAGCATCTACTCGACGTTTTGATTGGTTGTGTGAAAGAAAGCCCGCCCAACAAGGGGACTCAAATGGGCCGCTATTTGCTAAAGCGCCTGTCAATCATTTTGTCCTTATGAGTCAACAGTTCTTGAAACGCATTCGTTGGTTTCCCATAACAGCTTAACAATGATTCCTACACGATTTTTTCTACATTTAAAGAGCTCTGGCAACAAATTAAAAAACTATAAAGTACCGGTTACAACTCAACGGAAACAGATTAGACAGTTAGCCTGAGACCTAGCGTTATATAATAAGCCGCTTAGCTTCTACTTTAGGTAATAAAGGTGCCATTACGCCGTTTAGCTAACGGCTAAAGTTGGGACGGGTACCTTAGCGTACTAAGATAGCTTTACTATTGATGGTCATATGTTTACCTTGTATACGAATTGTTACTCTTATCAAACTCAATGAACCAGTTTTGACATCATTATAAACAAATTTACTCTTCAAAACGGGAATAAAAGTCTCTAAATAGCTGCGTGCCATAGCTAGCAGACGGCTAACTGTTTAGATCCTGCTCAGGTGTCTAAACACGGATTTTACCGCAAATGAAAGTCGGACCTGGTTCCGTGTCAAGAGCAAGTTCCAAACGCGGTTTAAGTCTGAAGACGCCGTTACTGACCTGGAGTAGACCGTGTTGGCAGAGCCGTCCCTGCCGGTACCTCGAATGCCCTTCGACTCTCCCGCTGACAGTTCAGGGCGCTGCGGGCTCGTGGCATGGAGGGGAACGGGCCTGCTTGCCGACGCAGTGACGTCATCGCGTACGCGCGCGCCGGTGTTCGGGCGAAAGAAAAAATGTCGGGATTCAAGTGAGAATCCGGCTGTTATTGTAGAAATTAATTTTTTGTCTTAAACCTGCAAACTTTGCCGATGCCTCTTTTACTTTGTATTAATGGAGCAGCCGAAGGTTTCTGAACCGCTGAATTAATCTGAAGCAGTTGTGTTGAAAACGTTGTTTCGAAGCATTTGCCACAATTAAGTATGGCGACATCTGCTGGCCAAATGTGACCAGCGCATTTGCATGAAACGGAAAAAAAAAGGGGCCACTAAATCGTGCTTTTGCATGACTGACAATTACAAAAAGGTTTTTACTAAAAAAAAAAGAAAAAAGTAACTAGTCAACTATCAGGGCAACAGTTACTAAAGCAAAATGTGGGTGAAATGGGAAGGGAATTTGGGTGGTTGTTGCGTCCAGGCCTCCGTAACAATGCTGTAGTGTGACGTAATCACGCAAAATAAGGAAGTTAGGCGCGTGTGATGTACTGTTGAGTGAACGCGAGAATAAAGAAATAGCACTATTGTCTCTACTACCTTGACGAAATGTTTGCAGGGGCTCAGAGTGGTGCCATTACCGGTAAGGCAGACCCAATACTCCCCATTCATGCAGTACCACTAAAAAGGAATTCAGTAATAAATTGGTATTAGTGGATACTCACAATATACACTTTTTATTGATTTACTTCTTTCGCATTGTTGCCTTCCAACGTTCTTTTTGTTGTTTCAGGATTTTCTCAATGTTAAATTTCACTTAGCCCAACTCCATGTCTAAAAGTGTGTGCACTTTAAGCTAAACAGTTAGCATGCAACAACTCGAAGTCTGATGGATACAGCATCTTTCACTCTTTCACTAGACAATTGACATAAGAAAAGGAGGGGAAAACGAAAAAACAAAATGGACAACTTGAAAAATAAACTTAAATAGAAGTACTTTATTTATCCAAAACATGGGAAATTCACTTGTTACTGCAGCAATCGTCAACAATAATAAACACTGGCGCAAGTATGTATAAGTAGGCAAAGGAGGTCCTCCTCCTGCTCTATAACTACACATCGATCAAACGACAGTATCGCGTAACATAATCTGTCTAAACCTTGGTCCGAACAGGATTTATTAAAAAGAAAAAAATCACAGCGGAACAAAGAAAAAAAAACTCTGCCTGACGTACCGGAAAAGGTGTGACAACAGGCGGAAGTAAACAGTCGAAGCATTAGCATTGCTAGCTCCGTCAAGGCAGCGAAATTGTTGGTGATATAATTTGATCGCTGTTACTGTTTGACTGTTGAATTGAATAAAATGTCTTCAGTCGAACATTTGAGAGGTTTCGTGACTGAGCGGCTGACTGCCGCCGCCGAAGAAATATTTGGCGTTTTTCACAGAACAATCGTGGCGTACGAGGCGGAGGTCGACCGTCAGCGCAGACTGCTGAATGTCTTTTATAATCCGGAGATAAAGTTACACAAGATAGGTTTGTAAAATGTTTTATAACCAGAAGGCTACAGGCTGAATAGTTTCTGTTTGGGTATTCGCTAAGGTTCACCACGGTGCTGGATGAAAGAACAAAGCCTGGTCCGGTTCCCCCGGGAGGCGGTTAAGAGGCGCCGGAAGCAAAAAGATGATTGAAAGTCAGTTCATGAGACCTGCTCTCCTCCGGATTGTCACCCTCTGGTTGATCTTTTCTGCACCATCCTTTATTCTTAGCTCTGTGATTAAAGTCCTTGGAGTGTAGACGATCTCTACGTGGCTTTCATTAAAACATCTGCTCAGCCAGATGAAGCACTCGGGGGTTTCCGACAGTAGAATTAACAAAGGTCATCTGGTCTGTTCCCCTCTAGAGCTTCCAGAAGAGCAGGTCTGCATGGAGCTTCATGAGCAGGAGAGAAACTCCGTCCCGGTCCCAGAGCAGCCAGAGATCCTCCAGATTAAGGAGGAGGAGGAGGAGCACTATGAAGTGAAGCTGGAGGACGAAGACTTCCTGGAGACTCCTGCTGATGAGGAAAGCATCCCAGAGGAGCCAGAAGATCCTGAGATCAAAGAGGAGGAAGACGAGCTTGAGGACACTCAGGTGTGTGAGCAGCTGGTGGTCAAGCTGGAGGAGGAGGAGGAGGACACCTTCATCTACGCTCCTGCCTACGAGGAGAGCCACCAGAGCAGGAGCCAGGAGGCCGAGGACACAGGCGAGAAGCCCCACAGGTGTGCCACCTGTGGAAAGGCCTTCAAATACCAGTCCAAGCTGAACACACACCTGAGGAGCCACAGCGACGAGAGGCCGTACTCCTGCAGCACCTGTGGGAAAGGCTTCCGCCAGGTGGCTGTGCTCAACGCCCACCTGAGGATCCACACAGGTGAGAAGCCCTTCACCTGCCCCGTCTGTGCCGAGAGCTTCCGCTTCCACAGCGGTCTGACCGTCCACCTGAGGAGCCACACAGGTGAGAAGCCGTACTCGTGCAGCGTGTGTGGGAAAGGCTTCAGCCAGACCTCGGACCTGAAGAACCACACCCGCGTTCACCTGAACCAGAGGCACTTTTCCTGCGACACCTGCGGAAAGGCGTTCACACACCCCAAGGTGCTGACCTCCCACCTGAGGATCCACACGGGGGAGAAGCCGTACACCTGCACCACCTGTGGGGAGAAGTTCAGGTTCAGCAATGCC
Source organism: Pao palembangensis (assembly GCA_015343265.1). NCBI lineage: Eukaryota > Metazoa > Chordata > Actinopteri > Tetraodontiformes > Tetraodontidae > Pao > Pao palembangensis. Next base: position 34,691,906 of record CM027081.1, on the reverse strand, counting down.
CTCAAGGTCCACATCCGGAGGAACCACACAGGTGAGCGGCCCTACCTGTGCAAGACCTGCGGCAAGGCCTTCATCGACATGTCAAAGCTCAAAGTCCACATGAGAACCCACACAGGTGAGAAGCCCTACCTGTGCAAGGTCTGCGGCAAGGCCTTCATCGAGATGTCGCGCCTGAACGTGCACACCCGGATCCACACAGGTGAGAAGCCCTTTCAGTGCAAGTTCTGTGGGAAAGGCTTCATCGAGACGTCCAAGATGAACGTGCACATGAGGATCCACACGGGCGAGAGGCCCTTCACCTGCAAGACCTGCGGGAAGGACTTCCGCTTCAGCGGAGACCTGACCGTGCACGTCAGGAGAGCGCACACCGGGGAGAAGCCCTACCTGTGCAACACCTGCGGGAAAAGCTACTTTGATGCCTCACACCTGGCGAGACATGTGAGAACACACACGGCCAAGTAGACACACACACCTGTCCCTGAGGCTCACCTGGGCAACAGTCCTGCTGGGCGTCTGGATGTGTCACACCTGTGGCTCCCTGACGCACGTCCAGACGGCTCCGCCTTGTTGGACAGGACACTCCAGATCTTTGACACCAGGAGCAAAGACACAAGTGTTGCTTTGATCTTTGGTGCTAGGGGAACGGTGGCGAGGCCCTCCGGCGCTAGCTGGCATTAGCTGGTGTTAACTGGCGTTAGCTGGTGTTAACTGGCGCTAGCTGGCATTAGCTGGTGTTAACTGGCCTTAGCTGGTGTTAACTGGCACTAGCTGGCATTAGCTGATGTTAACTGGCATTAACTGGTGCTAGCTGGTGTTAACTGGCGCTAGCTGGTGTTAGCTGGCGCTAGCTGATGTTAACTGGCGTTAGCTGGTGCTATCTGGTGTTAACTGGAGTTAGCTGGTGCTAGCTGGTGTTAACTGGCATTAGCTGGTGCTAGCCGGCGTTAGTTGGTGTTAACTGGCGTTAGCTGGTGCTATCTGATGTTAACTGGCGTTAGCTGGTGCTATCTGATGTTAACTGGCATTAGCTGGTGCTGTCTGGTGTTAACTGGCGTTAGCTGGTGCTATCTGGTGTTAACTGGCGTCAGCAGGTGCTAGCTGGCGTTAGCTGGTGCTATCTGGTGTTAACTGGCGTTAGCTGGTGCTACCTGGCGTTAGCCGGTGCTATCTGGTGTTAGCTGGCGTTAGCAGGTGCTAGCTGGCGTTAGCTGGTGCTAGCTGGCATGGCTAAAGCGGAAGCGTTGCTCCTTTTACTGCATGTGTGATCTGTCCTGTCTCTGTCCTGTGAGCTTTTGGTGTTTTATTGATTCTGGCTTTTTTACGCTAGTTTAGATGTGACTGATATCCAATCTGATCGAAGGCTGTTGGTGTTTTATATTCAGCGTGAACCAGTCAAAGCGTCCGTGCAGCATGAGCCTGGTCCTGCTCCAGGTTTGCTCCTGTTAGTTTCTGTTGCTGGGGTCAGGGGTCAGACTCCGGATTCAGGCGTGAAACCATATTTAATGAAGTCAAATTCAGCTGTATGACGTCACGACGAGCACAAGTAGCATCCACAGGAGAACAACCAGAGAAAACGTCTGCGTTACCATGGTTACATTCATGTGTACAGTCGATCAAATAACCTGACAGAAAAACTTGAGCTGTCCCTGGGTGGGCGGGGTCTGTGGTCACATGACCTGCCTGCAGAGGGCAGCAGCCTGAATTTTAGCTAATCTCAACTGTTTTTGTACCGTTTTGGATCAACTGGCTGAAATAAACAAGATCATCAAATAGTTGATTTTGCTTTTCTTCCACTAGATTTAGGTCACGAGTGATTCGTGTTTTAAGCAACATCAAGAGGCTTAATGCTAAGGTGTAACTGCAGGAGCTGGCACGACCTCCATCCTCAGCTGACTGGTTTCACTGGGCAGCTGGCTGAAACCAGCAGGTTTTCATCCAGCATTATTTGTGTGGTAAAGTCTCTCACTCACACACACACACACACTCTCTCACACACACACACACACACACACAGTTGTTGCATATTGTTGTTACAATTCTGGAGAGTTTTGCACCAGTGAACCGTGTGGTAGAACCGGGCAGCCGGCGGCGGCGGCGGCGACCTGGGCGAGCCGAATTCCTATGACAGTGCAGTTCAGACAGGAAGTGCAATCAGGCAACAACAGTGCATCAAGTCAGAGACAGGAAACAGGAAGTTCAAGACACGTGCCCTGTTTCCATCAGCCTCCTAACCAGCCAGAGTGAAGCAATCATCTTATTACCTGCTTGTGTTTTCTGGTTAAAAAGTGAAAGGTGGTTTATGTGAGCGGAGGGGGAGGGTGGAGATTAGCCAACTGAGTTGCTTAGCTGTTGGAAATAAAATTAAAAGTGGTAAAAGTTTTTGCAAGGCATTAGCAGTGACCTTGTCCTGTTAGCTAGATAGCGTCCTAAGGCAGGCTGTGGTACCACTGGGAGGATGAGATGACTGGCTGGCTGGATGGATGGCAGGAAAAAAGAAGGAAAAATCCCATGTTCTCTTGTTCTGGCTAATTCCCAGTTTGGTCGGACTGGGTTCAAACCCAACTGCTGGCTGCTGCACCGCCTGCAGCTCCGCGTCGGTGAAAACTGCCTTCAAAGAAGAAGCGTCGTCCAGGTGTCCTGCCCCCTGACTGGTTAGACGGGGGGAGCAGGGGGGGGTCTCTGAGGCACCAGAGGCTGCGACGCAGCGGATGGTTTCGGTTTTCTAACACATGAAGGAAACACAGAAAAGCAGACAGTTATGCTAACAGCTAGCAACATTCTGGCTGAGCTGCAGGAGAGGATCTTTGATCTATTCAGACTTTAATCCACACATTCACCACTCCAGTTAGCTTTGGTTAGCTTCAATTAGCTCCAGTTGGCTCTGGTTAGCTCCAGTTAGCTTGAGTTAGCTCCAGTTGGCTCCGGTTAGCTTCAGTTAGCTTTGGTTAGCTTCAGTTATCTCCAGTTAGCTCTGGTTAGCTTCAGTTATCTCCAGTTAGCTTTGGTTAGCTCCAGTTAGCTTTGGTTAGCTCCCTGGTGTTTTATGCAGCAGGTAAAGACTGAGTCTGGACAGTGTTTGGTGGTTCTTACAGAGGAGGAGGAGGTGGTCTGGGAGCGAAGGCTGGAGCCGTCCTACTGGTCTCCACCACCTGATTGGTAAACAAACTCACTTCAGATCATCTCACGGGAAACATTCTCAGAAGCGTGTGTGTGTGTGTGTGTGTGTGTGTGAGACGGCAGAATGCTGTAGCTCAGACTAGTGTGTGTCTGTGGTGCGGTGTGGATCACCTGTGGGGGGGGCAGCAGCTGAGCGTGGTGCTTCACATAAACACAAAACAGAAGCAGTTAGGACACGACTACACACCAGGCACCTGAATCAGATCAATAACCGATCAACGATCACTTTCCCTCCCGTTACTGACGACCGCTGCATCACATGACCTCACACAAGCAGGCGTCCTGGCTCAACATGCTAACGCTGTGATTCGGACTCACCCCGTCTCTGACAGCGTTATCACTGTTGCCCCGGGAAACAGAAGGAGGCGGTACCCTGGGAGGCGGTCCTCTGCTGGGATTGGCTGGAGTCGCTTTGTCCGCTCTGCAGACAGGAAGTGACATCAGCTGCCGAAGAGCGAAAATGAAAGCTAACATGCTAACAGCCTGAGGCTAATTCTAATGCATTTTCAAAATAAAAGCACCAAGTCTTGATTTCAAAGGGGAAAAGAACTGACTAGAAAAAGACTTTGCTCCCTGACCGACTGATTATGGGAGCAGTGCAGTCATCACACTCACTGGTACGCCTGTGACCTCCTCCTGCGGTGCAGCCCGAGGCGCCGAAGCAAGTCGTTCCTGCGCAGGTAAACAAAAGCACCCAGAGCGAGCAGAGGCAGGACCAGGAGGAAGAAGACCAAGAGTCCATCCCTGAGAGACGTGTCTTTATCTGAGGACAGCAGACACAGATCAGGACACAGGACCACCCGGTCACGTGACCCCGAGGAGGGGCTGCTGGTACCGTTCCAGGTGGGTCCGCTGTCCACGCTGCCGCCGTAGCCCTGCTGCTCACAGAAGGGCGGCGCCCAGCCGTCGTCACAGTGACAGTTCCTGTTGCTGTTACACACCTGAGAGACACACACAGGTGAGAGAGGGAGGACAGAGGGGGCCGACAGGTGGGAGGGGCTCTGCCTCACCCCGTGGCCGTGACATTTCTGCTCCACGTCGCAGTCGTAGTTCAGGACGTCCACGCCGCGGCACTCAAAGTTGATGCAGACCTAAAACCCACAGAAGAAGAAAGGCTCAGCTCCACCCTCCAGGCTCCCCACCCCCCCCTCACCTTGTCGTCTCCACACTTTGTTCCCTCGTTCACCATTCCCGGGTCGGGCACGTCTGAGCCCAGCCGGAAGTCCACGCCGTAGCATTTAGCTCCGCCTATCCAGGTGCTGATGATTGACGGCTGGATGCCGAAAACGATGGAGGTCTGGATGTTGGAGCACTGCAGCTTTCCACACAGAGCGTTTCTATGGCGACCAGGGGTCATCAGAAACTTCCCTCCAGCAGGTCTGTGTGTGTGTGTGTGTGTGTGTTACCTGCTCTCACACTTCTTGTAGCCGTAGTTATGGTAACCACAGTTGCCAAAGCGATCTCCTTTACTGTTGACGTCTTTGAAGCAGATTTCAGGAGATGCTTTTGCGTCTGAGGAGAGAGGACGAAGAACATCAGTGAGCAGCCCAGAGCTCCGGCCCAGGCCTCCAGAGCTCCAGAGCTCCAGAGCTCCAGAGCTCCGGCCCAAGCCTCCAGAGCTCCAGAGCTCCAGAGCTCCAGAGCTCCGGCCCAGGCCTCCAGAGCTCCAGAGCTCCGGCCCAAGCCTCCAGAGCTCCAGAGCTCCGGCCCAAGCCTCCAGAGCTCCGGCCCAGAGCTCCGGCCCAGGCCTCCAGAGCTCCAGAGCTCCGGTCCAGAGCTCCAGAGCTCCGGCCCAGGCCTCCAGAGCTCTGACTCAGGAACTTTGTGGGATCATGAAACCAAACGTTCTACAAACTGGAGCCGAAGATGTCCCGACACTGGCCGTCGTGGTGCTGACACTTCCCGTTGTAACAGTAGGCCTGCTGGCTGTTGCACGGCTGGCCATTCTGAAACACACCAGGAAGAAGAGCGATCACATGACCCTTCAGGGGGCGGAGCCACACGCTTCAGCTCACCTGGACGAAGACGTCGCTCTGACAGAGGGACGAAGAGCCGTTACAGTACTCAGGCAGGTCACACTCGTCTGTGCTGGAGCGGCACACCGTTCCCCCTGCTAGGTACTACACACACACACACACACACACACACACACTCACACTTTTTAGATTCTGAGGCTAACTTGCTAACAGTTACAGTCTGAAGCGAATCCCCTCCTCACCTGACAGCCGGAGCAGCACTCTCCATAAGCACACTGAGCTCCAGGCTTCAGCTTACAGGTCTGATACTCACAACAAGGGTCGTCCTCACACTCCTACACACACACACACACACACACACACACACACACACACACACACACACACACACAAAGCATATAGTAAGCACGAGCGAATGACCTGCAGTGACGCCTCCTCACCACAGGAGGGCGACAGCACCTGAAGTGGGCAGAGACGTCTCTCTCTGTTGTTTCTTTTCTGATCTCTTCCTCTTTTTTATCCAAATTTCCATTAACTAAAACAAATCTGCTCATTTCCTCAGGAAGTAAAAGCCTGTTTTGTCTTTTTTTATTCCTCTTCTCTCCTACCGCCGTCTGAGGCGGTTTATTAGCATAATTGTTATTTACATAAACAGCTGAATCATGCCGTCTTCACCGCTACATCCTCCTCAGCCAGTGCCAGTATTCTCCGTAACCACGGTTACAGACCTTCTGCGAGCCGCAGTCACACTCCTCGCCAACATCCACCAGCCGGTTGCCACAGTAGGGGGCGCTGTAGGCCTCGTCAGGATGGGGCACGTTGAGGAGACACGTTCCTCCGGTCAGCAGGATCATCTTCTCAAAGTCGTCAGCGCTGCAGCTGCTGAAGTTCTGCGATTCTCTGCAGGAACAGGAAGTGAGCCCAGACCATGTGACCCCCCACTGAGAGCTCTCAGAAGCCTTCCACCGCGCCTGTGTGTGTGTGTGTGCGTGTCCTACGTGGTCCCAGAGTTCATGATGCAGGCGGGGGCGGGGCAGGAGCAGGAGCGCCCATCGTCGTGGTTCATCCCCAGGTTGTGACCAAGTTCATGAGCAACGATGGAGGCGAACGCAGGAAGGTTGCTGTTGGGGAACTGGACAGACGCACACGGGGACGGTCAAGAGCAGAGCCCCCCAGAGCAGCCAGCGGAACAGGAAGCAGCGTACCGCGTTGATGCCGCCGCCGTGGCTCCTGGAGCAGACGGTGGAGACGAAGGCCATCCCGGCTGTTCCTCCGAAGCTCTTCTTCCTGTAACGACAGAACAGCGGTCAACCTTCACCGGCCTCGGCCTGCGTGGCGCCGTCCTCGTGTGTGTGGGCGCTGACAGGATGAGCTGGGCAGAGTCGTGGCGTCGCCGTGGAACCAGCGCCTTCTCTCTCCACTGGGTGAAGCGGCTCAGCACTTCCCCTGCTGCTCCCTCGGTGCTGATCAGGTTCTGCTGAGTCCAGATCTCCAGGCCGACAAGAACAACCCGAACATTCAGCTGCATGTAGATCTGGAACACACACACACACACACACACACACACACACACACACACAGCAGTCATGCATGGATGCGCTGCATCTCCATCCATCCATCCAAGTCAATGCATGTTTCTACTGGCTGGAGGCTCCGCCCACAGCAGGGCTGGAGCCTTCGTCCCCCTCCAGAAAAATCCACATCGCTTCTACTTTGGATGGACAGACGGAGCACGCCGCAACAATCTAGCACAAGGCATCGCCTGTGGCACAGGAAGTTGGGTGCAAAGAAAAAAAACAAAACATCCCGGAATTTGTCAAAATAAAAGGTCCCGTATTTGGAGCGATTTTTTTTTTTTTTTAACGTTATTACATGTCTGAATCATCTTTTTTTACGTTATTACCTGTATGAATCATCTTTTTTTACATTATTACATGTTTATCATCTTTTTCTTGGGCCTTTTTATCTCTTGTTTGTGGGTGTGTGAAACAACATCACAAGTTAACTTATTGTTTGCAGCAGATCTTTCCATATATTAAACAAATAACGTAAATAACCAGAATTTACAAGAAATAATCAATCTATTACACATTTTAGGAAAAATTAATCAAATTCCCTGTGGTAGAGTCACCAAAATCTTAATAAAGGGGGAATTTTACTCCTCCAGGAACAAAGAGCGTCTTCTTCTGTGGCTCCTTTCAAAAACTACAAAGTGGTAATATCGCGGTCGTACGTGATTTCGTTTTCAGCCCCTGTTGAAAAAGATCGCTCTAAATACGGGAGCTTGTATTTTGACAATTTCCCGGATGTTTTATTTTCTCTTCGTACCCGACTTCCTGTCCGGCACGCGGTGGATGGTGCTAGCTTGTTGCGGCGTTCTCCGTCCGTCCAGACGCCTCCGGTGGAAACGCGGGGTTAGCCTGTCTGTTAGCATACCATGTGTTTGTGTGTCTACTCACACTGTCAATAAAGTTGGCCAAATGCACCATCTCCTCCCTGACAGCCGTGTCGTTCCTGTTCATGTAGTTAAACTAAAGGAAAAAAGACAAAATCACCGACATTCTCAGCCTTCCCAAACCTTTTAATGTTCGTGTTCGTTTGTTCAGAGAACGTGCAGCTCCTCGCATGGCCGTTAGATGGAGACATTTGACAATGGCCAGAGAAAACGAGCTCAGCGTTTGCGTGCGTGAGAGAGGTTAGCTTAGCTCCAAAAATAAAACTATTTAGCACCAGTGTTGATTGTTAAAGTGAAGTATTTGGTGGCGTTGGTTAGCATTTTAATTACCATGATTTTTAGCATACTATTGTATCAAAAATGACCATCAGGATGAGAATTAGCAATGAAGCTGTGTGTGTGTATGTGTGTGTTTGAGGTTTACTCTCTCATTGTCGACCACCAGCAGCAGCTCCACATAGTGAGTCTGATGGAGAACAGCTCGCTTCATCTGAAACACAAAGAAGAGTGAGCATAAATTCTCTGTGTGTATGTGTGTGTGTGTGTGTGTGTGTGTGTTAACCGACCCTTTTGTGCTGCCCTGCGTGCTGGATGTCTTCGGCGGTGTTGTGCTGACCATCACCATGTGCGGTCGCACACCCTTTAGGCTGTGATGTCACATCCTGTAGGCGGTACCAGAGGTGCTGCTTCGGGTCAGACTCCAGCGGCTCGATGCCGTAACTGTCGTCATGGAGATGCAGCACTCCTCTGCAACCAGACCACACTTGTGCTAGCTTTGCTACCTTTGTGTTCTTTCACTGCACAACCAGGCCGAGTGTGTGTGTGTGTGTGTGTGTGTGTGTTACCTGAGGCCGTTACAGATGCTCATAGCAACAGATGACCCAAGCATGTTCTCAGCAAAGCCCTGGTAGTGACAGTGGTTCTACGGAATACACACACACACACAGCGTCAGCGTGCTCTTGGGTGGCGGTTGCTCCTGCCTGCTGGTTTGCTTTACCTGCACAGGCGGTCTGGCTGTGACCACTGATCCGTTCTGACTGTAGGAGAAAACCGTGAAGTCTGCAGGGAGCAGCAGCCTGTAAGAAGCAGTCACAAAGCCAGAACTCTGTCAATCAAACAGGCTCAAACACTGATCAGCTGGACAGAAAAACACCCAACTGGATCCAATAACAGCCCAGTTTGTTGACTGATCACCATGACAACTGCGGTTACTATGACGACCGCCTTGGGAGTTGAGAATTACGGGTGTGACGGTGATTACTGGTGATGTCAGAGTGATCAGAACCATCCCAGCACTTACTGGTTTCTCTGCAGATGAACCACGAGCTCGCGTCCGTCCACTGGGATGATGTAAGAGACCTGAGGACAGAAACAGGCCCAGTCATCATCATCATCATCTTCATCACGGTCCTCTACCAGCACCGTGAGGACATTTCTGGAGGTCAAAGGCCCGTTAGAAGGTTCAGACTGGGGGTTAATGTTTCAGCTTCTTCTTCTACTCTAAACTTCTGGTTTCAAGCAGCAGGAAGTGGAAAGTGAACTGTTGGGTGAGGTCACCCAGACAGGAAGTGGAGCTGACTCGTCAGCAGGTCTCTGCAGAAGGTCGGGTACCTGACTGGGAGGCGCGCCGTCCGCCTCCCTCCGGAAGCGACCTCCTACTGGTCGAGGGAGCGTCAGCTGGTAGGAGGAGAGATGCTGCGTCTGCTGAGAGTCTGTAGGGCGAAACCGAGGCAAAGTCAGCGCACAGCTGTGTGAATGTTTGTTTGGTGGGATTATTCCCATTTCATTCAACTTCCTGTTGCCTAGAGGGGATTAAAGACGACCCTGTCAGCCCGGGTTCTGTGGTCACGGGTTGGAAACATGTCTGCTGTTGCTGATGTGGGTCAGGTCACCACCGTGGAACATTTAACCCCGCATCAACCCACAAACACAGCAGAACAATCTTGAGCCTGGTTCCTGACCCAGACCTTTTCCCAGTGTCAGCTGGTGTGGTCCGGGACAACCGGACAGAGAACCGGAAAACCAGAGAGCAGAAAACAGACCCAGAGAGCTGGACAGTCGTACCGAGGCACCAGAAGCAGCTCCGTGTCCCCTCACTCACCTCCGCACTGGGAGTCCTGGCTGAGCAGCAGCAAACAGCAGCAGATCTCCAGCAGCTTCGTTCTTCGTCCCATCATCATCATCATCGTCATCATCATCATTTTTTTCTGGACAATTCAAGTGTCCCAGTCCGCCACCTCCACCCGGGTTCTGCTGAAGCTTTCCTGGTTGACTTCCAGCCGTTTCCCCCTGCGGAGCCTCATGCTAACTGGCCGGGAGTGGTTTTCTTTCTCGGCCGAGCCATTGCCGTGGTTTTGTTAGCAGCGATCTGTTAGCAGCGAGCTAACGCCCCACAAAAACCTCCCCAGCTGCTGATTCCAGCATACACAGAGATTCTGGATCCCGCTCCGGTTCTGTTGTGCCCGTTTCCCAGATTGGACCCCCAAAACTCGCCTGGAATTCTGACAAAGTTCCCAGAAACACTGTTTCCGCTACAGCCTTACCAAAATAAAAGCGTCTTCCTCGCTAGCCTTTGGCGTTTTTTTCACCCAAGCATGACTGCAGCTTCGCCGTTTAGTTCAACAACATAAAGGAAATTGTCTTCAAATTTACTTTACGGACACGTTAATTTTAAACACAGAAGAGAATTCCTATTTTGATAAATATTTTATTGGTGATAAAGTGAAAATCATTGACTCCAAATAAATTTAAATGTTCGTTTTTATGACTTTTCTGTCTTCTACACATTCTAATTCCAGTCTTTGGTCTTTATTATTTTTTGGGTTGATTACCAGGTTGTAGTTGCTTCAAATTCTTGAAGCTAACATTACATTTTGGTACGTTCTTTTATTTTGAAGGCAAACTAGCTACGAAGGAATTCGTTGGTTGTTTTTCTTTCTGGTTACGTCATGCGACGATCTCCAGGAGGAGGGAAAAAATGGTGTGCGCACGCGCTGCTGGGAGCTCTGTCCAGACCAGCCAATCAGAGCTTCAGAATGGTTCTCTTATGTTGAAATTTCCCGAAAACACAGGGAGAGCCAAACCATCAGCCAATCACAGCGAAGAGACTGAGGTAGTGCTCTCTCATTGGCTGAGGTTTAATTATGGCCACAGGCATCACGTTAGGTGGAATTTCCGGAGGTTTTTAAAGGATTAAATCATTTTGAGCAGCAGCTGCTGTAACACAATTAATCACTCAATACTGATCAATAAAGCTATAAAAAGTTACCTTCTCTCTACAACTGATCTACTGAGTATTGCTTTTCAAAGTAGGAGTTCATATTTGTAACAAATTATTTATTTTGAAAGGATGAAGATGAAAATGAAGGTGTGTGTGACAGCCCTCCACCAGAGCTGCAGCAGCAGGAAGAACAGTTCAGGATGGTTTTACCCAGCCCAATGTTGGCAGACTGGTTTTCAGCCAGTCTGGGGCTCAAAGTGCTGGTTCGGTTCACTGGTTTGTCAGCCTCTGTGGCTCAGCTGAGCGGTACAGCTGGATGGTCATCAGCTGGACTTCCGGATCTCCAGGCTTGATGTCAATGGCCCTCAGGAAGAAGTCCAGGGCGCTCTTCTGCTGCCCTCGGAGCAAACACTCCTTCCCTCTGCTGACCAGTGACTCAAAGGTCTCAGCGAGCTCCTCCGTGTTCACAGTGCAGTGGTCCACCCTCTCAGAGGACGCCAGCTCAGGATCACTGCCCGGTTCCTCAGAGCTACAGCTCAAGTCTTCTCTGGACTCGCTGACACCATCTCCTGACTGCGAGTCCTCTTCTTCTGTATGTAAAGTCTCTCCTGTGGTCTCCTCCAGCTGGAGCTCACCGTGGCTGGAATCAATCTCCTCTTCCTCTTCAGCCTCATCAGAATACCTCTCTGAAACCTCATCTTCATCCTGGTCCTCCATTTCATCAACGATGGAGTGCAGGAGGGAATGGCGTGAGGCCATAGAGGTGTTTCTTCCGAAGCTCTTCCTGGAGTCAGACGGCACAGATGTGGGCGTGGAGGTTCCGAAAGTCTGGAACGAGCTGTCGAGTTGACTCTTGCTCAGTTCCGTCCTCTCTTCCTCTTCTTCCTCGCTGTCGTAGATCACTGCTGCTCGTTTCTTCTTGGTGGAGATGATGGAATCGTTCTCTGATTGGTCCGCGTTGAGGCTCTGGTGGAGCTCCTCTTGATGGTGCCACTCAGAGAAGGCTTTGTTCATGTCAAAGCTGCTGCTGGTCTGCAGCTGGGACAGCAGCTTCCTCTCCTGGAGGTCCAGGAGCTCCTGGTGCTCGAGGAGCTCCTGGTCTGAAAACACCTCGCTGTCCTCCAGCTGTAGGTTGAAGCTGCACGGAAATGATTCCAGCCCGGCGCCGAGCCGGGACGAGGTCTCTGCTTTGCTGCTCAGGCTCGAGGCCTGTGGAGCAGAAACGCTGTTCTTCTGCAGAGGTGTCACATGACCTTCTTCCATATGGAGCTGAGGACCGGTTGAGGGCGGAGTCTGGTCGTCGACGGCTGACAGGTAGACCTGGCTGCTGTCGTCAGCAGAAACGGCTGCAGTCTCAGGCGTGATGAAGGACTCCTGGATCAGGTCTGGAGGAGCTTCTGCTGCCTCCACAGAACTCTTGTCCTGGATCAGCTCTGGAGGAGCTTCTGCTGCCTCCACAGAACTCTTGTCCTGGATCAGCTCTGGAGGAGCTTCTGCTGCCTCCACAGAACTCTTGTCCTGTTCCACAGGGTGGATTGTGGAGGAGTCCACGTCCTGGTCCTGGTCCAGGTCCAGGTCCATGAAGCCGTCCTGGTGTGCTGCTGCAGCAGCTTCTTCAGCAGCGTTCTCCAGGGTGAGGTCAATAACGGAGCCATTGAGAACCTGCTGGTTGCTGCTCCCATCAGAGTCAGACTGGTCCAGCTCCGTCACTGCTGGAGAACGCGTCCGCTCCTGCTCTGGGAAGGAAGGGCTGTTTTGGGGGGGCTTTTTTTCTCTGCTCTTGTTCTCCGCTGGCTGTCTGAGCCAGGCCGCTTCTGTGCTGGTGGCCATGTTCTCAGCCAGCTGCATCTGGAGCTCAGATTCAGCTTTCATGAGCTCCTGAGCCTTCTGGACCCGCCCTTCAATGTAATGGTGCTCCTCCTCGTCTTCTGGTGCTTCATCATGATTTATGTCCATGGAGAACATGAGGTCATGGTCGGAGATGCCAAACATCTCCATGGCGTGGAGGTGAGCGATGTGCTCGTCCAGCTGAGGGTCGCTCCGTCGGTGTCTGGAGTGCAAAGCCTGGAGCTGCATCTGTGTGGACGAGGTCCTGGTATCCTCCAGGGTGAAAAGCTCCTTTAGCTCCTGCTTGCTGAAGTAGCGGAAGGGGTTCTTCTTATCTCCAGTGTTCTGCCTGATGAGGGAGTCTTTGAAAACCTGCCGCCTGTAGATCTTCTCCTCCACCGTTCCACAGGTGATCAACCTGTAGATGACAACGTTCTCAGTCTGTCCGATACGATAGGCTCTGTCCACAGCCTGGGCGTCCGTGGCTGGGTTCCAGCTGGGGTCGTAGATCACCACCCGGCTGGCCGCTGTCAGGGTGATCCCGACTCCTCCCACCTGGGTGGTGAGGAGGAAGACGGAGTAGCTCCTGTCCATCTGGAACACCGTGAGCCTCCGCTCCCGCTCTGTGATGTGCTTCACCGTCCCGTCCAGCCTGATCACCTTGAAGCCTCGGTTGACCAGGATGCGTTCCAGGATGTCCAGAACTTTGCAGTAATGAGAGAAGACCAGCGTGCGGTGGCCTTCGTCCCGCAGCCTCTCCAGAAGAGCAAACAGGAAGACCAGTTTCCCGGACTCGGATATCAGCGTGTCGTCAGGAACGTTTGCGATTCCTGCGGTTGCTGCCTCGTCCGCCTCTCCTGTGTGGCCGCTCACCGCTGTTTCCTCTCCGTGGTCCTGTAGGCCTAGCTTGGCGATGGCGGCAGCAGACAGAAGTCTCGGGTGGTCACACAGCTTCTTCAGGAGGACCAGCTCGGCCAGAGGGGACTTGCTAGTCAGAAGCAGCTCTTTAATGTGCTCCAGGGAGATGAACTGGCGGTAGATGTCCTCCTGAACGCCGCTCAGATACGTCCACACGATCAGGTCGTTCTTCCTCTTCAGGGTGGGCGCCACTGGCCCAGACGTCTGCCGAGGCTCAGCCAAGCTGGAGGCACTGGTTTCAGAGCTGTCCACTCCACACAGATGTGCACCGTCAGCTTTGTCTTTCTGGATATCTGCCTTGGTCCTGCGCAGGAAGTGAGGTCTGATGATGGCCATGAGGGCCTCGGACATGCGGGAGCCGAGCAACTTCTCCACTGAGGTGGCGTCCTTCTCCCTGGCACGAGTGATGGGGTTCTCGTACTGCGCTTTGAAGGTTTTGGCTGTGCCGAGCAGACTGCCCCGGCAGGCGAAGTCAAAGAGAGCCCACATCTCATTCAGGTTGTTCTGGACCGGAGTTCCCGTCAGAAGAACTCTGTGCTGGGATGGAATGGCGTACGCGCTCTTGGCCGTTTTGGTGGTTGTGGTTTTGATCTTATGTGCTTCGTCCAGGATCATGTAGTCCCAGGTGAACTCTCTGCCCTTGTATGACGACAGCTGCTGCCAGTTGTTCATGAGCATGGTGTAGGTGGTGATGACCACGCCGCCTCTCCTCTGGACCTTCTCCAGGTTCCTGCTCCTCTCCCCTTTACTGATTCCGTGAAACTCCTTGACTCTCATCCCAGGAGTCCACCTGGCAAACTCTTTGGTCCAGTTTGTGATGAGTGACGTTGGCATGATGAGCAGCGTGTGCTTGACCAGCTCGCTGTCGTACATGCCTGACAGGAAGGAGATCACCTGGATGGTCTTGCCCAGGCCCATGTCATCTGCCAGGATCCCACCTTTACGTCTGTCCCTGTAGAGGCTGTAAAGGAAGGCCACCCCTTCTCTCTGGTAGTGATAAAGCTTGTCATGTAAATCTTTGAAAAGCATCAAACCGCTGCCGTTGACGTTGATGAACTCGTCATTTTCCTCCTCCTCCTGTGAAATCAGTTCTTCGATTTTCTTTATCTTGGCCTCCAGCTTCTGACTCTGGTGGATGTCAAAGGCCAACTTGAACAAGGTCAGCATTCTGCTCCCGTCTCCCTGTCTGCCAGCAACTTTTCCATCTTGGATCAACCTGGAGGAAGCACAGACGTCACAGTCTTCATCGGTGTGGAGCAGACATCCACTGAATTCCCACTGTCACGGTTTAAACCGGAACTCACACAAGGCCAATAACCACACAGAATGTTAAATGTCACGTGCACTGTGACAACTGTGCACGTGAGTGTTCAGGAAGTGGAGGTGCTGAATCCAGAGCAGTTTCGCTTTCTGTGTGCAGCATTAATCTGCTTCACTCAACATTCAGAAATGTCTTTTTTTGGCAAACAATCTGGCCATTTATTGTGATTTATTCTGCTAACAGGCAAAGAAAACCATAAGCCCTGGCAAAGGTAACTACGCTGCAATAACACTTCACCGCTGCACATCTAAATGTGTGAGACTGTATGGTTTGGTTTACTATCACTTACACTGTTTTTGTGTTTATTTCTTTATTATGTAATGTTCCTTTAAGAACTGAAGAAGCCTTCTGGAGAGAGGGCAAACAGAGATCTAACTTTGGAACTATGACCTGGATGAGTGAGGATCTACAGTTTCTTTTAAAACTGTTGTGGAGCTACTGCAACAGTTACATTTCCCCACTGTGGGATCAATATCTTATCGTACATGCCAGCTATCAGGTTTGGGCACAATCAAGGTGAGCCTCTGGAATAACATCTGAACTTACATCAGCTTCCTCAAACTGAGGAGCTGTTGGCACTTTAATGATGGGGTGTCAGCTTTGCTTCAGAATGACTCTAATGGCTCACTTACCTGTGGTATTCTTCCATCCTGCCATCTGTTTCTGTGGACAAAGACCTGCGGAGAGACGAGCTCGGTGAGTCTTCATCAAAAACCAGATCTGTGTAGAACTTTTTGAGTTATTGTGTAGGCAGGCAGACAGACAGGCAGACAGACAGGCAAGCAGACAGGCAGGCAGACATTCAGGCAGATGCTGGCCAAAACATCCATGGCGGAAGTAACAATCGACCAGCGAGCTAGCTAGCCGTTAGCTGCTATAATAACTCTCGGTACAAAATCACAGTCGCCTTTTGACTCACTTCTCCAGTCTCTCGGTAATGTCCGCCACTCTGCCGTTGTACGGACAATCATCCATCCTGATACCGACACGTGAAAAACGATAAACCCGACAAATGGAAGCGTCTGTGGGTAGAAGTGAGACTACTGCTACATTCGCTCACCGGTTTAGTTCTATTCGAAGACACAGAGGTCCCCGCTATTTTGTTCAAGCCAATCAGAGATCATGTTAGTGTGACGCTAAATATGATACAGTCCAATTAAGAAAGGAGAAACGTATGGTGGGTGGGACCACTGGAAAAATCAGCCAATGAGCAACCAGTTTGGAAGTATGATGTGCCAGAAATATGCATATGCATACGCAATATAGGGAAAATCCACATCAGCCCTATAGTTTTTTTTCTTTTTTTATACTAATGTTTTGGAATGTCTGTATGATATGTTTATGTATTTTTTGTGTTAGTAATAATTAAAAATTTAGATTAAATAAATTAAAACAAGAATCGTGATTGGGAATGGTGGCTTTATTCATCTGTAACACACGTCACACATGGACACATGATCGGATCTGATCCACATTATTTTGCTAGTCTGTTGAAAAAGGAGAACCGAAATTTTGCATGAACGTTCAGACTCCCGAACTCCCGACTCTCTTCCAGCTTCTAGCGCTCTTCCATTTCCCTGGATCACCTGAGATGTTTCGACAGTTTGACTGCAGTCCAGTCAGGCTGGAGGGTGCAAGTGCTGCCAAAGTTACTTCAATTAATTAGTGAATAAAGGCTGATGTCAATGCAACATTTGGGCTTTTCTTCTTTAATACGTCGACTATAATGTCTACACTTACGTTGTCAGAGCTGATTATTGGCTGTAGATTGATGGGAGATTACAGGCACATAGTTCCACTTACACAGCAGTCATCAACGCGTCCACACGGCGCTCTACATGTTGATGCTCTCCTGGCGTAAGGCCGAGGACGCTAATGAGATCAAATCCTGCTAAAAATGCAGACGTATCCTGACATAAGTCAGGATAAAGCTGGGATTACAGTGCATGTGTGTAAGGAGCTTGAAAGGTCATCAGGGGTAAAACAAAATCAACACATACAAAGAAATATAAAAGAGTGTTAAAACCCTAAAGCTGGTTTAAAACTTTAGAACGACAAGTGTGAGGTGTTAATTCTTCAGAAAATGGGGGCCGTCTCCAGAGCCCTGACGTGAGCAGCAAAGACCAGAACTCGTTTCTCCACCTCAGCACTGATGTCAGCCTGCGAGGCCCGAGGATGTTCACGGAGGAACTGTGCAATACCCAGAATGCACTCTTTCTGGGGACACACACACACACACAGAGAAATGATGAGGTTCCACCAACTCGGTCAGCCCCGACCAGCACCAGGCAGGTACCTTGTAAGCATCCACTTTGTCCTGGTTGGTGATCCGGTTCAGAAGCTCTTTGCCCACCTGGATTGACGTCACTGCCGCCAGAAGCTTCCGATCTTCTTCGCTCTGAGAGTTCAGCCATCGCAACAGCGCCATCTGCAGGGCCATACCGAAGTTAACAATTACAATATTTATCAGATGTGCCATTAATCTAAAACAAATCTATGGAGAAATCCCTCAAGTCTGTTTAAGACACAATAATAAAATTAAGTCTAATTTTTTTTAGGTCAAATGTCATTTCGGTGCTAAATGTTCCAATTCTGCAGCTAAAATCTGTATTAGAGAGGAAAGAAGACTATTTTGTTTAAAAAAAAAAATAAATAAATAAATAAATCATGATTTCTTTTTTCAAAAATTGTTACCCTGAAGAATCAGGAAATCTAAACATCAGAGTGGAAACAATGACTTGGTGAATCTGGTAACAATCTGTTTCAAATGGAAGAAGAGGCATTTTCAGTGTGTGGTGAAGCTACTTTTGTACCTGTTACACCGTCAAAACTGCGAAATAAAGTTTTTCTAGTTTGCTTCTCTGACATATGAAAATAAGTAAATTATTTTATTGAGCAGTAAACCGTATCTTTGTGTCAATATTCTTACCTGCTGGATCAGCTGAGCGGTGCTCATTTCTGCTCCCGAGCTCATCGACCCCGACATAACCGGAAACAGCCAAACTGTTACCGTAAAAACCAAAAATATCAACCCACAGCTGAGGCAAATCCAGATGTTTTCACTGATTAACGAAGACAGACGCGATCATCTGTAGTAAGATGTTGAACTTCCTGTTTACGCTTTTTCTTGGTTTCCGGTCAGATTTGGCTCTGCTGCCACCTAGCGGACAACACAAGGCCATACAGCGGCGTCTGAGGTTGTACGGTTATTTTTTACTTGATGTGACTCTACTTGAACTGCTCTTCTAAGTGCACGCCACTTTAATGCTGAAGAAAATGGGAACAACAAAAAAAAAAAAACGGTCCCAGTATCTGGGAAAAAGTGAAATTTGTTTCCATCAACTTCTTGTGATAGAGCACAAAATCAATAACACATTTTTATTTGCAAATGAGGTTGGAAGTCCTGTATGCATCATGCATGCATCGGTTGATGTTCACACTACTGGATTTAGACTTTAGTTACATCCTCTGGCTCTAATTGCAAACACATTCTTTACGTTAGCAACTCCTCCTTAAATATCATTTTCAAACACTAGCGTGAGAAACGTCTACCAGTAAGTTCCAGTTCAGTGATCCCAAATGCTTAAATCTGAACCTTATTCACAGCTTGCGAGTTCTGAAAGGTCAGAGGTCACATGACCTCATCCCTGGTTATCCGGTTTGGAGAAGGAGCCCAGCTGTTTGGTGTTGATGTCCCTCAGCTGCTCCAGCTGTCTCTGTCCTCGTCGGTATAAATACTCGATGTGCATTACGTCTGTCTTCTTGATGCGTGCGTTCACTCTGAACTCCTCTCGGATTCGGGGGACGAAACCTGGTTTGTCCTTCCCAGCCTGTAAGAACTGCCGGTACAGAGCCAGAACCTGCTTCTGTAGCTTACTGTGTCTCGCCATCACAAGGTCCACTGACTGAAGCAGAAGCTTCAGCTGAGTCTGGCTGAGTGTCCCCTGTGAGCACCACCGGGGGCACAGGCCCTTGAACGCACCACAAGCCAGTCGATGCGTCTTCTGGTTGACTGGTGATGCTGGGACAGCCTGTCCTGTTCCTCAACACCTCCTGTTTCAGTGAAAACACAGACATGTTGATCATGGATGGATACCAAGGGTTTGAAAGACAAATTAAAACCAGTATGTCCAGTAAATCCTGACTCTACTTGATAAACTAATGAAAATGAAATAATGTTTCTTAGAAAAACATAAGAGGAATCTGACAAATTCATACACTTGTCAGAATAATGACGGCTTGAAAAAAATGTAAACAAATAAAAGCAATCAAAGTAAACAACAGAGACACACTGCAACAATTAGCTAAAAACAGACGTTTAATATACAACAAAAAAAACGGACGACACAAAACTCATTTTCACTCGTTTGCCAGAAGATTTGAAGCTCAAATAATCGTTTTGTCGAGCGTTAAGCCCTGTTTTTGACTTAATCGGTGAGTAATAAGTTGAAAACGAAGCCACTTACTTCAGACCAACGTTAGCTTACGTGAACATCCTGTGACCTTCCATATGCACTTCCGGTGACATTCTGAAATAAAAGCATTTGTCCAGAGACATACATGGATTAAAATACTATTCATTCGCTTTGGAGGTTTACATAAGAATTCATTTAACCCGTCTGAACCACCACGGTTTATCTTTTTAGAGTATTACGCTTAGCGTGACAACCCAGTACCGGAAGTCCAGGGGCACTTCCTGTGTAACTGCCGGTGTCAAATTACACAACATCGACCAGAAGGAATAAACCGATCATTTCTAAAAGGTTTGTCGTTTATCGATTTGACTCTTCTCATTTATAAAGTTTCCCGATGACCGAAAATGGAACGATTTCAAACATCGCCCCTCATTAGCATGAATCTAATCCCGAAGTCAAAACGATCAGTTGTACAGCATTTTTATCCTAATGTATATCGTTATTTTATTTAAGTTATTAAGAATTAAGCTCTTTATACAATATGCAGTATGGCACGTTTCCCCCCCCCCCCCCTTTATTTTTGCTCTGGTGACATCAAACCATCGTTTTGTGACGGAACTGCGGACTGGGAGTGAGAAACCAACAGAGATGTGCGGGTGTCAGGATGTGTGAGTAGATTCTCCCAGGTTTCAGGATGATTTCGGTGACGCATGAACGACTGAAGCATCTGTCTGCTGGCAGACCTCGGCAAGGTCGCTGGCTCCCAGTGGTGCAGCTTCTGTTCAGACAGGGAGAGAAGCGACAAGCCCAGATTCCAGCCGGGTAACGCAGAAGCGCCCCCTGGGAAGAGCAGATTAAAGAGAGCTACATGTGCGTGCGTGCGTGCGTGCGTGGTGCTGCTGAGCCTCAGAAGAACAGGTGCCGGTCTCACAGGGCTTTTCCCAGGCCTGGTCCTGGGGCTCTGGCAGTCTGAGGGAGGCTTGTGGACGACCTGAGAAGCATCCAGGACGCTCACCACCGCCCCAGCTGGTGGAGCTGTTGGATTTGAGAAGACCCACAACCTCAGCAGGTTCCTGCACGCTGAAGCTGCTCCTCAGCTTCCACAGACTCAGCTTCTCTTTGATTCCAGAGCTGACGGTCCTGAATGCAGCTGCAGACATGGAGGAGACGGAGGCAGCGCAGCAGCAGCGCGTGGAGGAGCAGGTGGAGATGCTGCTGGCTGGTCAGGGCTGGGAGGTGGACAGGTGTGACATGGGTCTGGAGCAGAGCAAGCCTGCAGCCCTGAGGAAGACCGTCACCTACATCGTCTGTGCCGTCATCCTCAATGACAAGGTTCCACGCCAAGACAGCTTCCTGTCCCTGTCACTCTTCTGCCTGGGTTTAATGTGTGTGTGTGTGTGTGTGTGTGTGTGTGTGTGTCAGGAGGAGGTGCTGATGGTGCAGGAGGCAAAGCCAGACTGTTATAAACTCTGGTATCTGCCTGCAGGAAGAGTAGAAGTAGGTGAGAGTCTGGAGGAGGCTCTGAGGAGGGAGGTGAGACACACACACACACACACACACACACACACACACACGCAGCAGGGCAATGCTGTGCACGTGGAGGCTTCAGCTGTAGCCTGGTGTTGTTTGCAGGTGAAAGAGGAAGCAGGGTTGGACTGTGAGCCAATCAGCTTGCTGCTCATCCAGGAACAGGGACCCCAGTGGATCCGCTTTGTCTTCCTGGCCAGAGTTACAGGTCAGAGGTCGCTCATACACAGGCAGAAGGTGGAAGCAGGAATCACAAACCTGACGTGAAGGATCGCTGATCTCGGGCTTGTTGCAGGATCATTGCTGGTTTTACTGGTTCGGTTAACAGTTGTGTCTCCTCCGCTGAACCTCATCTTCTGAAAGAACCCAGCAGACACCAAAGTCCAGCAGGTTCAGCTTTAAACCGTCACGTTCCGAGTTTCCAAAGGGTACGAAAAGAAGGAGTCAGTCAGAGAGGACGCCAGCGTTTGGGTCAGGGACCAGTTTGGGTCAGGGACCAGTTTGGGTCAGAGACCAGTTTGGATTAAAGACCAGTTTGGGTCAGAGACCAGTTTGGATCAGAAACCAGTTTGGGTCAGAAACCAGTTTGGGTCAAAGACCAGTTTGGATTAAAGACCAGTTTGGATCAGAGACCAGTTTGGATTAAAGACCAGTTTGGGTCAGAGACCAGTTTGGATCAGAAACCAGTTTGGGTCAGAGACCAGTTTGGGTCAGAAACCAGTTTGGGTCAGAGACCAGTTTGGATTAAAGACCAGTTTGGATCAGAGACCAGTTTGGATCAGAGACCAGTTTGGATTAAAGACCGGTTTGGATCAGAGACCAGTTTGGATTAAAGACCAGTTTGGATCAGAGACCAGTTTGGGCCAGAAACCAGTTTGGATTAAAGACCGGTTTGGGTCAGAGACCAGTTTGGGTCAGAGACCAGTTTGGGCCAGAAACCAGTTTGGATTAAAGACCGGTTTGGGTCAGAGACTGGTTTGGGTCAGAGACCAGTTTGGATTAAAGACCAGTTTGGGTCAGAGACCAGTTTGGATTAAAGACCAGTTTGTTCCAGAGACCAGTTTGTTCCAGAGACCGGTTTGGGTCAGAGACCAGTTTGGGTCAGAAACCAGTTTGGATTAAAGACCAGTTTGGGTCAGAGACCAGTTTGGGTCAGAGACCAGTTTGTTGCCTCCTGAGCTGGTGTTTAATGGTGCAGATGTCTGACTGCTTCACTGCTTCAGGTGGGGCCATGAAGACGGCGGCAGCAGCAGATCAGGAGTCCCTGCAGGCGTCCTGGTGGGACCGCGTGTCCATCCTGCCTCTGAGGGGACGAGACATCCTCCACCTCATCGACTGTGGCCTCAAGTATGCCCAGAAGGTGGCGCTGGCCTCCAGAGCAACGACACAGAACCGATTCGTATTAAAAGTCCAAACGTCAGGATCTGAGAGTGTAGCAGTCAGGAAAGCTCTCGCTGTGCTGCCTTCAGGTACCGTAGGAATCCCTGGCATCCTGCCACGCTACCCTTAGACCTGAGCTGTCGTCACGTGGTCCAGAGGCTGGTCCTGGTCTACGCCGGCCCTCAGCAGCACATCTGGATGCTGCTGCTCAGAGGTGGAGCATCTTCACTCCCTGAGGATCTTTGTTGTCCTCCATTCCCCACAAGTGTGTGTGTCTGACCCCGCCATGATGCCTCCCGCAGCTCCGGTGCTCCACCTCCCTGCCGCAGCAGCCGTGAAGACCCACGCCGTCACCTGGACGGCCAACATGGTGGTGCAGGACGCCGTGCCGTCTGCGTACTACGACCACGACGTCAACACGTTGGGCGTGTTCAGCCTGCAGCACAACGGCCGCCAGCACGGCAGGAGCGACGGCGTGTGCTTCAACACGCTGGTGGCGCTCACGCCCGACTACGTGCAGCTGGATGAGGACGGCGAGAAGATGGCAGCGTCTGAGCCGGGTCAGCCGCCGCCTGTGGAAAATCCTCAGTACGTCTGGCACCAGGTCCAGAAGGAGTCTCTGAGAGAGAAGCTGCTGGAGAAGACCAGGAACACGTCCATCCTGCCCATCCACAGCCTCTACTGATCAGCTCGACTCTTATTCTGAAAATTCCAAACATTTACGATCCTTTCCTGCGGATTCTTTGCTGCAGCTTTGTTTTGTAGCGGTATGTCCAGGTTAGCATGCTAAGCTGTTAGCCTGTAGTACTCGGTGGTGCCTGCGGGGGGCGCCTGATGGACTTCCTGACTCCACTTTCTCCACGGCTGCAGACAGTGTCCGTCCCCTGGTTTTCCACACCAGCAACCTGCAGATGCTGGTGTGGAAAACCAGCAGCAGCAACTGGGAATGGACTCCCGTGGTTCCTGCCCAGAAGCTCCAGGAACTAAAAAGGGTTCAGGGTCAGATTGAGGAGAATCTGTGACAGTTTCCACAAACAGGAAGTGAGTTTGGAGCTCGAGTGTAACACGGTGAATAAATGAGTTGAAGTCAAGTGTGTGCTGTTTATTGGTGTTCAGCCAATCATCAGAAACCGCATCTGTGCTCAGGAACCTGATTGGACGGTTTCTGTCAGGACGGATCAGCTGAGCAGCTGCTCTTCGGGTTGCTGTTGAGGCTCTTCAGGTGTTTGTTTCTGGCCTCCAGACGGGTCAGCCACTCCGCCCTCAGTCTGAACACACACACACACACACACACACACACACACACACACACACACACACACACACACACACACACACACACACACACACACACACTGATGTTCAGACAGAAATGTGTGTGTCATCTGAAGCCGCGTCCGTCAGCTGCTGCTGCTCCTCGCTGATCTTCAGGCTCTAATTAGAGCTCGTCCAAGACCTCCAGAACCAGCAGACTGGACCAAAGTCCACCAGGGGAGGACGGATCAGAACCAGCCAGAAGTATTTATAGATGAGAATCAAATGGAAACTACACACACACTCACACACACAAACACGCGTACACACACGCACACACACACACACGCACTCACACACACACACTCGTGCTGTGAGTGTGTGTGTGTGTGTGTGAGTGTGAGTGTGTGTGTGTGAGTGTGTGTGTGTGTGAGTGTGTGTGTGTGAGTGTGTGTGTGTGTGTGTGTGAGTGTGTGTGTGTGTGTGTGAGTGTGTGTGAGTGTGTGTGTGGTTCCTGTCTGTCATCACTGGGTCATTATCTCATCACTGCTGCTGCAGCTTCTCATGTTTAACGAGAGTCGACAGAAGAGGATTATAGGGACACAGAAGGAGATTAGGGAGGAGGAGAGGAGGAGGAGGGAGGAGGAGGAGAGGAGAGAGAGTAGAGGGGAGAGTGATGATCGTCTCTAAGCTGCTCCTACCGAACAGTGTCGATGTTTCTTTGCTCCTCCACACGTTTGTGTGATGTTGGATACGTGGTTCTGGCTGCCTGGTTCTCAGCCCTGATCGACTGGTTCTGGCTGCCTGGTTTGGAGCCGGCGGTGCAGTGGTTAGCACTGTCACCTCACAGCCAGCAGGTTCAGGGTTCCAATCCCGGCTCCTGAAAGCCCTGACAGGCTGGCCACCTGTCCAGGGTGGCTCCGCCTCTGGCCCCCTGACAGCTGGGATGGGCCCCAGCAGACCCCTGAGACCCAAAGTGGGATAAAGCAGGTACAGAAGATGGCCGCCTGGTTCAGCCCTGATCAACTGGGTTCTGGCCGCCTCGGTTCTGGAGCCCAGCTGCCTGCCCTTGGCTGCCTGGTTCCACTTGGCGCCAGCCGCTGCTCCTCCCAGCCGCTGGGTCCCTTCGTCCCCTATTCTCAAACTGCTGCTGATCTTCTCCTCCAGGTTGTTGATCAGCCTCCGGTCGCGGACCAGAGCCAAGCGTTCATGTCCAAGCAGTTAGCGAGTGGAGAGAGAGCAGCCAGTAAAGACTAGTCTGGTTCCACTTACTGACCTGGTTCTGTCTCAGTTCTGACAAGAACGGATCAATAAGCAATGAAAACGATCACAAAGAAACGATCAAACACAAACCTTCAGGCAGCGTTTGAGACCAGCGTCCACCAACCTCTGAGGAGGAACGAAAGACAGAGAGGAGGAGAGGAGGGAGGAGAGAGAGGAGAGAGAGAGAGGAGAGAGAGGGGAGAGAAAGAGGAGAGGGGAGAGAGGAGAGGAGAGAGAGAGAGGAGAGAGAGGGAGAGAGAGAGGAGAGAGAGGAGAGAGAGGTGAGAGAGGGAGGAGAGAGAGGAGAGAGAGAGAGGAGAGAGAGGGGAGAGAGGGAGGAGAGAGAGGAGAGAGAGGAGAGAGGAGAGAGAGAGGAGAGAGAGGGGAGAGAGAGGGGAGAGAGAGAGGAGAGAGAGGGGAGAGAGAGGGGAGAGAGAGAGGGGAGAGAGAGGGGAGAGAGTGAGGAGAGGAGAGAGGAGAGAGAGGAGAGAGAGGGGAGAGAGAGGAGAGAGGGAGGAGAGAGAGGAGAGAGAGGGGAGAGAGAGGGGAGAGAGAGAGGAGAGAGAGGGGAGAGAGGAGGGAGAGAGAGGAGAGAGAGGGGAGAGAGAGAGGAGAGAGAGAGGAGAGAGAGGGGAGAGAGAGGGAGAGAGAGGAGAGAGAGGGAGAGAGAGGGGAGAGAGAGAGGAGAGAGAGGGGAGAGGGGAGGAGAGAGAGGAGAGAGAGGGGGAGAGAGAGAGGAGAGAGAGGAGAGAGGGGAGAGAGGGAGGAGAGAGAGGAGAGAGAGAGGGAGAGAGAGGAGAGAGAGGGGAGAGAGAGGAGAGAGAGGAGAGAGAGGAGAGAGAGGGGAGAGAGAGAGAGAGAGGGGGAGAGAGAGGGGAGAGAGAGAGAGGAGAGAGGGAGAGAGAGAGAGGAGAGAGAGGGGAGAGAGAGAGAGGAGAGAGAGGAGAGAGAGGGGAGAGAGGGAGAGAGAGAGGAGAGAGGGGAGAGAGAGGAGAGAGAGAGAGAGAGAGGGGAGAGAGAGAGGGGAGAGAGAGAGGAGAGAGGGGAGAGAGAGAGGAGAGGAGAGAGGGGGAGAGAGAGGGGAGAGAGAGAGGAGAGGGAGAGAGAGAGGAGAGAGAGGAGAGAGAGGGGAGAGAGAGAGGAGAGGAGGGGAGGAGAGAGAGGGGAGAGAGAGGGGGAGAGAGGGGAGAGAGAGAGGAGAGAGAGGAGAGAGGGAGGAGAGAGAGGAGAGAGAGGGGGGAGAGAGAGAGGAGAGAGAGAGAGGAGAGAGAGGGGGGAGAGAGAGAGGAGAGAGAGAGGAGAGAGAGGGGAGAGAGAGAGAGAGAGGAGAGAGAGGGAGAGAGAGGGGAGAGAGAGAGGGAGAGAGAGGGGAGAGAGGGGAGGAGAGAGAGGAGAGAGGGGAGAGAGAGAGGGAGAGAGAGAGAGGAGAGAGAGGGGAGAGAGGGGATAGAGAGGAGAGAGAGGGGAGAGAGAGAGGAGAGAGAGGGAGAGAGAGAGGAGAGAGAGAGGGGAGAGAGAGGGGACAGAGAGAGGGGAGAGAGAGGAGAGGGGAAGAGAGAGGGGAGAGAGGGAGGAGAGAGAGGAGAGGGGAGAGAGAGAGGAGAGAGAGGGGAGAGAGAGGAGAGAGGGAGGAGAGAGAGGGGAGAGAGGGAGGAGAGGGTAGAGCTGGTCCTACGTCTCTTTCTGCTCTAGAAGGTTCAGATTATGATGCTGAAGATTAAACAAACTAATGATCAACGAGCAGCAAAACAGTGGTGTCAGACTCAGTTGGTCAGATGGTTTTTACAGTGAAATCAGGGCTGATTAAAGATCTGCTGAGTTAAACCTCCACCCAGGATCCTCCTCAAGTTCTCCTCAGGGCTTCACCTGCTCCATTAACAGCTGATGGGATCAAACGTGAAGGAGTTGGAAAGCTCCCAATGCTGAGAACATAAAGACGTCTGTGGGACGTCTGTCAGACCTTCTGGAACACAGACAGTCCTCAGACATCTGAGAGGAAACGTGTGTGTAACATGTAAATCAACACTGACGGACAACTGAGCCTGCAAATGATCTGATGATGTCATTCACAAGTGCCAGGATGTGTGTGTGTGTGTGTGTGTGAAAGAGAGAGAAAGAGAGTAGGTGTGAAAGAAACTGAGAAAGTGCTTTGACATTGATGTAATGTAATAACGTAACCAAGAACATCCTTTTAAATTGCGTGCTTGTAGGCGCGCGTGCGCGATTACGAGCCATCTAAAGCAACAGGGAAATCTGAGAAACAGCGCCCTCGTGTGGTAAAATACAAGTACAGCAGGCTGCTGACCTTTGACACAATCACGTGGTGCTAAAGCTCAAGGTCACGTGACAGAAAATGCTGTCCTAATTATGACGACTTTTAAATTACTGATCTGGAATCTGCTGGTTGTAAAAATGTTTGAGACAAACATACAAAAGTCTATTACTATTGTTATTATTAATAACAATAATAATAACAATAACTACCATCTTTAACATCATGAATGTGTCGTCTGAGCTGCAGCAGCTGATTATGACCTTTGAATCTATTTCCGGAGGATGACAACATTCATGTGGAACCACTGTCAGGTATTAATAGATGAATCAGCTGTTTTTCCTGCATGTTTCCATGGTTTCACCAGATTGAAAGGTTAAGTAAAGATTGTTTTTACTTTTCCTGGAGTCACAAACTACTTAACTTTACTAACTAATGTCATTTGACCTGTTGATGAGAGAGAGGAGTCATGTGACACCAGGGCTTAGGTCTCACTTCTTAAAAATAGCATGTTTTCTCTCTCTCTCACACACACACACACACACAGTGTCTGGTTTTCATAAACACCCTGGTGAGTGAGCAGAACGCCAGCAGGTAGGAGGAGAAGGTCACGTTTACGTCTTCCACACGTTGTGTGAGCAGCTCAGGAATGGGTCTGGAGAGGAGTGTGGACGTTCCCGTCTACGACCTGTCCCTGATCAGAGGGATCTGGGAGGGCCGTGTGAAAAGGTACAGACAGAAAGAGCAAAAGGAGCAGGAGCGGAGGGAGAAGAGCGCGTTGGCCAGGTATGGAAGCTGCCAGGTGTCGCCTGTCATGGCAGCCAGTGATGCGCCTGTCTGTGCGGCTGCAGGATCGAGCTGCAGTGGCAGTATCGCATCTACTGCAAAAGCCTGAGGAGCAACGAGCGCACCCTCCTGCATCAGTACCTGGAGAGAGCCGCGCTGCCGCACACATCCACAGGTGAGACACAGGTCACACAGGTGAGAGCTGCAGGTGCTTGACTCCCCCTGTGAGGATCTTGTGTGGTTTACCTGTCAGAACTGGATCAGCTGGATCAGAGAGACCAGGTGGAGTCGACGGAGCAGGAGCCACACAGGCTGATCTTCCAGCTGGACGGAGAGAACTGGAGGGTGAGCTGGAGCTCCGCCCGCTGCACCTGTGTGCCGCCCACAGCTGCTGAGTGGAACCTCTGTGCAGGACTTTCCCCCAGAGCTGCAGTGGATGACCTACCTGAGGGAGTGGCACATCAGCGGCACCAAGATCCGCCAGCTGCCCGACTACCTGGCTCGCTTCGCTCAGCTCGCCGTCCTTCACCTCCCCAAAAACGCCATCGCCGAGCTGCCGCCTGAGATCGGTGAGTCACCTCCGCGCTCCGCCCAGATTCTCCTGCGTCAGTCCGCCGAGCCAATGCCAGCCTTCCCTCCGCAGGTAAACTGACGGCGCTGAGGGAGTTAAACGTCAGCTACAACCGTCTGTCCAGAGTTCCTCCAGAGCTGGGGACCTGCGGAGGCCTGCAGAGACTGGAGCTGAGCGGGAATCACCTGTGTGAGCTGCCCTTCGAGGTGAGACGCACCTGCAGGTGGCCTCAGGGCTGAAAGGCCCTGAAAAGCAGCCAGCCTTCAAAAGTTCCCAGATTTTAAAAGCAAAGGCCAGTTTTTGGTGATGTCACAGCGTTGATGATGTCACCGTCAGCTGAGCAGCCTGAAGCAGCTGGTTCACCTGGACATTGCGGAGAACAGGTTCGCATCGATCCCCATCTGCGCCCTGAGGATGAGCTGCCTGCGTCTGCTGGACCTGAGCAACAACCGTCTGACCGACCTGCCGCAGGACATGGACAGGTAACTGCTGAGCTCAACGGTCCACCAATGAGCAGTGATCTAAAGAGTCACGTGTTCTCTCTGTGTTGTTACCTACGCTAAAAATGTTGCAGCTAGGCTAATCTAAAATCGGAGACTTCAGCTTGCAGTCAAGATCCGGCAGCCAGCTTTAATTAGGTGTGTGTGTGTGTGTGTTTACAGGCTGGAACAGCTGGTCACCTTGTTCCTGCATAAGAATCACCTGTCTTACCTTCCTCAGTGTCTCACCAACATCCACACACTCAAGATGGTCGTGGTCAGCGGCGACGAGCTCAACTGCATCCCCACCAGGCTCTGCAGCAACCCCGCCATCAAGTACGCCAGCACGCACAGAAGAGTCTGCGCCAACAGGAACATTTCAGCAGCACCAAACGAGGAAAACACATTTTATTCAGAGCAGTGGAGTCAACTGCACCCTCTAGTGGCAGCCTGTGGAAACGCGAGGCTGCCAGTGGAAGCGCGTGAACTTTAACCTTTGTTCTAAAACAGCTGATGTGAGGGAAAACATGAGGACCAGACTGGCAGAGGTGTGACAGGCTGTTGTCAGGCTGCTGTAACCCCTTCTGTCCCCGACAGATTTATTCGGCTGTATGAAAACACCAGGAAGAAGAGTGAAGAGGAGGAGAAAGAGAGAGGGAAGAGCAAGAGGAGATGGAGAGAGTCGAGGGAGGAGGTGAAGGACAGTGGAGAGAAAGAGTTCCTGGAAACCTACATCAGCTCGCTGAAGGACAGAGGTGAGACACTGACCTCAGATCAGCCAGGAGTGTCTCTGGGAAGGTTAACCTGTGTTTGACTGCTCACAGAAACGGTCCCCTACTCCACCACCAAGGTGTCCATCTCCTGCCTGCTGTGAGAGGTCAAAGGTCAGGCACGTGTGACCCACCTCAGGATGGTGAGGCCGCCACCTCCAGCTTCTGTGGTGGATGAATTCATTTGTTCTTTCAACTGATTTTGGCTAATATTCACTGGCTGACTTAGTTTATTTTTGTATCTTTGAGTTTGTATTTATTTTATTTAAGTTTCATTCCAAAATTGATTCCCATCATTTGATGAATATTCAAGATTATTCTGCACTAACACATTAAAGTCATCTCAAGACATTTTAAAGTAAACATTGTTTAAATTTGAAAAAAAGTATTTTTGTTTTCCTGATTTGACAGTTGTGACCAAATAAAGATTCAGTCAACAAGTGAGTCAGTCAGAGAACTTAACCTGAGGGGTTTCTGCATTTGCACTGATGTGACTGCATGTTGAGATTTTTACCACGTGTGTGTGTGTGTGTGTTTTACCTGTGAAGGGCTAAATTACTTCAAATAAAGCTTCACCTGGAGTCAAACCCGTAAATGAGAACTGCCTGTTTCAGCAAATGAAGTGGGGAGATCAGATCCAGGATCAGACTGTCCAGATGTCACTCAGTCACTTCACGAGTATCAAATCTAAAAAGCAGCTGATAAGACACGTTTAAATCCATAAATCTGTTTATTATCATGGCAGGTCTGAAGCAGTCGGTAACAGGACCACGGGTCCTGGAGAAGCTGCTCCATCAGGGATCCAATCCAGGCACTCAGAAAATAAAGTGCAACAGTCAGGAAATCTTGTGCATCAGTAACAGGAACCAACGGTTCTATCGACCATTTTTACATTTGCATCAGGACAAAAAGCTTCAATGTTTTTATCAGCTGCTGACAGAAACGTTTAGAATCAGACAGGAAGTGGAAGCTAACAGGAAGTGGCTGTGACTGCAGTGCATTCTGGGAAAACGAGTAACTACAGGGAAAGAAACTGCAGGTCCAACCGAGCGACCTGAACGCAACACGTGATTGTCTAAATTACGGAATGGCACGAGTGAGATAAATCCAGAAAGGGTTCAGATTTTCTGAAGAGGATGATGTGTCAACGGACATAAATATGGAGGCAAAACACGCTGCTTCCTGTCGGAGACACTGATGGAGCAGTCACGCCTGAATAAAGTAAGGACCATTTAAAAAAACACTAAAAAGTATTCAAACAATAATAATAAAGAAGCAAAAACGGCACATTTGGTGAACAACAATGTCTCATTTGGGGCTGACCGGGCGTGTCCCCGCATTTATACAGGAGAAAGGACGAGTCAGAAGCCCGCGCCTCGCCTCAAAGCACCTGCGCTTCCCCCGTGTCGTCATGGTGACCAAGGGAAGTGGGTGTGGTCCCACGGCCGCTCCGCAAACCAGAGCAGTCTGAGGGGGGACGTCGGATTTCCTCCCCTCAGCACCCCGCACGGGTGGAGACAGCTCGCAGGCGCTAACAGGAAGGGAGGCGCTAACAGGAAGAGAGGCGCAGGTGCTAACAGGAAGGGAAGCGCTAACAGGAAGAGAGGCGCAGGTGCTAACAGGAAGGGAGGCGCTAACGGGAAGAGAGGCGCAGGTGCTAACAGGAAGGGAGGCGCTAACGGGAAGAGAGGCGCAGGTGCTAACAGGAAGGGAGGCGCAGGTGCCAGCAGAGCGTTCGGTCAGCTTCCAGACCTCAAAATAAAGACTGGAGAGTTTGACTTTTACACGCTGGTTTTAAAACTGTAGCAACAGAAGAGCCGCAGCTCAGCCGTGCAACAACACCTGTTTGAGTTTGCTGTCAAAGGGGGCGGGGCCTGTCAGTCACATGCTGCTGTCCTGGAGGAGGGGTTCAATGTCCCCTTTGTCCCCTGTGGGCGTGGCCGGAGCACCAACGCTGACGGCCGTAACAGCCAAAGCGTAGCCAGGTTTGTGGGCGGAGCCAGCCTTGGCGTCATCCTGCTGCTGCCGCTCAGGGATGAAAACAGCCACGAAGAGAGCGAACGTCACCGTGCACGCCCCAAACAGGAAGGGCGGGCCCGGGATGAGCAGCTTCTAGCACACACGCAAGAAGCACACATGACCAACAGCTGTGTGTGTGTGGTGTGTGCGTTAGTGTGGTGTGTGTGTGTACATGCTAACCTGGTCCTTCTGCGAGGCTGCTGGCTGCAGGTCGTTCAGCTCCACGTTGAAGAGGAAGAAGATGAAGCCGTAGAGAGCCGGCCCCAGGCCGTTGCACAGCCCCCTGATGCCTGTGATCACGCCCTGGGCCACACCTGCACAGGTACGCACACAGAGCATGAGACAGGAAAGAGGCGGGGCCAGTCAGACGCAGGTACTGACCCTGCTGCTCAGGTGATGCACAGTGAGACACCAGAGCGGAGACGGCGGGGAAGGTGATGGAGGACATGGCTGCGATGCTTCCTGCGGCCCACATCATCCTGGACAGAAGCACAGCAGCCAATCAGAAGCAGGACCGGAGGAGCCGGCCCACAGAGGCAGATGGCGAGCTCACCAGGGTTCTGAGCCCAAGCCGTACCAGGCCAGCTGCAGCAGCTGGAAGCCCAGACCCAGAAGAACCGTGTTCTTGTTGCCGATGGTCCTCATGAGGACGCTGAGGACCAGAGTCTGACAGACAGGAGTCACATGATCAGGTGCAAGGTCAGGCTTTCCTCACCCGCGTTTCCACCCGAGGCGTCTGGACGGACGGAGAATGCCGCAACAAGCTAGCACAATCCAGCACGTGCTGGACAGGAAGTCGGGTACGAAGACAAAATAAGACATCTGGAAAACTGTCAAAATAAAGCTCCCGTATTTAGAGCAATCTTTTTCAACAGGACGCTGAAAACGAAATCACGTACGACCGCGCGAGATTACCACTTTGCAGTTGTTGAAAGGAGCCACAGAAGAAGACACTCTTTGTTCCTGGAGGAGTAAAATTCTATTACTGTTTCCTAAAATGTGTAATAGATGGATTATTTCTTGTAAATTCTGGTTATTTACATTATTTAATATATTCGTAGATCTGCTGCAAACAACAAGTTAACTTGTGATGTTGTTTCACACACCCACAAACGAGAGATAAAACGGCCCAAGAAAAAGATGATTCACACATGTAATGTAAAAAAAAGATGATTCACACATGTAATAACGTAAAAACTATCATTCTAAATACGGGAGCTTTTATTTTGAAAAATTCCCGGATGTTTTATTTTCCCTTCACACCCAACTTCCTGTGCTGCACGCGATGGCTTGTGCTAGCTTGTTGCGGCGTGCTCTGTCCATCCGTCCAAAATAAAAGCCATGCGTGTTTTTCCGGAGGGCGACAGAGGCCCCAGCCCTCTCGTGGGCGGAGCCTCCAGCCCTGCTGTGGGCGGAGCCACAGCCAGTGGAAACTGAGGCATTGACTTGAATGGAATCTACTCAGGACGGACGGAGACGCAGCGCCTCCGGTGGAAAAGGGGGGTCAGCGGATCCACGCGTTTGTTTCTGTACCTGAGCAACGATGGACAGAATTCCAACCATGGCGATGAAGGCGGCGATGGCGGCGGGAGAGAACTCGATGACCTACGACACACAGCAGACGTGGAGAACGACCACCTGAGCCAGGCGCTCCCGTCAGGGCGGCCTTACCTGTCTCAGGTAGAGGAAGAAGCTGGAGTACTGGCCGGCTTCGGGCAGGTACGACAGGAAGACGGTGACGCAGATCAGCAGCACGGTGGTGTCTTTGCCCACACGCCGCAGAGACTGGAGCGCAGCGGCAGTTCCACCACCAACACCAGTGAATCAGGTTAACGTTCCACAGGGAATAAGAACAGGAAGTCACAGCAGCATCAGTAACGCTTCAGATGAGACTCACAGCGTCAAACATGGACGTCACACACACTTTCTGATGAGAGAGTCACATGACACACCAGAGCCATCAGGTCACTGCACGTGTTTAGACGTGCACAGGAAAGAGGCCTCGTGCAAATGCAGAGAAAGGGCTCATCAAAACCCTTCGGAGCCTAACGCCGCCGTTGCCGTGGGAACAAAGGTGCGAGGTGTCTGAACTCACAGCAAAGGGGTCGGCCTGCTCCCAGGAGATGGGGAAGCCCCAGGACGTCAGCCTCATCTTGTCTGGCAGCGACTCCGGGACCACGAAGAACACGAAGGCGATGTCTGCGACTGAGATCACCGTGGCGACCAGGGCGACCAGGCTGTCGCCGTACTGGGCTGACAGGTAGGCCCCGATGGCCGGGCTGCTCACCAGGCTGGCTGCAAACGTGGCCGAGACCTGACGAGGCAGAACAGCCACGTCAGGACCGGCGAGGTCCAGCTCCTTCACTCAACATCAGCTGCTTTCAGAGGCAGCAGCAGGTCAACTTTGTGCTTGAATCCAAGTTTAAACACTCCCAGCGGTGGTCCTAGACCAGGGCTGAAGTCACTCATCCAATAATTCCAGTTATTCCTTTACTAAAAAGCTTGGGATTGCAAAGAATTTAACATTAAAAAGAAAGGAAAACGTAGTTCAACGTGTCTACTGGAAGATGCAGTTAGCTTAGCATATTAGCACAACGCTGCTGCTGCAGCTCCTCCAAAGGAAACATCCGCTCTCTGCTAACAGTCCGCAGATCAGTCTGGAAACAGCGAGCTAAGCTAACGATAATTAGCAGCAATTAACAGAAATCAGTGTAATCATGATTGAGAGAAGTCAGCTAACTAGCTAACACACTTTGTTTACAGCTCTGTGGAAATGCTGAGTCACAACTTTAATAAATGCGGTGGCTAATCTGTTAGCTAGCACGTTCCCCCAACTCAGCTAAGTTTTTGCTAAAAATAATTATAATAATCATCATCCACAGGAAATAAAGTGCTAAAGTGAGTTTGTTAAAGTCTGAACTTCAGTTAGTTAAATTGTAAAAGCAGCCAAAAAAGTGGCAGTGTGCGCAGTATACTTCTTAACCAATTACTTGATTAATCGCCAGAATAGTGGCTAGAATACTCGGTTACTAAAGTAATGATTGCTACAGCCCTATCGGAGACCGGCGGGCTGTTACCAGTCCGTAGGCAGTGCTCCTCTCCTGCTCCTGAGTGACGTCGGCCACATACGCGAAGATCACGGAGAAGGTCACGGCGAAGATCCCCGACAGAGAGATCAGAGCAAAGTAACACCTGCGCAGACAGGAAAGGCCACAGAGTTACTTCCTGTCAGCGGCGTTCCTCAGCAGGTTTTATCTGGTTTAACTGAATGATGGAAAATGTTTGGTTCAGGATGTTCTTTAGGTCCTGACTGAGGGAAACAAACTGGGAATCTGAGATCTGTGAACATCAGCTGGGCTCCGTTTGAAAGGAGGTTTTCTGCCTGGAACATTAGAATCCAGATCACTTAGAGGAACGTAGCAGATCTGAATGTTCGGAACACAAAAGCACACTGAGAGGTTCCTCCAGAGCTGATCTCTGAATAAACTCAGAGCAGCAGATCACAGGCTGGCTGATCTGCTCACAGGAGCAACATGTGAGCGTCACATGCTCCGACCCGACAACCAGCAGCAGGCAGAGAGCCAACGGCCCCAGCAACTCCTGAAACACACACACACACTCTCACCATGGGCTGATCCTCATGAAGGGGATGGGGGCACAGGTGGAGAACACGGTCAGGAGGAGGAAGGACTTCCTCCCCCAGATATCAGACAGAGCACCGATCAGTGGAGCTGAGAGGAACGACAGGAAGCCCTGAAAGAAGGCAGAGGTTCAGCGTCAGATCACAGACACCATCTGTCGGCCGCTGGAACCGTCTCAGGTCCAGGAGCTCTGAGGCAGCTGGAGCCTCACCTTCACGCCCTGGACCAGGCCGTTCATCAGAAAAGTGTGCTGAGGGAACGTCTCATGGAGAACCTGAAACAAGGAATGCAAGAAGCAAACAACAGAAGCCGTCAGAGAGAGTTGCCGTGACGACCTGGCCAGGAAACACACCTGACTTGCCACACCTGACCAGAGGAGGAACTGTGAAGGTGCTGCTGTCATGGGTTTACTTACTGTCAACATGGGCGTGGTCAGCAGCCCCCAGGCGAAGAACTCCAGGAAGATCACCACCACCGCATGAGTGACTTTGGCTCGGCCTCGGCCATGCTGCAAACACAAGGTTAGCGGCCATCACTTCCTGTTCCTGCTGCTCAACAGGGGACACCAACATCTCACGTCAGGAACCGGAGACGGACGTGGGTACGAAGGCCAGCCAGCCATCCATGCAGATGACCACAAACACAAGTCCCGAATAAACTAAAAAGTGATGTGGCTTTAACGTGTGTTCTTTAATAAGACCAGTGATGAACTTTAGGACCCGCAACCGACACGTTTCTTCTGTTTACGTCATTCGTAATTTTCATCTACCGCATTTTTAATGATTAAAGTTAGAAAACTACCAATGACGGTCAACATGTAGAGATAAAAACTCTACCTCTTGTTTTCAGTTCTGACAAATTTCGCGGGTTTGTTGGACTTTATCTATTAAAAGTTTAGACGAGTTTGTTTCCGTTTCTGAGTAAACGCGAGCTAACATTAGCACCGGAGCTAGCTCGGACCCACTGACGGGACCACCGGCTCGGCGTCACCGCACAGTCCAGTCAGGCGGCTTTAGAGACGGGGTTTGTCTGAAAGTAGCAGGAAAGGTGGTTGTGGAACAAAGCCGGCTTCCCACCACCGTCCAGCAGCCGTATACAGCCGTTGTTAGCCGCCAGCGCTAACACGCTACCGGAGTCCTCACCGAGTTCCGGACCAACATGATGTCGGCGGCCTCGCTCGCTGTTTTCTTCAGGCTCATCTCACATCACGGCTCGGTTATCCTTGGAGGTCGATGTGTCTGCAGGGGTCCCGTCGCTTCAAGTATCACCTTATTCCTGCACTTTTACACATCTCAACAAGAAGCGGAGGCTTCGACAACGTCAGCGGTGAAAACTGGCGCTTCCGTCTACAAATTCCTTCGCTTTGCTTGATTCCAACAGCCGGTTACTTCGATTTATTCAACCAGTTCGTCTGCGTGAGCGGGGCCTCTCAGTTAACAAGAAACACTGCCTGAACACCGCCCCTGTGGGACGTCTGTATAACACTAACTAACTCTATACGTAATAGGTTAATTACTGTTTTTACTTTGAAAAGAAAACGTCAAGTTTTCTATATGCTCGAAAATATTTCCAAGTATTGAAAACAAATAAAAACAAGTACAAAGTCTGAATTTTTTTTTTTTGCCTAAATTCTTTTCATGTAAATGCAATTATTTTCCCCCTGACGACAGTTACAGAGACAACAGACTTAAAGTCAGTCAGTGCATCACTATTTAACATTCCGATACAATTACACAATAATCTACAAACACATAAAAGTCCTATGTACTTAAAAATTGACTTTATTTAATTGGTGTATTTATTTATTGATACCCAAAATTAGTTGGGTGTTTAATTTTGTGTGAATATGATTTTTGAGAGGCGGTAATACGGTGAGCTGGCGCCCTCTGCTGTTCCGCAGGACTCATTACAATGCAGGAGAGCGGTTCTAATGTCGGAAAATATCAAATCTCAGCGAACATAAAACCTAAATTTCAATTCAGTTGAAGCGATGTGACTGCAGTTATGAGACAGAAACTGAGCCGACGCAGATTGTCATGTGTGACAAGAGGATACCGGGATTGGGTGTCAAACAATCAGAGCTCGTTTCCGGTTAGAGTATTTTAAAATAAAGTTTCCGAGCTTTCGAACTCTGTAGGTTCGGTTCTTGTTTTTGTTTGTTTGTTTGTTTTTCATTACCTATTTGGCTGTCTGTGCACAAAATAACTTGAACTCTTAAGGACAAATTTTAATTTTTAGGAAATGTTGGGCCAAAGAACAGATAATTAAATATTAGTGATGTTCTCGATTCTGGAGGGACTAAAATGTTAATCTTCTAAGGATCAAAGGCCAAGGAGCTTTGATTGTAATGCAACATACTATGTTATGCAACCTTGTATAACTACGGCAAATGGGATACTATGGATACAGGGTTTGAGCTGTCCAATGACTTTTCTAGTTTTAATTTTATTTTAAAGTGATTTCAATTTTAACCAATATATGATTCGTTAGCGCACCTCTCAACTTCCTCTACTCTCAATTTTCCACGCCTAATCGATTAAAAACAAAGACACAACACGCTCCCATACTCGTTCTTTTTATTTTGAAGCTCTTCGCGCCTCACTTCCGTTTTGTCTCCGTTTTAGCAGATCCAGCTTGACGCAGCGCTGGGGCGAACGGAGACGCGGCGGATCAATTTGGAGCGACTGGCGGTTGATCGGGATTATGCGGAGGCGTTGATCACTGCATCGGTAAGAACCTACTCTCAGCGCCAACAGGACGTTGAACGGCGGCGTCATAACAGCGCAGGGCAGTTAGCATAGCGCCCATGTTTCTGCTCACACTCCCCCCGTCTCCCTTTGTTCGTTTGCGCCTCTTTTTTTTTTTGCACCGACACAGGTTTTGTAAATACTGGCGCAATATGGCCGCCGTGTGCGGCGATCAGCCGCTGTGTGCGTGTGCGTGCGTTGTGAAGAGAGAGGGCAAATTAGAACTGCTAATTGTGGCTTTTGGCTGCTGATCCTCATCTTTAACGTCGCTAGCATCCAAAACACCCGCAACTGATCAGGACAGGCACACGTGACCTGCATGTTTCAATCTGGACCCACGCCGTTAGACTGCGCGCGAGCGTGTGCGCGCGTGCGCTTGCGTGGTGGGGGCTGTAGTCATGATGATGGCGGCGGCGGTGTTCTCAAAGATGTTTTACGTTAGTGTGACGTCACAGGTGAGGGTCACGTCATCGATGCTCAGCTGTTCGTCTGGAAACACCAGAGGCCAGGACCACGTGACTTTTAGAGCCTTGGGTTGTGTTTCTGTCGTGTTTTTGCTTTGGTCTGATCTGGTTGGACTTGGGCTAGTTGAGCCACATAAATGAATGAAAATGATGTTTTTAGCCCCTCAGGGCTGCATCATGATTCTGTCTGCTCTTAAATGATGAACATAAATAACACTGAACTGTTCTTCCCAGCCAGACGGTCGGGTTCCGCAGCTGGGACATCCGCTCCAGGTGATAGTCTGGACCCGCGGCCCCGGGACTGGTCTTCATCCTTCCTTCACTCCTCCCACTGCTCCTTCGTCCTCTCCCTGCCCCCCAGCCCCCCGCCCTTTCTCCATTCTCACCCTTCCTCTGCACGTCAGGGCCCGGCGTTCGCCTCGGACCGGCGGCCGGACAGGCTGCCCCCACAGGTGGATGAATGAAGACCCCATTCAAGAGCCCCACAGCCCCGCGAGCCCGAGCAGACGGGGGTGAGTCAGGCCGCCAGGTCTCAGTGTTAGCCTGCTAACCTCACCGCGAGGAAGTGCTGATGGTGGCGAGCGGGTTCCAGTCCGATGGCTGGGCTGGTATTCATCAGGATGCCCCCGGTGGCTGGCTGCAGTACAGAGCAGCAGAGTTGCTCTGGCTCCACATGTAGCTGCTGAAATTACAGAACTTACTGCAGATGTGATAAACGTGTGTGTGTGTGTGTGTGTGTGTGTGTGTGTGTGTGTGTGTGTTTTAGGGCATTCAGGTGTTTCTGCAAACATGATGAAGAAAAAGAATCCTCACAAGTAAGATCACAA
The DNA here is from genome assembly GCA_015343265.1 of Pao palembangensis. Classification (NCBI taxonomy): domain Eukaryota; kingdom Metazoa; phylum Chordata; class Actinopteri; order Tetraodontiformes; family Tetraodontidae; genus Pao; species Pao palembangensis. The sequence continues at coordinate 34,652,596 of CM027081.1, read as the reverse complement.
AATGTAGACGGTCGTTTTTAAAATCTGAAATGATCACACTTCTTTCTTTTCTCTCCCTCCCTCTCCCCATCTCTCTCTCTCTCTCTCTCTCTCCAGGAAGCAGAGGACCAGCGTAGGTCCCAGTAAGACTCTGGCTCCGCCCCGAAGGAACATTGTGGGTTGCAGGATCCAGCACATCTGGAAAGAAGGAAGTAAGCTGGATGTGACGGAAGGTTCAATAATCCGTTAGATGCTGTGTTACTGTGGGCGGGGCTTAACGTGGCGGCTTGTGTGTGTGTCTCAGGTAAGTCCTCTCAGTGGAAGGGGACCGTCCTGGACCAGGTCCCAGTGAACCCGTCTCTCTACCTGATCAAGTACGACGGCTTCGACTGCATCTACGGTCTGGAGCTGCACAGCGACGAGCGGGTGATCGGGCTGGAGGTCCTGCCTGACAGAGTGGGTGAGGAAGCGCGTCGCCACACACGCCTCGTCTCATTGGCTCTGGGCTTGTGACATCATCCAGAGCGTGTCCCTCTGATTGGTCCAGCTCCAGCCCGCGTCAGCGACTCGCTGCTGGCGGAGACCATGATCGGGAAGGCGGTGGAGCACATGTTTGAGACGGAGGACGGGCCAAAGGAGGAGTGGAGGGGGATGGTCCTGGCCCAGGCTCCCATCATGACCTCCTGGTTCTACATCACCTACGAGAAGGACCCGGTGCTCTACATGTACCAGCTCCTGGACGACTACAAGGAGGGAGACCTGCGGATCATGCCCGACTCCAGTGAGTACCGCGCACGTGGCTTCTGCGGCTTCCGCTGCTGGACAGGTCGTTTCTGAGGGGATTTGATGTGTGAAGATGCGACGCTTGTCTCCTCGCTGGCTCCGCGTTCAGGACTGAAATACCCTCAAAAACGCGTCGCCTGACCCACGTTCACGTCTGTCTATCTGCAGATGACGCGGCAGCAGAACGCGAACCCGGTGAGGTGGTCGACAGCCTGGTGGGCAAACAGGTGGAGTACGCCAAAGAGGATGGCGGCAAGCGTTCGGGGATGGTCATTCACCAGGTGGAGGCCAAACCCTCCGTCTACTTCATCAAGTTTGACGATGACTTTCACATCTACGTCTATGACTTGGTCAAGACCTCCTAAGGCCAGAGAGTCCAGGAGCACCAAGGAAAGACTGAAGAAGGCGGCTCAGACTCCACCGCAGATGCTCTATGGAGACGGGTGATCCACTCGGATTTGTTTTTCAAAGATGCGCCTTAAAACAGGAAAGTAGTGTTTTGGGATGTTGGGACTGGTCCCGTGTTCAGAGGCCTCGTCCACGTTTTTCCAGTCATTTCTTTTTTTGTCTGCATTTTCAGAATTCTTCCTCTTTGCGTCTTGAACACAAAAAGAGCCACAAAAACAATCCGGAGTTTTGAAGAAACAGAAAAGTAAATATCGGCTTTACGCTTCCCCGAAGCTTCATCGGGGTGTCGGTGGGGGCTGACAGCAGCGGTGCTAGCTAGCCCAGCATCCTGGGACGCTGGTGACGTCCTCGGTCATTTTAGGTTGTTCTGGTGGCGGTTTGAAGTTTAGTTTTAAGCCCTCATGTTCGGCACCAGAGCGTGATTATATTTGTACCAGAAATGTTCTTTTGACCGCTGACAGACCGTGATGAGAGTTTGGGAAAGCTGTCCGTTTGCCCACATGTAATATATGGTTTATAACACATGGCGTGGTTGTGAGGGGACATTTTTATACTGTGACGTCTGTTTTACTGTAGCGGAGACCACGTGAGCGTGCTGTAAACCATGTCTGACATGACCGATGCCCCTTCAAAGGTGATAAATGTTGTTTGACCTCCATTCGCTCCGGAATGTCTGGACTGTTCCTTCAGATAGCTGCTGTCTCGCAGAAGATGGTGGGCCTGTGCGGAAAAGCCAGCAGGCATGGACCCAGACGCGTCTCCATCCATGTGAACCAGTTTCCATTTCAGGAATCTCCTCCACGTCCTTCTGTTTGCGTTTTAGCTTTCATCTTAAATGTGGGGAAACCAGTTGTCAAAGCCTCTCCAGCTCTCTTCACATTCCAGTTGCAGAGTTCCGCCGGGCACACGACAAACTTAAATCAGGTTTGAGTGCAGTCGCTTTCTCCTCTTTCTTCGTGGCTTTTCTGAATCCTTCGTGTCAAACATGATTTTCCCTGAATCCTCTGATCCTCCCAACCTTTAAACAAGTGACCAGTTCAACCTCAGTCCTTCATCCAATATCCCAAATCGAACGCACAGAAAATGTGTGTTTTGGTTCTAAACTTGGAAGATTTTTGGGCGAAGAGCAGATATTTCAGTCCTTTCTCTGACCAATCAGCTTGCCCGATTCGCCCGAGGACGCTGTGATTGGCTGCTGTCCGGTCTGGGTGGATCTGTGGGGGCCAGACCAGTTTGTACGACTGACCAAGCTGCGTGTGCGTGCGTGTGTGTGTGTGCGCGCGCGCGTCCCGTGCAGAGCCGTGTTGTATTTGCATGCTCTATAGCTCTGTGTAAGTTCAAGTTGCTGAGTTGCATGTCCTGTGTTTTTAAGTTCAGCTGATGTCTGTGGTGGCTGTTGGTGCCTTTTTTCTTTTTCTCGTTCTTTTTGGTGTTTTTTACGGTGTTCCAGAGGCTGTGAATTTAAAGATGTTGTGACCAGCTGAGGTGACAGAGTTATGACGTGTGACTTCAGTTTTTGGTGGATTGTCACTGTTAGAGTGCCAACTACAGATGCCAGTGTTGTACAGCAGTGAAAAGCTCCACAATATTTACTAAAATTAAACATTTCTGTTTTTCACTCAGGTCTCGCGCTCTTTTCTCTTTAAATGTAACATTACACTGATGAGCACATTTATCCATCCTAAAGAAACGTGCATGAAAAATCTTTTAGTTGTTTGGATGCCTATAAAAATCAATTTCATACAGTAAAGTTAAAAAAAATAAAAGTCAAATGAGACGAAATAAAGGTTAAACCAGATTATTACGCGTGAAATAGAAGCGCGTGGGTACATTACACACTTACGTCATTGTGACGTAAAAAATACGCGCGGGTTCCCATAATGCGTCTCTCTGAAAACTGACAAACCTGTTTTCCTGCTGATTTTCAACAGTCGTCGACCGATCCGATTAAGGATAATTAATTCGGAATAACCTGTGTCGATACATCACGTGAGAAGTCATGTGACAAAAGTCGGAACCGTCAATGAAAGGGCTGACCTGGATCCTGAAAGCTTCGGACCGCCATGTTGGATCAATGATCTTTCTGGTTCATTCATGTGATGATTGGTTTGTTCACGGCTCGATCCGTGACAGGTGCGGCCTTCTCTTGTTACGCTTTGCGCCTCAGCCTTTCTGATCCAGAACCGGAACCTCTTTCAAATCGGTGGAAAGAAAAAATGACACAAAAATCGGCGTTTTAAACTTCATGAAAAATATTTGACAACGTTCAGTTAAAGTAGAATTCCATCCATGTACAAATAGATATCTGTAAATGTTATCTGACTACAAGAAAGTACCAACAATAAACCTAACAAACATATCAGCAGGGATTTCTCCCGGTACTTTAGTCTCATTCAGTTTTTAGATAAATAAACCTTGGTAACAACAAATCGGGAAGGTCGTGCGCAGTAGATTCCGCGCCGGCAGGCGGCGCTGTGACGATGACGGAAACAGGAAGCAGACAGTCTGCTGAACCACGCAGACGCAAACAGTAATGGTGGCACGTTAAATCTCCATGTGGTTCAAAGGCGATAAAACTACCTCCTAAAAACTTTCATTTTTCATCTTTGGGACACACAGAAAAATCTTTCGGAAGCCGAAAATGCAGCACGACGATGTGAGTGTGAACAACCAATAGGACAAAACGGCGAGCTACATATGCTAACATTAGCTTACCGGTGAAATCTTTCGATTATCACATGAGTAAAGATAAAGACTTTATTAATCACTAATCGTCTGTCACTTGAAACGTTACGCGCTGGTGTCATGATACTATCGGTTACATTTTATTATGATTTATATTAATTTCTTGTGTTATTCTCGCCACAGGTGATCTGGAATATTATTGGGAACAAACAGTTCTGCTCATTTAAAGTCAAGTAAGAGTTATTTATTAAAATATTCCCTGATCAAAAGATTACGTTAATAATGATGATAACTTCTGAGGCAGAATTTTTCTTTGTCTCTGATTTATAAGCTCAGAGTTGTGATAGAAAGGGTCATCATTAGGAACATTTTAATTACGTCACATCTCAAATTATTTACAAAACTTTCTAGGGCCTCTTTGGTCTTACCGGTCTTCTCTTCGTTGTCAGGACCAAGGGCCAGAGTTTCTGTCGGAATGAATACAACATCACCGGGATGTGTAACCGCTCCTCCTGTCCACTGGCCAACAGTCAGTACGCCACCATCAGGGAGGAGAAAGGTGAAGAACGCAGCTCCACCGCACTGGCAAACCTTGGTCTGTGTGATAACAAAGTTTTTATCGTGGCAGGTCAGTGTTTCCTCTACATGAAGGTGATCGAGAGAGCAGCTTTCCCCTCCAAGCTTTGGGAGAAGGTCAGAACAATTCAGAGGTGTTGATGCACAAGTTGGAAAGTGAAACCTTTCTAAGGATGTGCTGACAGTCAGGCGTGTGTGTGCGCAGGTGAAACTGAGTAAAAACTACGAGAAAGCTCTAGAACAGATTGATGAGAATTTGATCTACTGGCCTCGATTCATTCGGCACAAATGCAAACAGCGTTTCACCAAAATCACCCAGTACCTGATCCGCATGCGCAAACTGGTCCTGAAGAGACAGTAAGGCTGAAAACAACGCTTCACACTTTTTCAAACATTAAAGCATCTGTTCAGGAGCTTTAATGTGGGGATTAAACCTGTGTGTGTGTGTAGGAGGAAGCTGGTTCCCCTCAGCAGGAAGGTGGAGAGGAGAGAGAAGAGGAAGGAAGTGAGTGAAGCCGATCAGCTGTTTGTGTGCGCGTGGGTCTGTGTTAAAGTGTGTGTTTATGTTGGCAGGAAAAAGCTCTGATTGCAGCTCAGCTGGACAACGCCATCGAGAAGGAGCTGCTGGAGAGACTCAAGCAGGGAACGGTGCGACCTCACATGAACCACAAGACTAACATTTTCCAGAACTCACATAAACAAAACTGAAATTTGGGGGAAAAAACAGAATCAGATGTTTCTGGTCGTAAACATTTGTTTCAGTACGGAGACATCTACAACTTCCCCGTTCACGCCTTTGATCGAGCGCTGGAGCAGCAGGAAGAGAGTGAGGAAGAGGAGGAGGAGGAGGAGGTGGAGGATGATGAGGTGATGATCAGTTCTTACACACACACACACACACACACACAGCTTGTATCTGATCGTGTGTGTGTGTGCAGGACGTCGGGCAGAGAGAGTTTGTCACAGAAGAAGAAGTGGAAGAGAGCGATGTGAGCGACTTTGAGGTAAACCTGTCAGGTCACATGATGCTGATGTCACTGAAGGTCAGAGTTGCACACAGGTGTGGGCGGAGCTTATTGAACCTAAAGTGAGGAGGATGGGAGGGGCAGCAGATGCTTTCTTGGGTCTTTGTTAAATATTCGTCAGAAATGTGACAATAAGTCAAGACTGACCTGAAACGTTGACCTTTTAATTATTAAAAATCCTCAAATAATTCAAAGGTCTCTGAAGGTGACAGGATGAACATGACCCTGCTGGAACGTCTGTTTTCTCAGGACATGAACAAGCTGAAGACGAGCAGCGATGAAGAGGAGTCCAGTGAAGAGGAGGCGCAGACCTCCAGGTCTAAGGGGAAAAGCCCGGCCAACGGTTCCGTGGCCAGGAAGAAGCGAGCGTACGTGGAGATCGAGTATGAGCGGGAGACGGAGCCTGCCGCCAAGAGCAGGGACACGCGTTGACGCCCCAGCAGATCAACGTGCAGCCTGAGTCCACGCCCCCTGGAAGCCCACGCCCCCAACACTGGAACCGACCATCAAATCTTCTGTTGCCAGGAAAGCGATTCCACTTCCTGTTTGCCAAGCAGACGCTTCGGGACAAATTCAGCCTGAGGGTTGTGACATCATCGTCGTCGTCACGGTGACATCCCCTGTGCTTCAAAGCAGAGGAACTCTGTAAATGTTGTTTTATATTAAAGTGTTTTGGAGGTATTTCTGACTTTCTGAACAGATTTATCTCAGTGTCTGCCTGGAAACGTCCTGTTGCTGGTTTGAAGCCGATGGTTTCTAATTTTAGCTTTGCTGACTCGCACTTTTACAGCTTTTTAACTGCTGCAGGTCAAATGCAGTCTTCGTATTGTATCTTAATTAGCTTTAAGATCAGGAATTAAAAAAAAAAAAACGAAATAAATTGCTGAAAAGCTACTATTCAGGTACAAATGCCTCAAATTAAATTTGGTACCCTTTTTTTTTCTTTAAAAACATGTCTGCAAACAAAACTGAAGCAGAAATTTTAGAAAGTAAAAAAAAGTCATTTAAAACACTGACCATTATTACTATATCTGTTGACATTTTAAAATGTTAATTTTGGTGATTAATTACCTGACACAGATCATCTTTCAAGCTCCGCCTCCTTTTAAAATGTTTACTTTTCTGGGAAAAAGGAAAAATGTGACAATTTCCATGTATCTGACCAGTAAATGTTAGATATTTTGGGGCCTTTTAATGCTTCAAGGACAAATCTGACAGTCAGGTCGTCACCATAGTAACATGTAGCTTTAGCTATCTGGTCATTGCTGTAGTTTAGCCTGTGTTTTATGTATTAACTGAAAAAACGGGCCTAAATAATAGATTCAGTGTAATGTGTTCTTCATAAACCAGCTACAGGTGTGATATTTTTATATCATAAAAGTAATTTAACATTTCATTGAAAACCTCCTGGGGCAACTCCAGGAGCGGCCACCAGGGGGAGCTGTGGTCAAAAAATACCTACCGGCTGTAAAAAGCTCAGAATTCACTTTTTATTCCGACGTTTTTATCATTATTTCCACTCAAACATCTGATCGTAAAGGTGAAAGTCACATGTGGGAAAAATAATTTTTCACAACATTAAGGTTGAGCAGAGTCATCAACAATCAAAGACACCTTAAGATACTTAAAAAGGCAAAAGGTTTGGTTTACCAGCTGCACTTTGTGGATTTGGACTCAGAACCGACTCAGGACCAGCGTGAAGGTGGCTCCTCACAAAGTCATTTCTCTCGGCCGATCTTACGTCTCCTCCTGACATTTAAAGAGTGTCTTGTTGTTAAAAACCTTCCTAATCACTCCGTTTTTGTGGGGTGATTTCAGGACCGACTGAAGAGCCAATCACAGGTGTGATCCAGACGAGCGCCTGAGCTGATTGGCTGCAGGAAACCTGTAGAAATGAGCTGATGAAGCAACTCTGATTGGTTTGGTCACTACCGTAAGGGGGGACAGAACCGAAGACCAGCACCCAAACGGCCTTTCACGGACCATTAAAACCAGTTTGGCACAGCGCGGCGTCACGTGCACAGGTGGCAGGACAGGGCTGCACGTGAACACAGACGTTACTCTGCTTCGCCTCCCAGGGATTATTTCAGGAAGTGAGCGGGCCCGCTGGATTTCCCACAGTGGGAGAGGCCGAAGGCGGTCTGGCTGGTTTTGGGGAGGTCTGGGTCTGGAGAGGGCTGGTCTACAAGAGCTTGCTGGATCTTTGAGGACTTTCCTATGGTGGATGTGAAAATGTCCCACAGAGAGTCCGACTGGGTCGACTTTGTCTGGAATAGAACCATTCCCCACTGAATAAAAAAGCAAAATCAGTTTCAGTTTCAGAGGCTTGATTGGAAGCTAACGGGTCAGACGGCCCATCAGGCCCAGTTTGCTCTGGGACTGGACCAGATCAGATTAAGTTGGGATTATTCTCATGTTGTGGCTCTGGGGTCTGCAAACGTTTACATTTGGATGGTGTGAGAGCTCTTTGGAGCCGTGGCAGAGCCACGCTGCGTTCTGCCTCTGTCAGTCCTTCATCCGGGTGATCACGCTGCTGCCTGGGGTTAGCAGCTGCAGCCCTCTTTGGCTGCCTGGCTGTCGGCGTTGAGTCGGCCCCCCTGAGGGGCAGACGGCTTGTGCTGGACCCCCGACTCTGCAGCGTTCAGGTCCAGGCTGCCGTCCTGGATGTTCTGATAAATCCTCTTTGCAGCTTCCAGGAAGGCTTCTTCCACATTTTCTCCTCTGAGGAAAAGGTCGGACACAAAAACGAGTGAAGGAGAAGTCGGACTGTCGGAGGACGTTTTAGAGACGCCAGAATGAGACGAGGTGGGGGTCAGGACTGCCCCTTAAGGTTGCCTTCAACTGGACTGGCTTTTCAGTGTGTGTGTGTGTGTGTGTGTGTGTGTGTGTGTGTGTGTGTGTACTTACGTTTTAGCGCTGGCCTCTAGAAACAGTAAACCTGATGAAGAACAGGCAGTAAAGCATCAGTCAGTCAGGGTGCGGTCACCTTCAGCGTTACCTCAGACGCTCCTCACCGTTCTCGTCGGCAAACTGTTTGGCCTCCTCGTACGTCACGTCTCTCTGGGCCTCCAGGTCGGCCTTGTTTCCGATCAGAATGATGACCTGAGGAGCAGAGAAGCAGCAGGTGAGGATGCTCCTCCCCCGCTCACTCTGGGGGAGAGCGGGGGAGGAGCTCCAGCAGAGACTGCAGCCTCTGGACAGGCCCGGGCCAGTTCAGGGGTCACAATCAAGGTCAGGCTCGGGAAGTGGACCGTGTCTGTCACAGTCCTCACACAGATAGAAGAACAGAGGTGTGTGTGTGTGTGTGTGTGTGTGTCCACTCACCGTGTTGGGATTGGTCAGATTTCTGGCGTCCGTCAACCAGCTGCTGAGGTGGTTGTAGGTGCTTCTCCTGAACAAAGAATTCAAGTTAGCAAAACATCCACAAGACACGTGACTCCTCCCCCCATCAGCACCTGGTGATGTCATAGACCATGAGAGCCCCCGCAGCCCCCCTGTAGTAGGACCTGGTGACGGCCCTGAACCGCTCCTGGCCGGCCGTGTCCCAAATCTGGAGCTTCACCTTCTGACCGTGAACCTCCATGATCCTGGTTCCAAACTCCACCCCGATGGTGTGAGGACAGTCTGCCATGACTGCACGCACGCACACGCGCACACGCGCGCGCGCGCGCACACACACACACACACACACACACACACACACACACACACACACACACACACACACACACACACCTTTTTACTTCAAACGGTGAGTGTAGAGCAGATGAAAACGCGGCTGATCGGCCTGACTGAGCTCAGACTGCTACAGTCTGGAGAGAGCTGGAGAAGGTCTGGAGGACACAAGAAGAGTTGAAGAGGAAGAGCAACTCACATTTCTTCTCTGTGAACTGATGCAGCAGACAGGACTTCCCGACTCCCATGTCACCTGGACAGGTGAGCACAGACGGCAGTCAACAGAAACACCCCCGACTGTCCCCATCAGTTCAGTGACTGTCCTTTCATGGGTTAAAATGTCCAAATTGATTGTTTTGATCCTCTCTGTCCCAGTAAAACCAGTCATTTATCCTCCATCCCCGTATAACCAGTCCATTTTTTGTTCTCTAAAGTCGTAACTAGTAGTATTAGGGTGTGTTTGATATGCGACCACCAGTGACACATATCAAACACACCCTTACGGTCTCTAACGTCGTAGCTAGTTCCGTAAGGGTGCGTTTGATATGCGTCACTAGTGGTCGCCGGGCGGTGCCTTACGTCCGTCAATAGACGATGTCGCCACTTCTCACAACCCAAAGCAACAATCGTGCCAGTATTCAGAGACAGTTGTGCACCTTCTTTACGTACAAAAACACATTTACACTAATGGCAGTAATTCGATCCCAGCAGTTGGTTATTCCTTATTTCGCTCCCGTATTTGCCACTCACCGATGATGATGTACTTGAAGATGTACGAGTAGTTGTAAGGTGCGGCTGTCATTATGGCACTGTGACGATAAACAGCATAGGGTTAGGGTTAGTCCAGAATTACTTAGAACTTTGCTTGGTGTCGGCGTCCACGCCCTGTCTGAACCGAAACCGTCACAATTCGGATACTCTGTGGTGAAACACCCTCCAGAAAACATTTAATCTGGCGAACATACCAAAGAAGCCGGCCCGGCTAACCCGGATCTTAGCATTACATGCTGCTAGACACATGGTGACAGTACTTTAACAAGAAGCTACATTCAACACAAAGACTGCAGACAGTCAGCTGACCTGCGTCACCGAAAAAAACATGAGAATTCCTCCTGGGAAATTAGCTCTGCTGCTAATCGGCTAATAGCTGCACTTCTGTTTAAACCTAGGTGAGGACTTTACAAACAGGTGACTAGTTTTAACAAAGATTCTTAATCGACAATGCGTAGTTGAAAAATGATATTACCTTCGGTACTACTGCTTATTCGACCTGTAAACCAGATATCAATGTAGATGAAGCGGACCTTTGTTGGTCAGTTAGCCCGGCAAGCCTCCAGGAAACCTTTCTGCTCTTCCGCAATTCTTCTTCTTCTTCGATAAAAAAAAAAACAAAAAAACACCGCTATATTTTACTGCCGCCAAGTGGTAACAATGAGAATGGACCTGCATCAGTATTTTATATTTCTATTGGAATTTGAATTAAATTAAAACTACTGATTAGACCTACTTGTTTTTAAAACCATGTTTGAACTGCTAATTTTCTTTAGGATTATAATGCTGTCTAACATGAGGCCCAGCAGTCAGGAAAAGAAGAGGCACTTCAGGAGAAGCTGGAGAACATGTGGAGGGAAAAAGCAGTGATGACTGAGAGATAGATGACTACTGAAACAGATGAGATGAATGTCAAATTCAGATTTAATATAGCAGTGTTTAGTAACAAAAAAAACTAATATTTTCCTGAGATTATAACAATACAGTAACTATAAAGAACATATAAAACATAAAACAAAGTGATCATCATGGAAACCTTAAATTGTTCTATATATAGACATTAAAGCTCATCAAAGGTAAAACATGTGTCTTTATCAGGTATAGAGGGTATAAAAAATGCTGATAATGTAAAAAGTGAGTTTAGATTTTTTTTTAACTCTAACTCTCCGCCATTATTTTAATTTACTATAATAATTCTCACTCTCTGCTCCTCTGGCTCAGATCTCTGCATTCCTTCATCCTTTTAGATCCAGTTTGGATCAAAACAAAGCGAGAAGCTGATATTCTGAAGTTACATTAATACTTGAATCTTGAAATCAGAGCTCAGATTGATCAGTCTGATGCTCCAGGTCGTGGGGGCGGGGTCTGACGGTGGGAGAAGCTGATTGGCTGTTTGCTGTCAGACAGCAGCTTTGGTTTCCCACTCCTGCAAAGACAGAAACGCTGAGTCAGGTCACATGATGTCAGCTGGACTCTCACCTGCCGGACTGATGCACAGGTAAGCTGCAGCCTCGTTCCAGGTGACCCCTGGAGCTCCATGAGCCTGTCAGGGAGCTGATCTCAGGCCTGCTGAGCCCGACTCCCTCACTGGACAACAGGACCACAAGAACCGAAGGACAAGCATGCGTGAGTAGACGATAGGGACACGAGACTGACCTTCCTCCTCTGGAAAACCTTCCCGTGTTCGATGAAGAGGGCCGAGGGCGCACGTCGCAGGGAGGTTTTGGCTGAGGCTGTCCGTCGCAGCAGAGGGTTCAGGAAACCTGCCTGGACCAGCAGAGACATCCCAGTCAGTCCAGGGAGCAGCACGTCTCCTTGGAGACGTGACCCAGAGCGTTCCTCCTACCTGAGCGCGCTCAGTGCACACAGCCAGCGACTGTCTGAAGGAGGTGCGCTTGTTGTGCTTTCCAGCGGAGCTCAGGTTGGCCTCTGACCCCGCCCTCAGCTGCACCGTCTTCTTCCCCGTCAGCTCCAGCTTCTGAACGCCTCGCTCCACCTCCTCTGACTTCCTGTCTGAGGTAGAGGAACACGTTGGCCTGGTCTTTTGAAACATTATCACATGTGTTTAGGAAGGAGCGGCTGCAGTTCTTCATCCGGACGGGATGAAGCAGAGCACAAACGCGGCGTGTGACTGACTGCGTTTGGTGAGGACGGCGTTGCTGTAGGTCACCGAGTCTTTGGACGACACTGAGCTGCAGCGGACTGAATCCTGCGAGCTGCAGAGCTGAAGAAAGAAGGTGGAGCCATTACTACCGTCACTTAACAGGCCACAGGAACCTCTAAAGTGTCCTGAACTGACTTAATTTGAAGTGGAATAGAACAAAAGATCAGGGGTTTGGTGCTCTGCAGAAGGTACCTGGTGCTCCAGGACGGAGCTGTTGGAGTAGATGTGCTGGTCCTGCTGTGGGAGATGCCCCTGGAAGGGGTCGTCCATGTAGGTGTTGGAGGTGGGAAACTTTTGAAGCTGCAGCCCACTGAGAGAGTTTGTTATCAGAAGCACTGTCAGATCATCAATAACCCCCCGTTTCCGCCGGAGGCGCTGCGTCTCCGTCCGTCCTGAGTAGATTCCAGTCAAGTCAACGCGTCAGTTTCCACTGGCTGGAGGCTCCGCCCACAGCAGGGCTGGGGGCTCCGTCGCCCCCTGGAAAAATCCGCATCGCTTCTATTTTGGACGGACGGACGGAGCACGCCGCAACAAGTTAGCACAAGGCATCGCGTGCGGCACAGGAAGTCGGGTGCGAAGAAAAAATAAAACATCCGGGAATTTGTCAAAATAAAAGGTCCCGTATTTGGAGCGATGGTTTTTTACGTTATTACATGCATGAATCATCTTTTTTACGTTATTACATGTGTGAATCATCTTTTTCTTGGGCCGTTTTATCTCGTTTGTGGGTGTGTGAAACAACATCAAGTTAACTTGTTGTTGCAGCAGATCTACGAATATATTAAATAAATACCGTAAATAACCAGAATTTACAAAAAATAATCAATCTATTACACATTTTAGGAAACATTAACAGAATTCCCCATGGTAGAGTCACCAAGATCTGAAGAAAGGGGGAATTTTACTCCTCTAGGAAAAAAGAGCGTCTTCTTCTGTGGCTCCTTTCAACAACTACAAAGTGGTAATATCGCGGTCGTACGTGATTTCGTTTTCAGCGTCCTGTTGAAAAAGATCGCTCTAAATACGGGAGCTTTTATTTTGACAGTTTCCCAGATGTCTTATTTTTTCTTTGCACCTGACTTCCTGTCCGGCACGCGCTGGATGGTGCTAGCTTGTTGTGGCGTTCTCCGTCCGTCCGTCCAGACGCCTCCTGCGGAAATGCCCGGACGGCAGAAATCAGGACAGACGGACGGACGGGGACGCACCGCCTCTGGTGGAAACCCGGGGTTAGCCTCCAGGTGGCGTCCCTCCTCACCTGATGGCTCCGCCTCTGCTCTCCTGTGTGCTTTTGTTGTCACGGTGACTGCAATTAGCAGCTCCGTCCCGCAGCACCTTTAACCATCGCTGCTTTTCCTCTGAACTGCTGACCTGCAGCGAGGACAAAGACGTGCGTTCACAACGCCGCTCGCACCGCTCACTTCCTGTCTGTCAGCTCACCTCCAGCATGGCCACCTGGTCACTGCTGCTCAGCGTGATCCTGAACGAGTGTTCCGTGTCAGGCCCGTCCCTGATCTCACAGCCTCTGAGCGGGATGGTGTACTGAGGCGAACGCTCTGCCTCGCTCAGCTCCTCTTCCTCTCCAAACATGTTGAGCAGGCCGCCGTCCACCTGACACAGCAAACTCTGCCACTGACAGTTCATCATCACGCTCAGGTAACCTGGCAACCGCACAAGCACCACATGAAACGTCTGTGCTGAGATCAGATATCTGCCGTCAGTGTTGATGAGCAATAAAAACCTTTGTGACTGAGGCTCCGCCCAGCCGAAACGTCCACGAGTGAACCCGACTGCAGACACAGAACACATCCATGGAAACACTGCGAGTGTGTGTGTGTGTGTGTGTGTGTGTCTGCCTCACCCTGCAGGACAGCAGCTGCTCTGATTGGCTGCTCTCAGGGTGTGTTTCACCTCCACTCACCTCCTGGATCACCTGAGCACATGAAGGTGTTTCACCTTTAGACCTTCTCTCTGCAGAAGAACCAGGCTTCATGTCTGCTTCTGCTTCACGTGTTCTGATGAACCGTGACAGAAAAACATCTGTTTCCACATCTCTCTCCACTTCCCCTTTGAGCACCTCGCCTTTGACCTTCGACCTTTGACCTTTGGTTGCCAGCGGAGGTGGAATTCCAAGCAAACATTTTGTTAATATTCAAACTCCTTTCTGTTTTCTCAGTAAACAAAAGCTGCGTACCCTCCTCCACTCGTCAGCCTGCTGGAAGCTGCTGTATCCCAGCACCAGCGTCTCAGAGCCCAGCAGAACCAGTTTGAGCTGGTGCTGGACCTTCCGGTTACACTTGGACTTATAGACCAGGTGACACCCTCGCAAGTTCAGCTCCAGCTGAGGCAGCAGGTCCTGAGCACATTTATAACACTGGCACACACACACACACACACACACACACACACACACACACACACACACAGTTTTAACCTGCAAGGTCGCCCCCTGCTGTCAATGACAGGGATTACATGTCAACGCTAACGCTAATTTATTTTGTTTTTGGTGTCTCAGTTTACTGAGAAAGTTCATTGAAGCAGCAGCAATTCTAAAAGCTCTAATCTAAACTAATCTAATGTGTTTTAAATGTAGCAGCATGAAGCAGCCAGCTGGTCCCTCTTTTGGTTGCTTTCACTGTTCGCTTGGATCCTGCAGAAACCAGGATGGTCACGTCAATAATCTGCAATAATCTGGATGTCTGACCAGCAGCACGTCCTGCCTGATGATGAACAGCTGTTTGATCCACTGCCCGAGCCACTTCCTCCTCCACAGGTAACCACAGATCCGGGACTCGGGGGCGGGCCTAAGGCAGGGCTGAGAGGCACTCCACTGGATGTAGTGAGCTCTGTCTTTCACGGGCTCCTCTTCATCATCTTCCTCCTCCCCATATGACTCATAGTGGCTGCTGTCTGACTCCACCTTTTCTGGAGAGTCAACGCAGAGGCGGGGTTAATGCCCAAGGACCAATCAGGTGGCGTTGATGAGATGAATATTGGGCACCGGTGTTTGAGACGCTCGTGTCTGCTACGTAAGGCTCAGCCTCTTCGTAGGTGTCTTCATCATCTTCTTCATCACCTCCTGGACCTCCTGGAGGGAGGGGTGGCACCGCTGGACCCTGATAGGACATGACAGGAAACAGTGTGGGGTTAAGATTAGGGGCGTGGCTTCAGCTGGGCTGGGCTGCACACGCGAATAATTAATTACTTTAATTTTAAAAGAGGATGGAGGATCAATGAGGATGAGAGAACATCCATCAGGTCTGTTCTCTGACTCTGTGTGTGTGTGTGTGTGTGTGTGTGTGTGTGTAATCAGCTGCCATCACTGACCACTTCCTCCCTGTCAGCCTATAGAAAGAGGAGAGACGACCTCCTCTGTAACTACTGAATCCTGCCACTCCCCTCACACACACACACACACACACACGCACACGCACGCGCACACACACACACACACTCACACACACACACACACACACGCGTGCGAGTGCGCACTCCTCCCAATCCTCCAGAGGACCCAGGCTGTTATTATGAACCCACATCAGAAACCTCCTCCTCCTCCTCTTATCTAAAAAAATCCCCCTTTTTTCTTCACCACTTTTCTTTAGGCTTATCTGGAGTGGGAGGTTGGAGGGGAGGTTGGAGGGGAGGTTGGAGGGGAGGTTGGAGGAGAGGTTGGAGGGGAGGTTGGAGGGGAGGTTGGAGGAGAGGTTGGAGGGGAGGTTGGAGGAGAGGTTGGAGGGGAGGTTGGAGGGGAGGTTGGAGGAGAGGTTGGAGGGGAGCTCAACCAGAAGCAGCTTTTAGATTTAAAACAGCCAGAAGGAACAAAGACAAACCAGTCCAAGTCCCACTGACGTCTCACTTCCTGTTTCTGCTCAGGTGCTCTCCCATGATGTCCTGCTTGAGGACGGACTCACCCCATTGGCCAAGCCCACAGGTGGGTCCTGCTTGAAGACCAGCTTGAGAAGCCGCCAGCACCTGACAAACACAGGGTGATTTGTGCTGTCACCAGTGTGACTTCCTGACCCACAACACTCACCTGTCCCAGGTGTGCTGAGCTGCTCGTTGCTAGGAGACAACGATGGGCAGTTCATGATCATGTACTCGGCATCTTCTACAAGGAGACAACAGAGGGTCAGCCGTCAGCTTCAGCATCAGGACGACAGCAGCAAGAGAAGAAGAACTACTTCCTGTTATTACCTGGCCCGTCGCCGCCCTGCAGCTGTGACAGCAGCTGGGAGATGGACTTCCTCTGAGCCTGGGCCAGGAAGCTGAGGTTCTCCGAGTCCAGAAGACACAGGAAGGACTGGAGGTCACACAGGAGCCTGGACAAGACTGGAGGGGAGGAGGGGAGGGGAGGAGGAGAGGAGAGGAGGGGAGGAGGAGGAGGGGAGGAGAGGAGGGGAGGGGAGGGGAGGGGAGGAGAGGGGAGAGGAGGGAGAGGGGGAGGAGGGGAGAGGAGAGGGGAGGAGAGAGGAGAGGAGGAGAGAGGAGGAGGGGAGGGGAGAGGAGGGGTGGAGGAGGAGGAGAGGAGAGGAGGGGAGGAGGAGGAGGGGAGGGGAGAGGGGAGGGGAGGAGGGGAGGAGGAGGGGAGGAGGGGAGGGGAGGAGGGGGGAGGAGGGGAGGGGAGGAGGAGGAGAGGGAGGGGAGGGGAGGAGGGGAGGAGGAGGAGAGGAGAGGAGGGGTAAGTGGGAGGAGAGGAGAGGAGGGGAGGAGGAGGAGGGGAGGGGAGAGGGAGGGAGGAGGAGGAGGAGGAGAGGGGAGGACAGGGAGGAGGGGAGGGGAGGAGAGGAGGAGAGGGGAGGAGGAGGAGGGAGGGAGAGGGGAGGGAGGGGGAGGGGAGGGAGGAGAGGAGAGGGGAGGGAGCAGGGGAGGGGAGGGGGAGGGGAGGGAGGAGAGGAGAGGAGGAGAGGAGGGGAGAGGAGGGGGAGAGAGAGGGGAGGAGGAGGCAGGAGGGGAGGGAGAGGAGAGAGGAGAGGGGAGGGGAGAGGAGGAGAGGAGAGGGGAGGGGAGGAGGGGAGGAGGGGAGAGGGGAGGAGAGGAGAGGAGAGGAGGAGAGGAGGGGAGGAGGAGAGGAGGAGAGGAGAGGGGAGAGGAGCAGGAGGGGAGGGGAGGAGAGGAGGAGGAGGGGAGAGAGGAAGAGGAGGAGAGGAGGGGAGGAGGAGAGTGAGGAGAGAGGAGGGGAGTGAGAGGAGAGGAGGAGGAGGAGGAGGGGAGGAGGAGAGTGAGAGGAGGAGAGAGAGGGGAGGGGAGGAGTGGAGGGGAGGAGAGGACAGAGGAGAGGAGAGGGGAGGGGAGGAGAGAGGAGGAGGGGGAGAGGGGAGGAGGAGAGGAGAGGGGAGGGAGGGAGGGGGGAGGAGAGAGGAGAGGGGGAGGAGCAGGGAGGAGGGGGAGGAGCAGGAGGAGGAGGGAGGAGAGGAGAGGAGAGAGGAGAGGAGGAGGAGGAGGAGGGGAGAGGAGAGGAGAGGGGAGGAGCAGGAGGGGAGGGGAGGGGAGAGAGGAGAGGAGGAGAGGAGAGGAGGAGCAGGGAGGGGAGGAGGAGGAGGAGGAGAGGAGAGGGGAGGAGCAGGAGGGGAGGGGAGAGCAGGGAGGGGAGGAGGGAGGAGAGGAGAGGAGGAGAGGAGAGGAGGAGCAGGAGGGGAGGAGGGGAGGAGGAGAGGAGGAGAGGAGAGGGGAGGAGCAGGAGGGGGAGGGAGGAGGAGGAGGAGTGGAGGGGAGGAGAGGAGAGGAGGAGAGGAGAGGAGAGGGGAGGAGGATGAGAGGAGAGGAGGGAGGGAGAGGAGGGGAGGAGGAGGAGGGGAGGGGAGGAGGTGAGAGAGAGGGGAGGAGCAGGGAGGAGAGGAGAGGAGGGAGAGGGAGGGGAGGGGAGAGGAGGAGAGGAGAGGAGAGAGGAGGGGAGAGGAGGGAGAGGAGGGGAGGAGGAGGAGGGGGAGGGGAGTGAGGAGGGGAGAGGAGGGGAGAGGAGGGGAGGAGGAGGAGGGGAGGGGAGGAGAGGAGGAGAGGAGAGGGAGGAGCAGGAGGGGAGGGGAGGAGGAGGAGGGGAGGAGAGGAGAGGAGGAGGAGGGAGAGAGGGGAGAGGAGAGGAGGGAGAGGAGAGAGGAGAGGAGGAGGAGGAGGAGGAGGAGGAGAGGAGAGGGGAGGAGGAGGGGGAGGGGAGGGGAGGGAGGAGGAGGGAGGAGTGAGAGAGGAGAGGAGGAGGAGAGAGAGGAGGGAGGAGGAGTGAGGGGAGGAGAGGAGAGGAGAGGGGAGGAGAGGAGAGGAGAGGAGGAGAGGAGGGGAGAGGAGGGGGAGAGGAGGAGAGGAGAGGAGGGGAGAGGGGAGGGGGAGGGGAGGAGAGGAGAGAGGAGGAGAGGAGAGGGGAGGAGAGAGGAGTGGGAGGAGAGAGGAGGAGAGGAGAGGGGGAGGAGAGGAGGAGGAGGAGAGAGAGGGGAGGAGACAGGAGGGGAGGGGAGGAGAGAGGAGGAGAGGAGAGGGGAGGGGAGGAGAGAGGAGAGGAGGAGAGGGGAGGAGGAGAGGAGAGGGGAGGGAGGAGGGAGAGGAGGAGGAGGGGAGAGGAGGAGAGGAGGGGAGAGAGAGGAGAGGAGGAGGGAGGAGGGGAGGAGAGGGGAGAGCAGGGAGGAGGGGAGGAGAGAGGAGGAGAGAGAGGAGGGGAGGGGAGGAGGAGAGGAGAGAGGGAGAGGGGAGGAGGAGAGGAGAGGGGGAGGGAGGGGAGGGGAGGAGGAGGAGAGGAGAGGGGAGGAGGAGAGGAGAGGGAGGGGAGGAGGGGGGAGGGAGGGGAGGGGAGGAGAGTGGAGGGGGAGGAGAGAGAGAGAGGAGAGGAGAGAGGAGAGGAGGAGAGGAGGAGAGAGAGAGAGAGGAGAGGAGGAGGAGTGAGGAGGAGAGGAGAGAGAGGAGGAGAGGAGGGGAGAGGAGGGGAGAGGAGGAGAGGAGAGGAGGAGAGGAGGGGAGAGGAGGGAGGAGGAGGAGTGGAGGGAGAAGAGAGGAGAGGTGAGGGGAGGAGGAGAGGAGAGGGGAGGGGAGGAGAGGAGGAGAGGATATCAATCAAAGTTCTGACCCTCATCCTTCTTGAGGCAGCAGACATTATTGTTATTTTATCCTGTTATAGTATCACACTGGTCGGAGCTGGTGGTGGTTCTGGTGGAGGAACAGAAGGTTTTTGGTTCTTCTGTTAATGAGTAGCAGAAACCAGGCCTGGACGCTGGATTCCTGCCTGCCCAGGCCACGTCCTGACCCTCACACATTAGCTGACAGCAAACACGGAGATAAGCTGCTAATCTTTAACGCAGCCAAAGATCCTGGAGCACAAGAACCCACAGAACCTCCAGGAGCCAACAACCAACCACCGCAACCAGTACGAGTGACCATTAGATGTTTGTCTTCTGTTTCTGGGGACCGCAGCAGCAGCCAAGCTCTGAGGGATTATCATGAGAAGGAGGAGAAGACGTGGAGAAGACAGACGACCATTGTGCTCCAGCTCCATTCACAAAGACAGAGCGGGTCCAGTTCGCCTGGGCCGAGTGGGAGACCAGGGTTCAAAGTCCCTGAAGGAGCAGGAGCTCCTGGTGCTCCTCAGCCTGCTGCCGCTCATAGCTCACACGCCCACACCACCACCTCAAACATCTGGAGGAGCAGAGAGGAGCAGAGGACAGCAGAGAGGAGAGAAGAGAAGCAGAGAGGAGCAGAGAGGAGCAGACAGAAGAGGAGCAGGGAGGAGCAGAGAGGAGCAGAGATGAGAAGAGGAGCAGGGAGGAGCAGAGAGGAGAAGAGGAGCAGCAGAGAGGAGAAGAGAAGCAGGGAGGAGCAGAGAGGAGAAGAGGAGCAGAGAGGAGCAGAGGAGCAGCAGAGAGGAAGAAGAGAAGCAGGGAGGAGCAGAGAGGAGAAGAGGAGCAGAGAGGAGCAGAGGAGCAGCAGAGAGGAGAAGAGAAGCAGGGAGGAGCAGAGAGGAGAAGAGGAGCAGAGAGGAGCAGAGAGGAGCAGAGATGAGAAGAGGAGCAGAGAGGAGCAGAGATGAGAAGAGGAGCAGGGAGGAGCAGAGAGGAGAAGAGGAGCAGCAGAGAGGAGAAGAGAAGCAGGG
This sequence comes from Pao palembangensis, assembly GCA_015343265.1. Classification (NCBI taxonomy): domain Eukaryota; kingdom Metazoa; phylum Chordata; class Actinopteri; order Tetraodontiformes; family Tetraodontidae; genus Pao; species Pao palembangensis. The sequence continues at coordinate 34,632,462 of CM027081.1, read as the reverse complement.
AGGAGCAGCAGAGAGGAGAAGAGGAGCAGGGAGGAGCAGCAGAGAGGAGAAGAGAAGAGCAGAGAGGAGAAGAGGAGCAGCAGAGAGGAGAAGAGGAGCAGGGAGGAGCAGCAGGCCTGAAGAAAGACCTCAGAGACACGGCAGCCCTCCACCACAGAAACAACGCTGTTCCTGAACGCAGCTTATCAGAGAATCAACATTACTTCCTGCCTCTGGCCTTGATGGGGCAGACCACACACACACACACACACACACACACACACACACACAAACTAGCAAGGCTCCGTCTCCATGGTTATCGTGAGCTGACGTCCCATCAGCAGGGGTGATGTCACGTATTTCTTCAGAAGAGAAGAGCTGACTGTTCTGCTCAGAAGAACAGCCTCACAGGGAGCAGCAGAAACCCTCCCACGTGTCTTCAGCAGGTTCCCTGCTCCTCCCAGCTGTGGGTTCCCAGAACTCTCCCAGCGACCGAGGAGGTGGACGAGCACTGAAGCTGTCCCCATTAGAGCAGGACAGGCTGCCAGCCTCGTCTGGAAGCTAACCCAGAGGAAGGAGAGTAAGAACGGAAACGTTTGGGAAGCTAAACAGTCAATTAGCTCCGTCTCCTGAGAGCAGCAGCAGCAGCAGCAGCAGGAGGAGGAGGAGGAGGAGGGACGATGGTGATGGCAGACCACGTTTCCGATTGTTGCGGCTGCAGTTAACATACCATCAGAGCGATAAAAGCCACGACAGCGTCTTTGAAGTTTACGTACTGTTGCGATAACAGAGCCGGTTTGGAAAGATCAAAGAACAGATCTGAAATAAAGACAGACCCGGACGATGTCCTTGCTCACGTCCACCATCACATTTACCAGGTAAAGCTGGCGGACGAGGGAACTTGTGGAGGTTGGAAACGTCCAGCAGAATTATCCGGTTTTGAGTTTGATTGTAACGTCTGAAGACTTGTTACAAGGTGAACATCTCACTGAACGTCCAGTCCAGTCCAGGGACCTCCTTACCTTTCTGTCTGTCCATGTCTGTCCGTCTGTCTCAGCAAGGCTGGCTCTTCATCTTCCTGCTGAAAACAAGACAGAACCCAGAAACACTGATGCTCCTCTTCCTCTCTGCTCCTCTTCCTCTCTGGGTCCTCCTCAGCAGTTTGGTCAGACTCTCTGTGTGATGTCATCATGAGGGCGGAGACAGAGGAGGCCCAGCCCCTTTCTGTGATGTGGAAAACAGCAAGTGACACACACACACACACACACACACACACACACACACACACCACCCACAGCTGGTCCTGAAGGTCCTGAACATAACACAGAAGATTGTTCAGTTTTTTATTGTGGTTTCTTTCCAGTCGTCATATCTGCTGGGACATTTAAATGTCCCCTTTGTTGGTTTAATCGTGTTTTCCTTTTAGGAAATGCTCTCTGAGATGTACTTGGCTTTTAGAGCAATGGTTAAAAATAATTTTTACAAAAACTACAAGGAGGGGCTGTTTCAAACTTGAAATGACACACGTGTGGAGCATCTTCCTTATTTTTCTCATCTTTGAAAGGAACTGAGCCAGAGAGCCACAGATAGGAAATTAACCTGCCAGAGATGAATTCTGGAGTTTTTGGGTGGAGTCTGAGCAGCAGAAGAAATAAAAGAGAGAAGAAGAATGAGAGGCTGATTCTGTCTGTTTTTGTGAAGCCCATCGTTACAGATGCGTGGACGCAGCAGCCTCAGCTCACGCTGCTGTTGTCCTTCACAGCGGAAACATTCACTCGGCTCAAAGCAAATAAAAATGCTCTTTATTGCAACTGATGGATGTTTCACACCACCACTCGTCTGTTCATCACCCAGAAAGGAACAACAATCGTGATCATTCATCAAGCTTCTCACAGGGCAACGTGTCTGACCTCTGACCTCAGCCTGAAGTCGCTCAAATATGGGTCAGTGAGGTCAGAAACACCTGAGGGCTTATCGCCAGTCCAGATGTTCAGCTAACTGCCTCCGAGCACGTGACTCCGAGCCACGTGTCAAAGTGACTTTAAATATTCAGAATAACCCTGGAACAATCTTTGTGTCACAGCAACTCACTTCCTGTTTCTAACCAGTCAGAAGCATCGGTCTTCTCTGCATCAGCAAACTCTTGTCCCAGACAAAAAGAAGAAATCGCCTCCACGTGCAGTGATAAGGTATCTTATCCTCCTCCTTTCCTCACAGAAACAGGAAGTGCATGGTGGCGAGGCAGACGTGGCGGCGCGTGTGATGGAGGCTGTGGCGGTGGTGCGTTTTTGGCACGTTTTGTGCCACGAGTCTCATTTGAGCCTCAACAATCGCATGAAAACAAAGGAAGATCGCAGTGATGAAGGCGAGCGTCTCTGCATCAAAATGGCACCACTGTTAGCGTTAGCGCTTAGCATTCACGCCAGCAAACACGGAAAACCCAGCAGACAACATCTGCCAGGGTCAGATGGATGCAGGAGAGGACAGGAAATAGAGGAAGAAAGAGGGAAGAGGAGAAAGAGAAGAAGAAGAATATCAAAGTGCTGGTTTTCGATCCGACAGGAATCCAAACTCCAAAATCAGGTGTGGATTAAGTCAGTCTTTGTGCGAGATGACTGGCTCTGAGGAGGACACCGTCAGCGGCAGCACTTCCTCCTGCTCGGTCACATGATCTCAGCGTGGGAGCAGAATCCGTGACATCGCCCACGGCTGAGCCAATCACGGCCGTCTGTCCCACTGACGAAGACGCGGATGATGAAATCCAAGACAAACTCATTGTTTCGGGTGCGGATGCAACCCGGCGGTCATCGCGCACGCCGGCGCTCACCTGAGAGAGGATCACTCACATCTGAACATCACTTCAACCAAACAGCCCTACAGACGGCAGAAAATAACACTCTGAAAGACCAAACAGGAAGTCTGCAGCCGTCCGGTGTCCCGCTTCCTGCAGCCAAAGCTGCGCCTGGCTGACAGCGAGCGACGACGGCGATGAAGGTGATGAGGCGGAGCCGGTGGCGATTGGATGAGCAGAGTCTCTCAGAAGAGGAGGATGGTGGGTGTCCTCAGAAGAGGCAGACTTTCTTCTTCAGCTCGTTCCTCTTCCAGAGAGAGAGGAGCTCAAAGTCCTCCAGGGTCATCCCAAAGACGCTGAAGAACTCCTCCTTAGACAGGTGCCTCTGGGGGGGGAGGGTGTTACAGGTACAGGACCAGCGCGTGTGTGTGTGTGTGTGTGTGTGTGGGGGGTTTTACCTCCAGCCTCGTTCTGTCCACACCAGGTGGAGGTTTGCTCCGCCCTCTGTGAGTCACCAGCAGGGTTTCATAGGGGTAAATCTAAGAAATCAATCAATCAACCAATCAATTAAGCAACCAATCAATGAATCCAGGCTGGGTTACTTTCAGATCCACCATGCTGGGCAGCGAGGTCCCTCTGTCCATCCTGGCGTCTCCGTTCTTCCAAACAGACGGCTCCGTTAGCGCAGCAGCAGGTATTGATCAGGGATCAGAAATCAAAGGTCAGACTCTACCTGGACGCCTGCGGGGAGAAAAGCAGCAGCTCGTTAGAGGACGAGCCAACGCAGGTTGGACTTCCTGGCCGTCGGCTCAACCTTTACCTCTTTTCTCCGACGAACTGAACTCGGCCGACTGTAGCTGAAAGCACACACAAACAGGATGGTTAGCGGCGGCGGCGGCGGCGGCGGTGGCGGTGGCCTGAGCGCTGAGCTCAGCTCTGCGTTCGGCAGCACTCACCGTGGACAGGCCCGCCCCCGAGCATGCTGGGAAGTAGACGGCCCTGGGGGTGCTGGACCCTGCAGAGGAACACAGCTTTTAAAGAGGGGAGGGGCCGAGGGTGTCGCCGGGAGGGCGGGGCCTTACCGGCGTGGAGACTGCGGTCTGGCAGGGAGCGCGTCTTCCTCCTCAGAGGGGGGCCGGT
>CM027081.1:34366052-34623552 GCA_015343265.1 Pao palembangensis | reverse complement strand
CACCTTTCTGGGAGACGCTCGTGGATTATTGTCACAAACGGTTCACACAGGACACAAATGTAAACGTGAGAGAATATTTCTGCTACTTTACTCAGCGCACACACACACACACACACACACACACACACACACACACAGCTAATATTAGCTCATACCTTTATGGAGATGTATGTATGTACAAAACTCCATCTGTTAGTACCATCGCTGTGACCTCTGACCTCAGTTACGTGCCAAGGTAAACGATTTGGATGAGATATCCAAATCGTTGTTTCCATGGCGACAGAGAAGCTCCTCTCTTCACACACTGACTCACCTCTGACACATATATAGAAAAAAAATCAGATCTTAAAAATCAACAACTGAGAAGGAGAGAGACGTCCTGAAGCTCCAGGGTCAAAGTTCAACAGGGAAGCTGGAGCTTGTGAGCTGTACTGGAGCCGGCCAGCAGGTGGGCCTAGATAGACAGACAGACAGATAGACGCCCTCCTCTTTAATCCACTCTCCATCCCTCCATCTCTCCCCTCCTCCGCAGGATGAACCTGCTCACGCTGCGGCGGCGCTTACATAACTTCAGCCGGCCGCTGTGACTCAATCACGGCTGCGTTTAACCCGGCGAGCCGCTCACCGACCCCGCCACCACCACCAGGTCGGCAGAGCTGTTGAGACGGGCGGTGCTACCGGAGCGTCCGCATCACCGCGTCTCACCGTTCCGGGATCCCCGGACAAGGTCGAACCGAACCGGGAGCAGCCGGGCTGAACACCGGGACGGTTCTGCTGGGTGTCTCCGTGCTCAGGACACTCAGCGTAAACCTGAGCGGAGATCATCCATCCAGAACATCGAGGAGAGCATGTCAGCTGTTTGAAACGTTCTGCTGACCTGAACGTTCCTCGCGACGGATCACGTGTCAAAGAAAGAGCAGGTGAATCCTACCTGTCCGCTGGTTCCGGTCTTTGACAGAAACATCCAGCAGCTCCGACTGAGAACAAACTGCAACTGCAGCTGAGGCCAAATATATCTGCGTGTGCGTGCGTGCGTGCGCGTGATAGCAGCACTGAGCTCTCTCTCTCTCTCTCGACCAGTCCCTCTGCGCTGGTGGGGGTGGGGGCTAACCGCCTGTTGGCGAACCAGGACTGTTTCATTAGAAGAGGAAATATCAGATAACAGCTTCATTAAAACCCGGTTCCAGCTGCTGCTTCAATTCCTCAGAGGATTCACTTTTGTGAATTTTAAAAACTAATGTCTGAATATTTGTGATGATGCTGTGGAGAAGTGAGATGAAAGCAAAGGATCAAAAAGGCTCAGACACGCTGACCTCTGACCTCTGGCTGGCAGCAGCATCATGGGATGGTGGTTTCCACAGCGGGCGTGCAGGTGTGTGTGTGTGTGTGTGTTCAGAGCTCCTCCAGGAGGGAAACAGCTGCCAACAGCAGCCAGGAAGCATGCTGCGACTTACCGCCTCACCAGTTAACACTTCTGCACCCAGCCTCTCTTAAATTTGGAGAGTTATGTTGCTGTTAACACAGGTTTTATTAAAGTTACTTTGTTGGGCCCTGAAATGATAATTAAGATGGTGAAGACCGGTTCAGGAAGGAGGGTTGTGGGTTGAGTTCTCTCGATGGTCTCAGGGGGTCCAGGTAACGACCTTGATGGCGGTCTGAGCGGCCTGGCGGATGTCCTGGTCCTCTGCTTGGCTCTTCTCCACCAGCAGGGGGAGCTGCTCCAGCAGGACGCGGCGACCATCAGGAGCTTCTGCCAGGCTGGCCAGAGCCTGCAGGCAGTAGACCACAAGCACCCTCCTCCTCCTGGGCTTCTCCTGCTCCTCCTGGCTCCTCTGTGAAAGCAGATCCAGCAGCACTGGGACCAGTTCCAGGTCCAGACACTGCTGCTTCCCTACAGGAGGAGCAGAGGGTTAGGGTTAGGCACTCTCTTTTCTGCATCTTCTGTGTCCACTTCACGACCATCTGAAATGTGAGCGCTGAGTGTGTCGGTACCTGCGGTGATGACCACGGCGTACATGATGACTCCCACAGCGTTGACTCGAACCTCCACGTCCTCGTCCCCCAGGAGACGGCTCAGGACAGGAAGTACCGCCCTCTCACACACCTGCCGCTTCCCGTCCTCGCAAACGCTGAAGTGGACAGAGATCCGACACTCAGATGCGACCGCAAACGCACCTTCAGGCGTCACCTCTGCTCACGCACCAGAGCGCCATCATGGCCGCCGCCGCCTCCCTGCGGACAGACGGGAAGCTGTCCAACAGCTTGAGCCTCAGCAGTGAGACGCCGTCAGAGGCCAGAAGAGGAACAGGGTCCAGTCTGGAGCAGGAGGTGAGCGTGGAGAGCAGCAGCACCTGGACCTCCTCCTCCTCCTCTTCCTGCAGCTTCAGCATCAGTTTGGGTACCAGACTGAGGAGCTCCTGAAGTCCTGCAGGACAGCAGAGAAGGAACATCAAGACAACACGAAGCTGCACCGTGGAGATGGTCCGCAGGTTAGAAACGTGAGGATGAGGAGGTGAAGAGAAAGACGGATCGCCGTGAAAGGCGAGCTCCTCCGCGTGAACCTCGGGCTGAGGCGACATGTGGCTGGTATGGAGAAAATCATCATGTTAGAAGGACTGGAGTGGACCACAGCAGACCAGAGTCCAGCAGCACCAAGATGCTCCTCAACCGGTCCAGTCCAGGGTCACTGAACAGCTCCAGGAGGAACACGAAGGGAAGCAAGGATGAGGGCAAGTAAAAGCGGGAACCCAAGATTGAAGCTAATTTCCAAACTCCTTCAGCTCCATCAGGTCACTTTATCCCTTCATGACCTTTTCACGCAGCGCGGGGTGAAAGGTCACAGACCTGGTAGCACATGAGCAGAACCCTCTGGAGGAGCTGAGGAGCGCCTACCTGCAGGCAGCAGACACAGGCGGTTCAACACCCGGTGAACGTTCCTCCTGCAGGAGGCCGAGGGGTCGTCCAGCAGCTGACACAGAGGCGGGAGGAGCGAGCAGGAGAGCAGCGTCTGCCTGCAGGAGGAGGAGACGCGTCACAGCAAGCGCGCACGCACGCACGCACGTCTCCACGCGTTTACCTGCCGATGTTGTGGCTGGAGATGATGTGAAGCAGCTCACAAGCTTTAGTTCTGACTGATGGATCCTCATCCTGCAACAAAACCTGCAGCTGACTCAGAAAACCTGCAGCAAAAGAGAACTTTAGAAATATGGACCGGAACCACGTGCGGGGCCGGACGCACGCTTCCACGCACTTTATGGCCCAAAAGTGAAATCATTTTAAATTGCATCATTAAATGATCTCCTCTGAAGAATGTATGCGACTATCGAGAGGCACTGAGGCTAAACTGGGGGTAAAAAGAGGAAGCCCGTGATGGTACCTCCGGTGATGGTCTGGTGGATGAGCTCCGGGTCGTGCAGCAGGTCGCACAGAGAAGCCAGAGCCGGCAGCCTGCCCTCTTCCTCCGGCTGCTGCAGCTCCGCGAACAGCTGCGGCACAGCGAGCCGCCCGAAGGCCACCGGAGCCCGGCTGGGATCCATCGCTCAGCCGCGCTTCAGATAAGGCGAGTGAGAAAACGACGCGAAGCGGTTGCCTGGTAACCACGGCCGTGGCCTAATTTCCGGGTCGATCCTTTCTGTTGAGGGCAGCTGACGTAGCTGAAGGACCACAGTGGAGGGGCTGGTCTGGGCACAGCCTTACATAATATAGTAGGTTACTTTAAGATCAAAGCCTCTTTGATCTTGCTCCTTGAAAGAGCAGCGTCAGTCTCTCTATGCGTTGAGTGTGTTTAAATATATTTCCTCCACTGTGGGTAAATGTAGCAACATTGAAAAGAAACAATTTGAACTAATCAAGACAATTAGAAGAACCTCTGAGGACAGAAGCCGGGTTGGTTGCATTTGTGGTGGACGCAGTCCCACAAGCTGTGAGGGAACATCAGAACGGTGGTTAAAATCAGTTTGACTTTATTGAAACGCTGACGTGAACCCAGCGTGACGCCGCCCATCATCACTTCCTACCCGCATCGCACCGCCACAACACCACCAAAGCCTTTCAAGATTCCTTTGTGTCTGGAGGCTGATCAGGCTGCGGATGGATAACAAGGCTGAGTAACGAATAAATATCCAGCTGCAGCATTTAGAAATACAAATGTGAATTGTCAACTCTCCACTAATACTACAGAAGCTTTCTCCCCAGATTTGGAGAAGTAAAAATCCACCAGAATTCCAACTTTGGCTTAGAATTCACGTCTCATCCAGCAGCAGAAAATGAAAACTAAAAAAGAAACCGAGTGCATCCTGATTATTTCTTCTTCTTCTTGCTCTTCTTCCCTCCCTCCCCCTGTTGGGAGCTCATGTCTCCTCCTCCACTCTTCTGGGTCCGAGTCTTTAGTTTAGGGATCATCTCTGCCACATAAAACATCACATCTTTACCTGCAACAAAGGAAAGATGCTTGGATCAAAAGGGTTACAGACACCAACATCATCTCTCCCCTCTGCTTGTTTATATCCCATTTTGTAATCATTTCACAAACACCCCCAGCGCCCCCTACCGGTCGGCGGTCACAGTACACATACAAGTCCCTCCTCTGAAAGTTCTGCTCTGGTTAGTTTACCTAAAGATGGATTCTGTTGCCACATGTACAGGTTGGTTTCTGATCAGGTTTACTTCATTATGAAAATCATGTAAAACAATTATTAACAGCCTGACTCTGCCAAACCAACCAGACTCCTGCAGCTGCATCAGAGAGAGGTTGCTACTCACGAGAGGAGAACTTGTCCTGACAGAAGCTGCCGTCCGTCTGCTTCAGCTGGACTCTGACGCGACCTCGAAACTGGACATCCCTGTTCCACTCCCGAGGATGCATCTTACTCTGAAAAGTTCACATATTAGCTGTTGTAACAGTATTTCCGTGCTCATGAAATACAGCACACTCATGATGGAGGTCTAGTTAAGTAAGAGCTTCTCTGTTTAAACCACGAGGCTGCACACTCTTTGATTTACAGTCCCTGGACAACTTCTTACCTCCACCAAAACATTGAGACCAGCAGCAGTGAGGACATCTCTGATCTCTGAGCAGGAAGGGTTCTCAACAGCCTGCACGCAAGCACACGCACACACACAAACAAACAGAACAAAAAAGCAGCTGCAATCAATTTCTACACTAATTAAAACACTATTTTTGCTTGTAGAGCAGGAATCTATTTTATGCAGCACAGCGGCCCTGAACCCTTCTGAAGTGAGGTTGAGACTGAAGCACGTCACCTTCTCGGAGGGGATCCTTCGTCCTTCAGCCAGAGTTTTCTTACTGTTGATGTAGACTGGATAGATGCAGATGAATCTGAAGCAAGGCCACACAGACACACACTGTTGTCAGTCCAGAGGTTGTTGGTTCAGACATGTCAGTGAGGACTATTTATTTGTTCCGTCCAGTAATTTACCAAATAATTGCCAGTATATTTTTACTCTGAAACAAACTTTTGACAGACTTCCAAAATATTTGAGGTTTCTCATTTTAATGACAGGTGGTCTGATAAATGTGTTAACATCTGTGAATGCAGACACGATTTTTTATTTTTTATATTAAAGAGTCAAACATTGGGGAACAGATGCATAATAGACGCGTGCTTATTACACGTCATTCTACAAGACTACGGAGCGACCGGAGGACCAAACTTCTTGGAACGCTCTCTACTTTTACATTTCATAGTTTGACAATTCTCCATTAAAACAGTTACCAACATTTTCGATTGGGAATGCAAATCAATCATTTACTTACTTTAATGTTACGACTGAACATTAAAATTTGTATTTGTTGAAAATGAAAAACGGAACATACGTCGAAATAAGTATTGTTATCCGATTCAATTGAAACTTTAGGTACAATACAAGTGAAAAAATGGTCTAATATAAACAGACACTAATGATAAAACTGAATTCAGGGGATCTCTGTCAAGGTTTAGTGAGGGATTTTTCTCTAAAAGCTTGTTAGCCGAGTCTGGCTAACCGGCTAAACGACTGTAAGCCGACTCTGGCTAACAGGTTAGAATAACAAAAACTCACCTTTCTTTGTCCGCCGGGTTTTCTGTTAGATGAGCCATTGTAGCTTGGCTGGCTCGTTTAAACGCCGACAGACAGTCGACGATCGGTTGAAGAAGCAACTAACAAAAATGTTTGGTTTGTATCATAAATCCATACAGTCGTTGTAGCCCCTTTCTTCTTCTTCTTCTTCTTCTTTTTCGTCTGTTACTGCTGCTTCTTCTTCGTCGTCGTCTTTTTCTTCTTCTTGGACAATGGGTTTTTTTTCTTCTTCTTTTGTGGGTCTTCTTGGCGGTTGGCAATCAGCGAATTGGTGCATTACCGCCACCAACTGATGGTCGACTGTGGATCCTGATACCCAGTCTTTCTTGATTAAAAACACTGAGACCCCTCAAGGCGCACAACTGATGATGTGTCTCATGACTGATCCGAAACACTGCAATGTCTCAACCGGAAAACATATTAGTAGTGGGTGGCAGACAGCGATGCATTACCGCCATCCACTGGACGGTAAGCCTCGGTGGAAGGATTGTTATATTGTAGTTCTCTATCTGTCCATGTGACGACTCTCTCGCACCAGTTGGCTTGCTACTGAAATTCCCGGATGTTATTGTAGCTAGCTCTTTTAGCAAATCAACTAGCCGCTGCGACACCGCTACCTTCTTCCTCTACGGAGTGTCGCATCAGAGACATTCGACCGTTTTATCTCCCCCGGCTTATATAAGCAACATTTTACCATTGTTAACTTCACATTGGCAGTTTATCATGATAGAAGTGGAGTGACGTGCTTGTTATTTTTAGGTCTTATCGTTGATTTTCCAACCGGTTTGGCGGACTGGATTGGGGTAACAAAACGAAAAGCTAAGCAGCTAGCGTCGAGACACAGGCCAGTTTGTTTTTTCAGGTAGCTAAAACAGCTAGCTTAGCAGGCGGCTGTCATGGAAGACAAATCTTTTACTAAAGAATTAGACCAATGGATTGAACAGCTAAACGAGTGTAAGCAGCTAACGGAAAACCAAGTCCGGACACTCTGCGAGAAGGTAAGTTGGCTGAGAAAGTCCAGTTTTATTCTGACCCGGTCGGCCCATTTTCAGTGTGGCCCGGCCGTGAGATTACGATGACGGCTCTGGCTAATTTCTGGAGTGTAGCCATGACCAATATGTTATATTCTTCCGTATCAAGCATTCAGGCCGAATTTCTGTGTGGATTTCGGGTACCTTGTGATTTTTATAAGTAAAATCATGACTCTAGTTTTAGGTAACACACAATTCCTCTATCGTGGTGGTGGGTTATCGATCAGCCACCGTCTCCTGACGAACGAGGCCGGGAAATGTCGCATCTCGGTGCTTGTTAGCCACCAAATAGACGGAGACAATTTTACAGCCACTCGATTTTCGGAGCGAGTAGTTACATAAATCTGAAAGCCTCTTGTGAGTGATTAGTAGTTTAAAGTTTGTGTGTTCATTTCTATAATGTAGCCTTGATTGCACCGCGCCCAGCGTTCATCGATCTGATCTTATATACCATAAACGCATAAAACCCATAATTCCAGACCCACATTTCAGGATAATTCAACATAAAGTCATTAAATTCTTCTACACAGGTTATGTATTCAAAACACAAGTCCCAATGTAAAAATACCAAGAAGCTACGGACTAAAATGTATAAGAAATACTGTAATGTAAAAAAACAAAATCTTTAGATCTTAAGCAGGGAAATTTTTATTTTTTAGTTGGAAATTGTCAGTATTATAAATTCAATTCAATTTTATTTGTAAATGTTTCAGAGATTAGATCTATCTGAAATATTAGTTTCCATTTACATGTTTTACAAGTATTGCTGTATGCTAGTGTAAGACCAACACATTTTTCTATTTATTTTTTTTTAATTATGAACAAAACAGATTTGTAACATCTATATAAATATGACCTTCAGACACTGGATCATTGTCCCTCTGGGGTGGTTTTTATCTCGTGTCCTGTTCTTTTCCAGGCCAAGGAAATCCTGACCAACGAGTCCAATGTGCAGGAGGTGAGTTTCAATCACTGCTTCACTGACCCACATAAATGACCTTAGGATGGCCAAAAATCATCTCAGCAGAACACAAAAGATAATTCCAGCTCATCCTAAAGGCACTTTCTGGGTTGAGGAGGCAGAGATATTTCCTGCATGTTTGCCATCTGATGTTTATGCTCTTAATATTACACCGTGTTTACACTTCAAACTTTAAATATCACACGTTGACGTCACCTGCCACCAAACGGCTGAAAATATTGGTTATGAAAAGAAAATGCACCCGAAAAGGTTTTTTTCTGGTCTTTCGTGACATCAGGAAGCTGCAACACTTGTATCAGCTGATGTCTTAATGAGAATATCAGAACGTTTTCTCCAAGTGGGGTCTGGGTTTGGGCTCCACGCTAGGTTCTCCACATAGACATGAAAATGTGTCCAGTTGTCTGGTTTAACCCAGAAAGTAGCTGTTGATCCGTTGGCGAGCCACGTGAGTCCTCGCTCAGTGACGCTGTTGCACGTGTCCTCAGGTGCGATGCCCCGTGACAGTTTGCGGCGATGTGCACGGGCAGTTCCACGATCTGATGGAGCTATTTAAGATTGGAGGAAAGTCTCCCGACACCAACTACCTGTTCATGGGCGACTACGTGGACAGAGGCTACTACTCTGTGGAGACGGTCACGCTGCTGGTCACGTTAAAGGTAAAAGCCCTCTTCTCTACTCATTCTCTCCTCTTTGACGCCAACATGTTGAGTAGTTTGATCGTTGTAACAGTTTAGCGTTTAGCGTTAGCATCAACCAGCGCAGAGTAGAAGCACTGATGTCACTAAAACTGCTCTGTGGTGACCCTGGTGATCAGCTGATCACCAGTCTGCTGACCAGCTCAGGAAAGGCCAGATTCCACCGCAACCTAAAGTCAGTAAACGGAATCTTCTCGGGAGGAGCTCTGGACCAGTGGTCCCAGTCTTCCCAGTCTTCCCACTGTCCCAGGAGATCAGCTGCTAAAGTTTAACATTTAAAAAGGAAATTTGCCATTTAAAACAATAAAAGACAATTCTGGGAAGCTGTATCCTGGTAGATGAAGAGTTGTGTCACAGAGTCACAGTCGCGTTGTGTTGCCGTGGATACTGGTCAGGTGTTGGGGACAGACGTCCGTTCAGGTCGATGGCTGCAGGTTGTGGTCGTATCTCTCCTGCATGGTGATGTTCATCTGACCTCAGCAGGACAGGAAGTTCCCCCTGTCCCCCCCAGATGATGGGCCCTTTGAACAATTATTCAATTAGAATCTATCTAAAAAAGCAGTAGAGGAACCACATGATCTAGAAGCTGCTGCTGCGTCTACACGTTTGCAAATCAAAACCTAAATGTCAGATGAGGGGAAACAGGAAGCTTCCCCAGGTCAAACTGGGCCGCCGGGATCGGTGGCTACGCTACAGAATGTGGCTTTCATTTAGGTACGTTTCCCGGAGCGAATCACCATCCTGAGAGGGAACCACGAGTCGCGGCAGATCACACAAGTCTACGGCTTCTACGACGAATGTCTGAGGAAGTACGGCAACGCCAACGTCTGGAAGTACTTCACAGACTTGTTTGACTACCTGCCGCTCACCGCACTGGTGGACCAACAGGTGGGACACGAGGACACGCGTCCACGGCGGACACGCGTCCAGGCAGCCCTCTCACCATCTGTGCTCTCCCATCCCAGATCTTCTGTCTCCACGGAGGCCTCTCTCCCTCCATAGACACCCTGGATCATATAAGAGCTCTTGATCGCCTGCAAGAAGTTCCTCATGAGGTACACACACACACACACACACACACACACAGGATGGTAGACAGGTTGGGTAACGACCGTCCCCCCCAGGGCCCCATGTGTGACCTGCTGTGGTCAGACCCTGACGACCGTGGTGGGTGGGGCATCTCTCCCAGAGGGGCTGGCTACACCTTTGGACAAGACATCTCTGAAACCTTCAACCACGCCAACGGCCTCACCCTGGTGTCCCGTGCCCATCAGCTGGTCATGGAGGTAGCACACACACGCACACACACACAGATTGTATCTATTGGAACAACAAACTCAAATTAAATTGAGAATTCCTCGCTTTGCTCTTAGTCCTAAAAAGTCATTTTGACCCTTTAAATAAATTGGATTTGGTCAAATCAGAAGTTAGCCTTGAGCGTATGGAGTTGCAGTTTTTTTTTAGCTCAGCTGAGCTGAGTCCTCTGACTTCCCTGTGGATGTAAACAAAGGCCCAGTGTAGAGCCCAGTGTTTCCATGGTAACGTCAGTAGGAAGCTGTGAGTGTGCTCCAGTCTCACTCCCACTGAGTATGAACTGAACCAGTTCACTCTCGCCTTAAAGCAGCGCGTCCTGGCTGGATCCCAGTTTACTGTGAGCTCTCACATGCGTGTGTGTTCCTCCGTGTTCAGGGTTACAACTGGGGCCATGACAAGAACGTGGTGACCATCTTTAGTGCTCCAAACTACTGCTACCGCTGTGGAAACCAGGCAGCCATCATGGAACTGGATGACACTCTGAAATACTCTTTGTAAGTTAAAGAAAGCAGCCGAGCGACTGAAGCTCAGCCTGGTTTTAAACGCCGAGCGTTAGCTCAGGTTGGGCTTTGCTCCGGTTCCGCTCTGATCTTCACGCCTGCTGCAGCCTCGCCACTGTGGGGCCTAAGTTTAGTTCCGTTGTTGACGTCAGTGTTTTTCAGACTAGCTTGTTTGTCATTAATACCTCATCTCTTGTTCTTTTTGCCTCTTCCAGCCTTCAGTTTGATCCCGCCCCCCGCCGTGGCGAGCCCCACGTGACCAGACGCACTCCTGACTACTTCCTGTGAATGTCCAAACCCGCCCCTGTCAATCACCTAGAAAGCCCCGCCCCCACCCTCCCCTGTCATTTGGATGGAAATTTCTAAATATTACTGTACCAGGGAGAATAGAAACAAACGATTGGCTGATGAACCAAGATTTTAAAGAACGCTTAGAGAGCAACCCCCTCTACAGTCTCCTTTTCAGTATGCTGTCACTAATGGGGAGAAACAAGGATGATCTGTTTGTTTTCTTTTTGTTTATTACATGTTTTGAAAACCAGACAATAAAATTACCAACGTGGACCAAATGTGCCATATTCTGATCCTTTTACATGTGCAACACGCAATGTCTTTCTTCTTTTTTCTTAAGACCAGCACTAAAACCTTCCCTGCCTGATAAACACCACACACTGCATCTGTTTCTGTTGCAACATCGTTTTGACGGTTCAAGAAGAATACATTTGCTTCAAGTAGTTCAGGCTGCAGCTGGTGGTCATCTCAGCAAGTATATTACTGTAATTTGATTAAAGACAAAAGACGAATGAAATAAAAATGTTCTATTGACAAACAAGCATATTGTGTCTGTCGTTTGTTTTTCCGTTTCAGCAGCAGTAAAAATGTTAGGTTTTGAGCTGAGTGTAGAGGACTGAAATACAGGTGTGATTTAAAAAGCACGGTTTGGGCGGTCTACGTGCGCTTGGCTGTCCACAGCAGCATCTTTTTGGGGCGGGGACCTCGCTGTATTTCCGCATATTGAATCAGAGGCTTTAAATTGATTCCAGATTAGAGCGATGTTATTGGGTGGTTTCTGAAATTTTAGTCGGACGTTATAGTATAATGGCATGAATCTGTATATTTCTTTTTCTTTAAAATAATATAGAAGTCGGCGGACCAGAAATATCGCGAGACTCTTCGTGATCAGCGTCGCGCGGTCTCCATGTTCTCCATGGTCGTCTCTGTTATTACCACCATTTCCACCGGTGAAGTAAATAGTATGGAAATAACGCGCTTTAAGGTTTGAATATTGACGTTACACATTTCAATGTTTGTGATAAAGAAAATCGGCCTGCAGAATGTGTCTAGACGTTGCAGATTTATTTGTTTAGCTAATGACAACATGTTTGGTAAAAAGCTAAAAATATTAGCTTTCTGTCGCTTAGTGGTGGGCTGACATTATTATTATTATTATTATTATTATTATTATTATTATTATTATTACGTAAGCGTTATTGCACGAGTAGATGATATTATAGCACTATTTGCTCTCTTGGAAGCTACAGTACAACTCGGAAAATTAGAATATCCTGAAAAAGTGCATGCATTTCTGTAACTGAAGTTTAAAGGTGAAATGTACATATTATATAGACAAATAGTATGCTAATCAATATATATCAAGCTTTTATTTGTTTTTGTTTTTGTTTTTTTTTGCTGATTATGACTTGCAGCTTCAGAAAACCTCAAATTCAGAAATTCAGAAAAT
Organism: Pao palembangensis; assembly: GCA_015343265.1. Lineage (NCBI taxonomy): Eukaryota > Metazoa > Chordata > Actinopteri > Tetraodontiformes > Tetraodontidae > Pao > Pao palembangensis. The sequence continues at coordinate 34,611,211 of CM027081.1, read as the reverse complement.
TAGAATAATTTCTTGAAATCGATACAATAAATAATAATCAGCAAAATTACAAAAAATGCTTGGATATCTCGTTTTGCATGTAATGAGTCTATAAAATGTATTGGTTTCATCTTTTATGTTGCCTGAATAAAACAACTTTTACACGATATCCTAATTTTTCGAGTAGTAGTGTAGATACTGAGGGTTTTGTGTCACTTTCAACAATAAGTTTATTTACGTGTGTGGCTTCACTTGTTTCCTGTCCAGCTGAACTGACGTCATCATGAATCTGAAAAAGAAGGAGGGATGAGGAGGAAGGGTTAAACCTTGGATGGAGGACGTGGTTCTGCACTACCTGCCTCGGTCAGATGCCAGGCTCAACTCTCAGTTGGAAACCACAGAAAAGCTTCTTAAGCCTTTCCCCTGCCGAACTCCTCCGGTGTTCACCCCCTGGTTCTCGGACTCCCGTCTCCCCATCAGACCTGCCAAATCAGCGCCTGTGATCACTTCCTTTGATGTCAGTTATACTCCTAGTGCATCACACAGCCCCGGAATAGAAAGCATTGTCCAGAGGCCTCAGGAGCATTTGTTTGTAGACAGATTACTTCAGGATCCCAAAGTTTTTGTGTCTGGAACCAAAGAAAACATTGTCCCACCTGATCTGGAAAACACCCGAGCATCTTCTCAGAAACGCAAACACGGCTGCTCTGTTAAAGCCACGCCATCCCTGCGCTCCTGGAGCGTCTTTGCACCCAGAGGAGTGTTGCTGCAGCACTCTCAGCCGCTGTCCAAAGGCTTCTGTCGCATGGTCTCCATGCTCAAGCTCCACCTCCGCCAGAGGGTCAGATGGGTGATCAGTAAGCACAACACTGCTGGAGACATTGAGCAGGTCAGTAGGGACATCTGTTACAGTTAAAACCCCAAGTTGTCAAAGCTTCAGCCTTACTCAGCTAATAATGTAGGCTGTGTGTGTAATGATAAAATTATAGCTTGCTCATAACTCCTATCTTATCAGCTGTGTTCCTCATAACTGCGTGAGCGTGTGCTAGTGTGCTTTGCTTAAACGTTATCTTCTTATGAAGTCATTGTCAAAACAGCTGACAACTTGCTGAATCATTAACAGGTGACAGCTCCTGCTACATGTGTGCGTCATGCAGGCGACAGATAGGCGATGGGTCTGGTTCATCCTGTTCTGTCCCTGGTTCCTAGCAGCTCAGCTGGACCTCCTCCCCTTATCTGGGGCCTCTGTGCTCCGTGTCCTTGAAGGATCTGAGAACAGCCACTGTTTGTTTGAAGCACAGATGTGACCAGCCTGGCTGTAGATTTTGTATGACTCAGCATTTTTTGAAAGCACTTAAGCTAACTGCTAGCGTCCGGTTTCAGCAGGAGGAGTCCCTCCAAGTCCAGAGAGGTGTCCTAGTCTTGGCTGAGCATTTTGGGGACACCTCTGGAGATCGGAGGTGGGCGACGACGACTTCTGCTCCAGTCCACTGACCTTTTGGGTTTTGATTCACCGCTATATTTTTGCCTTATGCCTTTTTATTCTTCTGATTCCATTTGGCTGATGTATTTTTCTTCAATAAATTCTGGGTGACGTTTCTTGGAAAAAGACAACCTCTGGGGCTCTGCGTCACTTTTTTGACACGAATACGCAGGCAGGGGCCTTCTGATTCTCCATCGGATTGAAGCTGGAAAAAATCCTGCAACACGCTCTAAAATGTCTGAAGGCTCAGAGAAAACATGGTCACATGACACCACGAGTGGTGCAGGAGGGATTCAGAAAGTATATTATTGCAGATGTTCATGTAGTTCACACTTTATATATTTATTTATACTGACTGAGTCAGACAGGAAGTCAGACAGGAAGTCCCTCAGGAAGCGGTTGTGGTATTACTGATGTCATCTTAGCATTTTTGCCTCATTGGACTTTTGATGCAAAATAATCAACTGGAACTGATCCATTATATTCTGATTTTTATATATATTTTATTTCTAAACTGTGTTCCTCTTCTGGGGTCGTGGTCTCTGCAGGTGTGGCGGTCGGTGAGTCGCTTTATTCAGACCTCGCAGTTGCCGACGTGTAATGCCAACATCCAAAGGGAGCAAGCAGAGATCTGGGTGTTCTGTGATGTGCTCCACTCAGAGCAGGTGGGCCACTTTCTGAAGGACAAGCTGCAGCTGTATGGAAAGATCTGCCTCACGGTCCACAGACGCGGGAGCATCCTCAGCATGTAGAACAAAGATGCTTCAGGCAGTTCAGTCATTTTCAATTAAACTGAAATGTATTTTGTAACAAGTTACTCCACTTCTTTTTTTAAGTTATACTCAGTATTTTGATTTTTATATTGCTAGATTTTATCATTCTACAAACATGCAGAAAATGTTTGAATAAAAGTGTCTTCAAAAGCATTAAAACCTGCTCAGTATAGGAATGTTTTAAATTATTATTTTAAATTAATGACATATGTATTTGTCTTGCAATAATGTGTTTTCCTTTTTAAATAAAAAGGTGTACATAACCGCAGATATAGATGTGTTTTCTTTGGAATAGAACAAGGATGATGGGCTGGTGGTTCTTTCTGGAAAAACTGCAGCAGCTGGTCACATGATGCAGAGGTCTCTCTCTCTCTCTCTCTCTCTCTCTCTCTCTCTCTCTCTCTCTCGCTCACACACACACGCACGGACATTTTCAAACTGCTGCTTGTATAAGACCTGAATAAATGAGGACAGCATGAATACAGTACACCCCCATCACACGCATTCTTTTGTTGCCATGGTCCCCCATCGGCCTCGCGTACGAAAAAAGAATTAGGTTACCGGATGTGACGTCAACGCTCGTCTTCTCGGCAGTACTTGTTCGTCATTTTGTAGATTTTGTTCAATCTAAAGCAGTTAAATGATTAATTGCGTTGCTTTTAATAAAACATGTAATATATACAATATACGGTTATACCGCCACATCAAATAGGAACTAACTTATTGCTCATTTATGGGCTATTTATCTTTACTTTGAAGGAATGCACCGGAAGTGGAGTAGCCTGGCGCTGACGTCTAGCCTCTGAAATTCAGAGGGGCTAAAACACGAGTCTTTACGTTGGAAATACCCGACAGATCAGCTCAAAGTCTCGGATCAGAGGTCATTAAAACGCTGCTCATCTTTGCTGCTATACTATGGCACACGTTGTTCTTGTCTGCTGGACGTTTTAAAAGGTGATATTTAACAAAAAGGTGAGATGTTGGAGCCAGAGCGACGAGATACCAGGCTAAGCTATCGTTGTCTCACACTGTAGTTTCCTGTTTCCTGGAGGCTGTAATGTGTCTATTTTATGACTTGACTTTTATATGTTTTTGTTGGAATATTCACACCAGTGCTTGCTTACTTAAAAGAAATGGACAACTTAATTGTCAGTCTTAATTTCTGTTCTGGTCTCAGATAGGAAAGTACCTTAATTACCAGACTAAAGGCTTTCATTGTCTTGTCTTCGCTCAGCATAATTAGAATTTAAACGTATCCATTTTATGAAATCTTAAAACCACATATTTATTTGTAAAAAAAATCCATGCGGTCTTTTAGATTGGCACCACCGTGGACAGTTTTGCTCTCCGTTATTCATATCGTTCTTTTAACAATTCCGTTTCCTCAACACGTTAAAGGGCACTAAGACTACTCTTTAAATTACTGATATATTAACATTGTTCTATATTTTAATATTTACATTGTATGCCTCGCTTTGGTATGTATTTATCAAACCTGTCATATAATCTGTAACAGCAACTGGCCATTATCAAATCTCCTGTATTTCTAGTATTGATTCTTATAATTATTCACTTAAAACATGCTATTGGAATAAACTATGTACATTGTTTGCAAAAGGGCATTTTTCTGGAACTAGAGTCAGAAAACACCAAAGTACCAGCTGACATCAGTGATGATGATGAGGTCAGAGGTGATGACGATGATGTCGGGGTGATGATGAGGTCAGAGGTGATGACGATGATGTCAGGGATGATAATGATGAGGTCAGAGGTGATGATGTATCTCAGGTGGACTGTGATGTTGTGGATTTCGCCGCTAGGGGACAGAAACCCGTCACGCATGGATTCATCTTGAACGTTTGTCTTTGCCTCCGCAGGCCAGCGTCTCTGCAGATGTGGCCGCCGCCTCTGTTGAGACTCCTGTTAATGAACGCTGAAGACGTTTGGATGGAGTCGCTGCTGCTCACCCAGGAGGGATGACAGGAAGTTGGCGGACATCAAAACTTGGGAGATGCTGACGTAGTTGTCCTTGATAGATTTACTCAGGAGAAGAGAAGCGCGTTTTCAAAGCTCGTCGGACGCTCCAGCTCTTGTTTTAGCCTGTAGTTAATGAGAAACCGTGGCAGTTTCCGCAGCGATGAGCTCCGAAGGCTTCCAGTACCGAGCTCTGTACGACTACAAGAAGGAGCGGGAAGAGGACATCGACCTCCACGTCGGGGATGTGCTGCTCGTCAGCCGCGGAGCGCTGCTGGCGCTCGGCTGCAGCAGCGGCGCCGAAGAAAGGCCGTCGGAGATCGGCTGGTTGCCGGGATTTAACGAAACCACACAGGTACTGAGTGCAGAAGCAGGCAGAGCAGCTAAACAGCAGCGCTTCCACACTGACTCGTCACTGGAGTCCAGCTGGAGCTGCTCTGCTGCCAGTCAGCTGACAGGAAGTCCCGCCTCCACCTGCAGCGGCTCGCAGCCCTCTGATTTGTGTCTTGTCTGTGCTCGGACAGGAAAAAGGCGACTTTCCTGGGACGTATGTGGAGTTTATTGGCAGAAAGAGGATGTCCCCCCCCACGCCCAAGCCCCGCCCACCCAGGCCTCCTTCAGCCTCCGCCAGGGCTGACTCTGAGTCAGAGGGTGAGTCACAAATCCTCAATTTACCTTTCACAGCAGAAAGTCGGAAGTAAAACTGCATTTATTCTGTGATAACTTCATGTTTGTGGGATTTTTCTGTTTCCTGGTTTGGATTCCTGTTTTTTGGTGCTTCAATTTGAACCCAACCAACCTGGTTGCTTGGTGTTGCTCTCAGTTACCTGGAAGGGTCCCTTGAGCTCTGGACTTGTTCCTGTTTGTGCTCCTGGTCCCTTCAGCTCTGGACCTGTTCCTGTTTGTGCTCCTGGTCCCTGGTCCTGAGCTCCTGTCTTTTCTGGCCTGTTTCAGGCTTGGTGCTGCCAGACTTGGCGGAGCAGTTTGGCCCTCCGGACACGGCCCCTCCCCTCCTCGCCAGGCTGATGGAGGCCGTAGAGAACAGAGGTACGTGCACAGCTCCTCTCTGTCTGTCGGGCGCGCTCCTTCTTCTCATTTCTTGCTCTGCGTGTGTGTTTCCTGCAGGTCTGGACGCTCCGGGTGTGTATCAGGCCGTGAGTGCTGGAGGTCTGGATGTCCGGCAGCTGGCCGACGCTGGTGCGCACTTTCTTCTTCTGCTGTTTTTGTGTTTGTAGCCGTCGGGACGCCTCTCAGGTGTGTTTGTTTCTCAGACCTGGAGCAGCTGGATGTGGCGTCTCTGTGCTGCGGGGTGATTCGCTTCCTGCAGGATCTGCCTGGGCCCATCCTCCCGTCCGTCCTGCAGGCTGACATGATCCGTGCAGTCCAAGGTGAGGTGGCGGGTGTGGCGCCCCCGCGCGGCTGCGCTAACCCCCGTCCGTCCGCCTGCTTGAGCCTCTTTGTCCGTTTCTGCTTGCTCACAGAGGTGCGAGACCTGGAGGACTGTGCGCAGGTGTTGAGGTGCGTGGCCAGCTCGTCCAGCTGCCCCGCCCAGCACGGCCTGACCCTGCTCAGCGTGGTGCGCCACCTGGCTCACCTCTGCCTGCACGCATCCAGAAGCCAGCTGAGCCCACGAGCCCTGGCGGAGAGCTTCAGCCCAGTGCTGTTCAGACACACCGCAGGGTCAGTTCCGCTTGCTACGCCTGAGTCGTGTGGACTTTATTCTGCTGCACGAGCGTAGGTGACTGGTTCACCACCAGTCTGCAATAAAACACGGAATGGATTTCAAGTATGGATTCTTTGCATTTCTACACCAAGCACACACTTTCAGGAAACCGATCTAAGCTTTCCTAGTGGAGTTCTTATTTATTTCTCTATTTAATTTAAAATCTCTGGAAAGCTTCTCTTCTCCAGAATCACGTTGTTCCTGTTTGTTTCTGTTCAGGTCCGAGTCCAGTCTGGAACCGCTGGTTCAGGTTCTAGAGGTTCTGATTACCAGCGAGCTCAACATGAACCAGGCGGCACCAGGTGTGTGTGTGTGCGCGTGTGCGCTCTTCTACTTGCTCCATATACCAACTCACTCCATTTCCAGGCTGTGGTCACTGATGCGAGCCCACCTTCTGCTGCCTCCTCCTTTTTCCCAAAAACGCTTTATTTCTTTGACCTGGAGGATGAAATTTGGTACAAGATTTAAGTTTCTCTGTCGCCCGAGCAGCTGTTCATCACGAGCGTTAAAGACCGGATCAGTGAGCGTCAGGCTGCTCAGACTGAAGCGATGACATCATCCATGCACACGCTGAAAGATGCAGCAGAGTGGGAGGGGCTGTTGCCTTGGTGATATGGCTGCTGTGATGTGATTGGCTGGGGCCGGTGGTGATGTCACACATCTCCAAGCTGCTCTCCTGAGCTTTGAACCGAGGCTGAGGCAGAGAAAGTGGCGTCATTTCAAATGAAGACGAGCACAGAGACGAGGACGCGCTCGGCGCTATCAGACCCTCAGAGAGGAAGACGAGGAGGAGGAGGAGGAGAGTGAGCCGTGGCCGGTCGGGACGTGATGTCGTTTCTTCGCAGACGGATCCGTGCTTGGCTTTGAGCTCGGAGGGTCCGGGGATGGAGCGAGACGAGGGGGCCAGGGCTGAGGCCGAGGCTCCCCGGGGGCGAGACAAGATTCTGTGCTACATTAACATGCAGAGTCCAGGTAACAGCTTCATCTGAACCTGACCCAGTCCTGATGGCCGTGAGGAAGAGTCCGTTCCTCTAACTCCGCTTCGGTGTTTCTGCTAACCCGTCACAAGAACCGCACAGTCGTGTGTTGGACATTGGGTCCGTTCCTCCCAGCAGACATGGGCCTCCGCACGAGTGTTTCCAGCTCCGTCCGCGTTTTCCAGACTAACGTGGACTCGTGACAGGCGCTCAGCTGCTTGAAGCCATTGTGTTAATCCTCAGAAGTAGATTTTGCATCATTAACTGCACGATGAAGATCTAACTTCCTGCTGGATGTCTTCACACCTGCTGGAGCTTTTCATCCATCCAAATATTTGTGAGATTGTGGTGGAGGGGCATGGGCTGCCCTAAATTTCTATTTCTAATTTTTAGTGAAATGTTTGTGATAAATGTTGTTCCTCCCTTAACCTCAGGGTTGGATCTTTGTCATAAGATTACAACGAGTTTGGGTCTGAAAGGCTCAGGCTTTTAGATGATTAAAATAGCCATTCATTACCGAATTGCTCAAATGTTCGGAAAAGCTCTAATAATCATTTATGGACTGAAAGAAACCAAAAGGTGAAAAACTGACCTGTTGCAGAATGTGGACTCAACAGCTCCCTCTGGTGGACAGACCGCCGCGTTGCGCATTTACTCATGTCACACACACACTGGTGACATTTTCATTAGGGTGTCGTTTCTCCTGATTTCACATATTATTCAGCTGCTTTTCATGCTTTTCCCCTCAGCTTTGCCTCCAAAACCTGTCAAATGTTCAACCCCAGCGCCTCCCAGCAGCTTCAACAACAGCATTTCCCTGCAGGATGCAGAGTGGTACTGGGGAGACATCTCCAGGTAACACACACACACACACACACACACACACACACACACACACACACACACACACACCTGAGGGAGAAATTGAAGAGCAGCATTGAAAAGAAAGGAGCTGGCTATAGTTTCAAAAATAACCAGGCTAATGGTACTTTTTTACCTTTACAGTTACTATGGAAACTAGTTTGAGATTGACAAACAAATTAGCTGATAAAGTGACCAAAAATAAGCTGGCAATTAGGAAGGCAGTTGGCTGTTAAATATGCTTTGGTTTTTACATTTAATTGTCTCTGAGAATTTCCAAAAGTCCCGAACGTTGAAGACGCGTGTGCGGTTGTTTCCTGTGCGTGCGTGACCTGGCGGACAGGTGAGTGTCGCGGCTGACGCCAAGGCTTGTGCTTGCAGAGAGGAGGTGAACGAGAAGCTCAGAGACACTGCAGACGGTACTTTTCTGGTCCGAGATGCCTCCACCAAGATGCACGGAGATTACACGCTGACCCTGAGGTGAACACACACACACGCACACACACACACACACACACACACACACGTGATCCTGCAAAGCAGTGCAGGGGAACAACTCGCTGCTCTGGTCAAGAAACGGTGTTGTGTGCACTCCTTCAGGAAAGGAGGCAACAACAAGCTGATCAAGATCTTCCATCGGGAGGGGAAGTACGGCTTCTCCGACCCTTTGACCTTCAGCTCGGTGGTGGAGCTCATCAACCACTACCGCCACGAGTCGCTTGCCCAGTACAACCCCAAACTGGACGTCAAGCTGCTCTACCCCGTCTCCAAACACCAGCAGGTCTGCACGCCTCTCATTGGCCGTGCCGCCTCGTCGCCTCGTCTGATTGGACGATTTTTCTTGCGTTTAGGATCAGGTGGTGAAGGAGGACAGCATCGAGGCCGTGGGGAAAAAGCTGCACGAGTACCACCTGCAGTACCAGGAGAAGAACCGGGAGTACGACCGGCTGTACGAGGAGTACACCAGGACCTCACAGGTACCTGCAGCACCTCTGCAGCACCTCTGCAGCACTGCATCAGAGATATTCAGACTCAAAAACAGGCTTACACGGATATTTTCAAAAAGTCTAAAGTCAAATCTAGGCTCACGCTACCAGGTTCTTAGCGTTTAAACGCTTGTAGTACCACTCAAGCAGCGCTGGGCGGCGCTGTTTCTCTTCTCCCTCAGGAAATCCAGATGAAGAGGACGGCCATCGAGGCGTTCAACGAGACCATCAAGATCTTTGAGGAGCAGTGTCAGACGCAGGAGCGCTTCAGCAAGGAGTACATCGACAAGTTCCGCAGAGAGGGCAACGACAAGGAGATCCAGAGGTAGGCCATCGCCATGGCGACCGCAGCCGGCTCTTTGTGGAGAAGCAACACACGTCTTTGAGAGGTGGAGCGCTGGGTTCCACCAGGAGTCACAGATGGAGGTTTTACAACACGGTTTTGTTGCACGGTCTCATCAAGGATTATGGAAAACTACGACAAGCTGAAGTCGCGCATCAGCGAGATCGTGGACAGCAAGCGCCACCTGGAGGTGGACCTCAAGAAACAGGCTGCCGACTACAGGGAGATCGACAAGAAGATGAACAGCATCAAACCAGACCTGATCCAGCTCCGCAAGACCCGGGACCAGTACCTCATGTGAGACCCAGCTCGGGAACACGCCCACTCACACACACTCGCACACACTCACTAACACGCTCTCTCCCCTCCCTCCGTGTCTTCGCCCGCCGCCGTGCGTCAGGTGGTTGACTCAGAAAGGCGTCCGTCAGAGGAAGCTGAACGAGTGGCTCGGCCTGAAGAACGAAACTACGGAAGAGTAAGTGCGACCTCTGCCCCCTGCTGGAGGGAGGATGCTTTACCTTCATTCAATTCAATTCCCTTTTATTTACAGAGCTCATTTTACAATAAAAATTAGCAGTTGTTTTTCTTTTTGACAGTTTTATTTCTCTCTCATCTTGACACTGACTTATTTCAATAATTTGTACAAAATTTAATTTTAAACAGAAAAACATTATTTAACTTAGCGTTTAAATGACAAATACTCAGTGTGGCCACACGGGGGCGCCGTTGGCCTGTAACCCGGATATTTGGGGGTTTGTACGTTGTGTCACGCTGCGGCGCCCTGTGTGCAGTGAGTACAGCATGGTGGAGGATGAGGAGGACCTTCCTCACCACGACGAGCGTCTGTGGCGTCTGGGAAACATCAACCGCACGCAGGCCGAGTCTCTGCTGCGGGGAAAGAGAGACGGAACCTTCCTGGTCCGGGACAGCAGCAAAGCGGGCTGCTACGCCTGCTCTGTTGTGTAGGCTCAACTTCCTGTTTCCTCTTTGGCTGTTTGTCACGCCTTCCTGTGCTGACCCCCCTCTCTCTCTCTCTCTCTCTCTCTCGCTCTCAGCGTGGACGGAGAGGTCAAACATTGCGTCATCAACAAGACCAGCACCGGCTTTGGCTTCGCCGAGCCCTACAACCTGTACGGGTCTCTGAAGGAGCTGGTTCTCCACTACCAGCACACGTCTCTGGTCCAACACAACGACTCGCTCAACGTCACCCTGGCGTTTCCTGTCTACAGCCAGCAGCGGCGGTGACGGCCCGTCCTCGCGGGGTCTGCTGGTTGGGGGGTTGGCGTGCTCCGCCCCCCGGCACGAGCGCAGGTTCTGCTGCAGCAGAACCCCAAACTCTTGTGATGATGAAGCTTTATGTCTGACACCAGGAGACAAGTCTTTTACTGTGAAAGGCGCCTGCAGCTTTAACTTCCTGCGTCCTAATGTGACGGGATTCCAGGACAGGTCGCCAGTGTTGCTGCGACGACCTGGCTGGTTCCGTCTTTCAAATCCAGATTTGAGAGGTCCAATCAGAAGCAGCGTTGGGATCAACCGCGGAGGGAAAAGACCTCGTTAACGGGATTAACGAGGAGAAACCCGCAGCTTTTACCGCCTGTGGGTACAGCGCAGACCACCAGCAGGGGGCAACCTTCTGCTGGATCTGGACCTGGATCAGGATCTGGATCTGGATCAGGATCTGGACCCGGATCTGGGCCTGGACCTGGATCAGGATCTGGACCCGGATCAGGCTCTGGATCTGGACCTGGATCTAGATCAGAATCAGGACCCAGATCTGGACCTGGATCAGGATCTGGACCAGGATCTGGATCAGGATCTGGACCCGGATCTGGGCCCAGATCTGGACCCGGATCAGGATCTGGACCTGGATCTAGATCAGAATCAGGACCCAGATCTGGATCAGGATCTGGACCTGGATCTGGATCAGGATCTGGATCTGCTGATGTGGACGCTCCAACCGCTGTGCTGCTTCTGGTGGAGGGTCCGGGTGTGGCGGAGACCGTCCCCCTGCAGACGTGTCCTCCCGCTGCCACAGAACTGTCTGGACCCGGATCCTCCTCAGTCTGGACCCTTTTTCCTCTTCACATATTTAAGGACAGACTGTTGTCACGGTAACAGAAATCCGTTGAAACGTTTGACCCCATCGAGCTTTTCTGTCCAGCTGAACTGAGGAGACACAGTAATGGTGTGTGTGTGTGTGTGTGTGTGTGTGTGTGTGTGTGTGTGTGTGTGTGTGTGTGTGTGTGTGTGTGTGTGAGAGAGAACCTGTCCTTTTTCCATATCTTCTTCTTTTAAATCTCCAGATCTACCTAGACCTTGTGCAGAACTCTGAGATGAAACTTTCAGCTTTTCCAGGTCAGAGTTTGAACTTCCTGAACTGGGCTCGGTACTTCCTGTCTGAGCTGGGTATTCTTTCACGTTTGCTCCGGTGTTTCCTGCTTGTCAGGTTCACTAGAACGGAGAATCGTTCCAAACCTGGTTTTGGAAGCGTGAGCGAGACCAGCGTTTGATCAGGTCAGTGGAATGTGAACAGGACCCGGATCCGGATCTGGATCGGACGTCCCAGCCGGTGCGTCCGGCTCCAGGGGGAGGCGTTTCTCTTCGCTGTGATTTCAACGTCCACCTTTCAGACGCTGGTTTCTCTTTCGCTCTTTTCGCTCCGCTTTCGTTGCTGTTTCAGCTTCTGTCAGAATTCGTTTTCATTTCTGTTGTTTCCGTCTGGAGGACAATAAAACCACACAACACCGTCTGCAAGCTGTTGTTTAATTGGGTGGAGAACAAATGAGCGCAGATCGTTCCAGAATGTGACATTTGTGGAGCGGTGAAAGGTTGCAGTCGTCAGAGGACGGACGTCATCAAAAACGCCCTCTTATTCCTCCAGGTGAGCAACCCTGCTGTCGCCATGACGACATCAGCCACCCACCAACTGGCGGTTGTAATGTTGCACCCTTTAACTCAGACTCCGCCTTCATTTCCAGATAAAGACGACATTTTAGATCAAGTGTTTTAGAACCCGAGTTGTCATGACAACAATAATATTGTAGTTTACTGCAGAGGTGCAGCGCTAGGCTAACACGTCTACGTGATTATTAGCAGCTGTAAACGACTTCAAGCTAACGTGAAGGTGATGAGGAACTCCGGGTACGCCTGCACGTCGTTGAAGATGACGAACATGGAGGGGTTAACGACTCTGTCGCTCACGCTGTCGTACAGGTCGGAAGGACGAGCCGGGTCCCTGGCGGGCGGGGCAACGAGGCCCTGTTGCCCCTTGGTGAAGTCCCCCACCAGCACCCTGGCCAGGTACATCCGCCTGTGCCCCTGGGCGTCCGGCTTGGCGTAGCCTCGGGCGGAGTAGGTGGGGTCTATGGCGAAGTAAGCCCCGTTTCCATACATCGCTCCTGCAGAGAGAGGAGAGGTGAGTGGCGGCGATGGCGGTGGGCGGGGCTTATCTGGAAACAGCAGACATGTTTTTCCTGTGTAACTGTCAGGTCTGGTTGCTCCAGGCAGCAGCCGTGTGCTATTATGGTCTGCCTGAACGCTGCTGAAGAGCGCTTGCGCTGGTTACCGTGGTTACTGGCTGCTCCGTTACCGTGTGTTCCAGCGTAACCGCGGTTGAAGCCGTGTTTGTTGATGAAGTCGACGGAGGAAGCTCCGGTTCCGTGGAAGAGTTGTTTCTCGTTGTCGGTGTGTCCGTTCTTCTTCTCCATGCTCTTCTTCAGCACCTGGTAGTTCTGCCACAGCGTCACGTTTTGGACCCGTTCAATCTGCGGGACAAGACAGCAGGTTACTCCATCCAATCACAACCCTGGAGACCAGCTCCAGGAACCACACCAGCTCCAGGAACCACACCAGCTCCAGGAACTTCAGGAACCAGTCCAGCTCCAGGAACCAGACCAGCTCCAGGAACCACACCAGCTCCAGGAACCACACCAGTTCCAGGAACCAGACCAGCTCCAGGAACCACACCAGTTCCAGGAACCTCAGGAACCAGACCAGCTCCAGGAACCAGACCAGCTCCAGGAACCTCAGGAACCAGTCCAGCTCCAGGAACCACACCAGTTCCAGGAACCTCAGGAACCAGTCCAGCTCCAGGAACCTCAGGAACCCGACCAGCTCCAGGAACCAGACCAGCTCCAGGAACCTCAGGAACCCGACCAGCTCCAGGAACTCCAGGAACCAGACCAGCTCCAGGAACCAGACCAGCTCCAGGAACCTCAGGAACCAGTCCAGCTCCAGGAACTCCAGGAACCAGACCAGCTCCAGGAACTCCAGGAACCAGACTAGCTCCAGGAACCTCAGGAACCAGACCAACTCCAGGAACCAGACCAGCTCCAGGAACCAGACCAGCTCCAGGAACTCCAGGAACCAGACTAGCTCCAGGAACCAGATCCAGGAACCTCAGGAACCAGACCAGCTCCAGGAACTCCAGGAACCAGACCAGCTCCAGGAACCAGACCAGCTCCAGGAACCTCAGGAACCAGACCAGCTCCAGGAACCTCAGGAACCAGACCAGCTCCAGGAACCAGACCAGCTCCAGACTCTAGAGCTCCTCTAGAGTCTGACCTGAATGACCTTGAAGGTGACAGCGGCGGTGCTCACCTTCAGGATGTTCAGCCTGAGACCTCCGCTCGTCATCTTCTGCTCCACATCCTTGTAGTCTTTGGAGTTGGAGGCCAGACTGACCAGCTGGTGAAGGCTGTCTCCCATGTGGGTCCAGCAGGCTGGCAGAACCTCTGTGAGGGAACAAAGAGGAGCTTCTGGATCAGATGGTCCAACAGCATCGGGTTCTTCTTTTATGATCTCACCTTTCTTGTCCACTCGGAGCAGCTCCACCTCTTCATGGCTACTGAGGCACAAAGCCTTTTTCCACACTGGGTTAGCGTGGTAGTTCTCACCGTTGATCTTGACCTTCACCATCTTGTTGGTCAGCAAGGCCTCCTCCAGGAGGAGGTTGCTCTGAGGATCAAAAGCCACCATCTGCCCGCTCTGGTCCTGGAACCGCCACTCCACGCATTCACTCATCTGCGCTGCCTTGTGCTTCTGGTTCTCCACCTGCTGGACTCTGTGGAGGAGGTTCCTGAAGACCAACAGAGGGGAGAGGTTGACGTTGGAGCGCGCCTTCCTCTCTGCTGCCACGGCTCAGCAGACGGACCTGATCACGGGGTCGGCGCTGAAGACATCTCTGGTCAGACCTTCCAGGCAGATGCTGGGCTCCTCCTCGTCCAGGCTCGTGTTCAGGTGGATGCTGATGGTCAGCTGCTTCTGCAGGTTCTCCAGCTCCACCATGTGTGCCTGCGTCAGCTGACGGATGTTCTCGTCTTTGATGGTCCTGGTCGCCTGTTCATTCTGGATCAGCTCCAGGATCCTTTTCTTGGCCAGATCCACGTCCTGATGCCATAGAGAAGATACAGTTCCTCAAGCTGTCAGAGCTCCACAAGCAGATGAGACGTGGAGAATGCAGGCGCGTTCACCTGCTTGTTTTCTCCGCACAGCTCAAACACAGCCGGCTCAAACTCCTCCTTCTGGAGAACTAAGGTCTCCCTGGAAGGTTTCTCCTCCCCGTTTCCAAACAACGAGCTGAAGGCATCTGGAACGTTCGTGTCCAGAGCAGGAGGGGACAGGTGAGGTCTGGTGCTCGCAGGGGAAGTTTCAAGCGTGAATACCTCTGATGGTGCCAAAGACACCCTTGTTCTTCACCGGCTCTCCCTGCACCTTCATCATGCTGCTGTGGAAGTGGGCCAACATCTCCGTCTGGAAGATCACGATTCTCACCAGGCGGATGGATTTGGGCTGCTTCTTGGCAAAGTCGGCGACAGCTCCCACCATGGCGTCCGCCACGGTGGCCGGGCTGACCCCGCCCCTCCCTGACGGGGATGGCTGCAGGTTAGTGGTGCTGGTGCAGTGACCCCTGCTGGCCAGAGCTGGACGTGCTCCTCACCTGTTCCCAGCGCTGGGAAAGCAGCCGCCTGGAAGCTTTTCTCCTCACACAGCTTCAGCACCGCGTAGGCGGTGCTTTTAATGTCAGCAGGACTCGCGACGACTACGTGGACGATGGCTTTGCTGGGCAGCCGCCCGGCCGACGTCAGGATCACGTGACCAGGCTGGTGACCCTGAGCTCTGGCTGCAGAGGAGGGAGGTGTCAAGGTTGAGGAAAGCTCCTCCTGAGGAACAGCTGAGGAGCTGAGGCCACCTACCCTGCTGAGCACACTCCACCTCCACACCCGCTCCAGCAGCGTCCAGGATCGCCTTGGAGACGCCTGAAACATCACAACAAGTCTGTTGTGGGCGGAGCTTCCACTAAGGAACAGCAGACTGTGGCTGTTGGCACAATTCTACCTGCCCGAAAAGCTAAAAAGGTGTTGAGCATCAAATGATGATTAACAATAAAGCATCGATAAAGGTCCAGGTGGACGCGGAGACCAGCAGGAGGTGATTTAAGGAGGAACAGCAGCAGAAGACCTCAGGGGTCCAGGTGGCAATCACCTGATTTCAGGGTGAAGTCTCGGTTGGAGGAGTTGATGATGACGTCACAGGTCTCTCTGGTGATGTCACCAGACAGCACCTCGAAGGTCAGCGGACCCATCTGCATCTGGTACGCACCAAGAGATGTGGAGACCACCTGGCTGAAGGTAGACACTGGCACGCACACACACACACACACACACACACGCGCACACACACACACACACACACACACACACACACACACACACACACACACACACACACACACACACACACACATCTTATACTAATGTCTGTGTAGATTCAGGTCGTAGTTATCCAAGGTCAGATCTCTGAGTGCAACTGGACTGTAAGGTTTCCTTGGAACCTCAGGAACCAAACCAGCTCCAAAAACTAGACCAGCTCCAGCAACCTCAGGAACCAGACCAGCTCCAGGAACCTCAGGACCCAGACCAGCTCCAAAAACCAGACCAGCTCCAGGAACCTCAGGAACCAGACCAGCTCCAGGAACCAGACCAGCTCCAGGAACCAGACCAGCTCCAGGAACTCCAGGAACCAGACCAGCTCCAGCAACCTCAGGAACCAAACCAGCTCCAGGAACCTCAGGAACCAGACCAGCTCCAGGAACTTCAGAAACCAGACCAGCTCCAGGACCCAGACCAGCTCCAGAGCCTCAGGAACCAGACCAGCTCCAGGAACTTCAGAAACCAGACCAGCTCCAGGACCCAGACCAGCTCCAGGAACCTCAGGACCCAGACCAGCTCCAGGAACTTCAGAAACCAGACCAGCTCCAGGACCCAGACCAGCTCCAGGAACCTCAGGACCCAGACCAGCTCCAGGAACCTCAGGACCCAGACCAGCTCCAGGAACTTCAGAAACCAGACCAGCTCCAGAAACCAGACCAGCTCCAGGAACCTCAGGAACCAGACCAGCTCAGGAACTTCCAGAAACCAGACCAGCTCAAGCCAGACCAGCTCCAGGAACCTCAGAGACCAGACCAGCTCCAGGAACCTCCAGGACCCCAGACCAGCTCCAAAAACCAGCAGACCAGCTCCAGGAACCTCAAGACCCAGACCAGCTCCAGCAACCTCAGGAACCAGACCAGCTCCAGGAGACTTCAGAAACCAGACCAGCTCAGGACCCAGACCAGCTCCAGGAACCTCCAGGACCCAGACCAGCTCCAGGAACTTCAAGCCAGACCCAGCTCCAGGACCCAGACCAGCTCCAGGAGCCTCAGGACTGAGCCAGCTCCAGGAACCTCAGGACCCAGACCAGCTCCAGGAACTTCAGAAACCAGACCAGCTCCAGAAACCAGACCAGCTCCAGGAACCTCAGGAACCAGACCAGCTCCAGGAACCTCAGGACCCAGACCAGCTCCAAAAACCAGACCAGCTCCGGGAACCTCAGGAACCAAGACCCACTCCAGCAACCTCAGGGAACCAAGACCAGCTCAGGAACTTCAGAAACCAGACCAGCTCCAGGACCCAGACCAGCTCCAGGAACCTAAGGAACCAGACCAGCTCCAGGAACTTCAGAAACCAGACCAGCTCAGAAAACCAGACCAATCCCAGGAACCTCAGGAACCAGACAGCTCAGGAAACAAGACCGGCTCCAGGAACCTCAGGAACCAGACCAGCTCCAGGAGACAGACCAGCTCGAAACCAGACCAGCTCCAGAGACCTAAGGAGACAGACCCGGCTCCAGGGAACCTCCAGGGAGCCAGACCAGCTCCAGGAACACTCAGGAACCAGACCAGCTCCAGGAGCCTCAAGAACCCAGACCAGCTCCAGGAACCTCAAGAGCCAAGACCAAGCTCCAGGAACCTCAGGAACCAGACCAGCTCCAGCAACCTCAGGAACCAGACCAGCTCCAGGAACCTCAGAACTGACAGACCAGCCTCCAGGAACCTCCAGGAACCAGACCAGCTCCAGGAACCTCAGGGCAGACCAGCTCCAGCAACCTCCAGAACCAGACCAGCTCCAGGAACCTCCAGAACCCCAGACCAGCTCCAGCAACCTCAGGAACCAGACCAGCTCCAGGAACCTCAGAACCCAAGACCAGCTCCAGCAACCTCAGGAGACCAGACCAGCTCCAAGAGACCTCGAGACCAGCAGACCAGCTCCCAGGAACCTCAGGGCAGACCAGCTCCAGCAACCTCAGGAACCAAAGACCAGCTCCAGGGAACCAGACCAGCTCCAGGAACCTCAGGAACCAGACCAGCTCCAGGAACCAGACCAGCTCCAGGAACCTCAGGAACCAGACCAGCTCCAGGAACCAGACCAGCTCCAGGAGACCTCCAGGGAACCAAGACCAGCTCCAGGAACCAGACTGGCTCCAGGAACTCCAGGAACCAGACCAGCTCCAGCAACCTCAGGAACCAAACCAGCTCCAGGAACCTCAGGAACCAGACCAGCTCCAGGAACCTCAGAGACAGACCCGCTCCAGCAACCTCAGGAACCAGAAACCAGCTCCAGGAACCAGACCAGCTCCAGGAACCTAAGGAACCAGACCAGCTCCAGGAACCTCAGGAACCAGACCAGCTCCAGGAACCTCAGGAACCAGACCAGCTCCAGGAACCTGGGGAACCAGACCAGCTCCGAGACCTCAGAACCCCAAAGACCAGCTCCAACAACCTCAGGGAGCTAGACCAGCTCCAGCAACCTCAGGAACCAGACCAGCTCCAGGAACTTCAGAAACCAGACCAGCTCAGAAACCAGGCCAGCTCCAGAACCTCCAGGAACAGACCAGCTCCAGGAACAGACCAGCTCAGGAACCTAAGGACCCAGACCAGCTCCAAGACCTCAGGAACCAGACCAGCTCCAGAAAGCAGACCAGCTCCAGGAACCTCAGGGAACCAGACCAGCTCCAGGAACCAGACCAGCTCCAGAAACCAGACCAGCTCCAGGAACCTCAGGGCAGACCAGCTCCAGGGGCCTCCCAGGAACCAGACCAGCTCCACAGGAACCTCAGAACCCAGACCAGCTCCAAGCACCTCAGGGAACCAGACCAGCTCAGGGCCTGGAACCCAGACCAGCTCCAGCAACCTCAGGAACCAGACCAGCTCAGGAAGACAGACCCCAGCTCCCAGGAACCTCAGGAGACAGAGACCAGCTCCGAGACCAGACCAGCTCCAGGAACTCCAGGAACCAGACCAGCTCCAGGAACCAGACCAGCTCCAGGAACCTCAGGAACCAGTCCAGCTCCAGGGAACCAGACCAGCTCAGGAACTCCAGGGAACCAGACCAGCTCCAGCAACCTCCAAGGAACCAAACCAGCTCCAGAACCTCAGGACCCAGACCAGCTCCAAAAACCAGACCAGCTCCAGAGACCTCAGAACCCAGACCAGCTCCAGCAACCTCCAGAACAGACCAGCTCAGGAACTTCAGAAACAGACCAGCTCCAGGACCCAGACCAGCTCCCAGGAACCTCAGGACCCAGACCAGCTCCAGGAACTTCAAAAACCAGACCAGCTCCAGGACCCAGACCAGCTCCAGGAACCTCAGGACCCAGACCAGCTCCAGGAACCTCAGGAACCAGACCAGCTCCGAACCTCAGGACCAGACCAGCTCCAAAAACCAGACCAGCTCCAGGAACCTCAGAACCCAGACCAGCTCCAGCAACCTCAGGAACCAGACCAGCTCCAGGAACTTCCAGAAACCAGACCAGCTCAGGACCCAGACCAGCTCCAGGAACCTAGGGAACCAGACCAACTCAGGAACTTCAAAGCCAGACCAGCTCCGAGCAGAGCCAGCTCCAGGGCACTCAGGAACCCAGGCCAGCTCCAGGAACCAGACGCTCCAGAAGAGCAGACCAGCTCCAGGAACCCTGGGGAACCAGACCAGCTCCAGGGACACTCCAGGGCACAGACCAGCTCCAGGAACCTCAGGGACAGACCAGCTCCAGGAACCTCAGGGCAGACCAGCTCCAGGAACCTCCAGGAACCAGACCAGCTCAGGAACCTCAGAACCCAGACCAGCTCCAGCAACCTCAGGAACCAGACCAGCTCCAGGAACCTCAGAACCCAGACCAGCTCCAGGAACCTCAGGAACCAGACCAGCTCCAGGAACCTCAGAACCCAGACCAGCTCCAGCAACCTCAGGAACCAGACCAGCTCCAGGAACCTCAGAACCCAGACCAGCTCCAGCAACCTCAGGAACCAGACCAGCTCCAGGAACCTCAGAACCCAGACCAGCAGCTCAGCAACCTCCAGGAACAGACCAGCTCCAGGAACCTCAGGAACCAAGACCAGCTCAGGAACCTCAGGAGACAGACCAACTCCAGCAACCCTCAGGAACCAGACCAGCTCCAGGGAACCAGGCCAGCTCCAGGGAACCTCAGGAACCAGACTCCAGGAGCCAGACCAGCTCCAGGAACCTCCAGGAGCCAGACCAGCTCCAGGAACCAGACCAGCTCCAGGAACCTCCAAGGGAACCAGACCAGCTCCGGAACCAGACCAGCTCCAAGACAGACCAGCTCCAGGAACTCGAGACTTGAACCAGCTCCAACAACCTCAGGAACCAAACCAGCTCCAGGAACCTCCAGGAACCAGACCAGCTCAGGAACCTCAGAACCCAGACCAGCTCCAGCAACCTCAGGAACCAGACCAGCTCCAGGAACCAGACGCTCAGGAACCTCCAGGAACCAAACCAGCTCCAGGGAACCAGACCAGCTCCAGGAACCTAAAGGAACCAGACCAGCTCCAGGAACCTCCAGGGCAGACCAGCTCCAGGAACCTCAGGAACCAGACCAGCTCCAGGAACCTCAGGAACCAGACCAGCTCCAGGAACCTCAGAACCCAGACCAGCTCCAGCAACCTCAGGAACCAGACCAGCTCCAGCAACCTCAGGAACCAGACCAGCTCCAGGAACTTCAGAAACCAGACCAGCTCCAGAAACCAGACCAGCTCCAGGAACCTCAGGAACCAGACCAGCTCCAGGAACCAGACCAGCTCCAGGAACCTAAGGACCCAGACCAGCTCCAGGAACCTCAGGAACCAGACCAGCTCCAGAAACCAGACCAGCTCAGGAACCTCAGGAACCAGACCGCTCAGGAACCAGACCAGCTCCAGAAACCAAGACCAGCTCAGGAACCTCCAGAACCCAGACCAGCTCCAGGAACCTCAGGAGACCAGACCAGCTCCAGGAACCTCAGAACCCCAGACCAGCTCCAGCAACCTCCAGGAACCAGACCAGCTCCAGGAACCTCAGGGGCCAGACCAGCTCCAGCAGCCTCAAGACCAGACCAGCTCCAGGAACCAGACCGCTCCAGGAACCTCCAGGAACCAGACCAGCTCCAGGAGACCAGACCAGCTCCAGGAACCTCCAGGAACCAGACCAGCTCCAGGAACACCTCCCAGGAACAGACCAGCTCCAGGAACGCCTCAGAACCCAGACCAGCTCCAGCAACCTCAGGGAACCAGACCAGCTCAGGAACCTCAGAACCCAGACCAGCTCCAGGAACCTCCAAGACCAGACCAGCTCCAGGAACCTCCAGAACCCAGACCAGCTCCAGCAACCTCAGGAACCAGACCAGCTCAGGAACCTCCAGAACCCAGACCAGCTCCAGCAACCTCCAGGAACCAGACCAGCTCAGGAACCTCAGAACCCAGACCAGCTCCAGCAACCTCCAGGAACCAGACCAGCTCAGGGACCTCCAGGAACAGACCAGCTCCAGGAACCTCAGGAGCCCAGACCAGCTCCAGCAACCTCAGGAACCAGACCAGCTCAGGAACCAGACCAGCTCCAGGAACCTCAGGAACCAGACCAGCCAGCTCCAGGGAACCCAGACCAGCTCCAGGAACCTCCAGGAACCAGACAAAAGCTCCAGGAACCCAGACCAGCTCCAGGAACCTCAGGAACCAGACCAGCTCAGGAACCAGGGCCAGCTCCAGGAACCAGACCAGCTCCAAGACTCCAGGAACCAGACCAGCTCCAGCAACCTCCAGGGAACCAAACCAGCTCCGGAACCTCAGGGAACCAGACCAGCTCCGGGAACCTCAGAACCCAGACCAGCTCCAGCAACCTCAGGAACCAGACCAACTCCAGGAACCAGACCAGCTCCAGGAACCTCAGGAACCAAACCAGCTCCAGGAACCAGACCAGCTCCAGAGACCTAAGGGAACCAAAGACCAGCTCCAGGAACCTCAGAACCCAGACCAGCTCCAGGAACCTCCCAGGGAACCAGACCAGCTCCAGGAACCTCAGGGACCAGACCAGCTCCAGGAACCTCCAGGGGCCCAGACCAGCTCCAGCAGCCTCCAGAGACCAGACCAGCTCCAGCAACCTCCAGGGAACCAGACCAGCTCCAGCAACCTCCCAGGAACCAGACCAGCTCAGGAACTTCAGAAACCAGACCAGCTCCAGAAGCCAGACCCTCCAGGAACCTCGGGAACCAGACCAGCTCGAAGACCAGACCAGCTCCAGGAACCCTAGGGACCCAGGCCAAGCTCCAGGAACCTCGGGAGACCAGACCAGCTCCAGAAGCCAGACCAGCTCCAGGAACCTCAGGAACCAGACCAGCTCCAGGAACCAGACCAGCTCCAGAAACCAGACCAGCTCCAGGAACCTCCAGGGCCCAGACCAGCTCCAGGAACCCCTCAGGAACCAGACCAACTCCAGGAACCTCAGGGAGCAGACCAGCTCCAGCAACCTCAGGAACCAGACCAGCTCCAGGAACCTCAAGAACCCAGACCAGCTCAACAACCTCAGGAACCAAGACCAGCTCCAGGAACCAAGACCAGCTCCAGGAACCTCAGGAGCCAGACCAGCTCCAGACCAGACCAGCTCCAGGAACCTCAGGAGACCAGACCAGCTCCAGGAACCAGACCAGCTCCAGGAACCTCCAGGGAACCAGGAACCAGCTCCAGGAACCAGACCAGCTCCAGGAACTCCAGGAACCAGACCAGCTCCAGCAACCTCCAGGAACAAACCAGCTCCAGGAACCTCCAGAGACAGACCAGCTCCAGGAACCTCAGAACCCAGACCAGCTCCAGCAACCTCAGGAACTGAGCCAACTCCAGGAACCAGACCAGCTCCGAGACCTCAGGAACCAAACCAGCTCCAAGACCAGATACAGCTCCAGGAACCCCTGGGAGACAGACCAGCTCAGGGAACCTCAGGAACCAGACCAGCTCCAGGAACCTCGAGGAACCAGACCAGCTCCAGCAACCTCAGGAACCAGATAATCCAGGAACCAGACCAGCTCCAGCAACCTCAAGACCAGACCAGGTGGACTGTCAGGTTTCCTTGAAGACTTTTCTCCAGAAGGCTTCTTCAGGTCAAGAATCTGCACGTCTTGAAGGAAACCTTACGGTCCAGTTGCACACAGAGATCTAACCTTGGATCTTACACCAATGCTCAGGTTCATGTTATTCTGATACATTAACTCTAAAGTTTGATCATAATCCAGTTTGATCCAACTTGACCTAAACTGGTTTAAGTCATCGGTTAAAAAACAACCGAGATGGACTGAAACTGCAGCAGACCTCTTGTTTTCAGTACTTCCTCTTCCAAAGGTGGAGGTTTAACTGAACGCTGGAGGCCTCTCACCTGAGGCCTTCTGTGATTGGCTGGAACTGGGCCCAGTGGAGGACTGGGGCTGCTGGGATCCTGCTTGCAGATTCTTCTGATTCAACTGGCTGCTAAACTCCGCCCTCAGACTCTGAAAGAGAGACGTGGATGGATGACGTCTGTCGTCTCCTTAATGTTCTGAAGGTTAGCAGAACTCTGGTTCCAACCACCAGCGAGAACATCAGTGTCAGTGACAAATCCCAGTAGCACCAGTCATTCATGTCTCTGTCCCAGTATAACCAGTCTGAGGCAGTTCCTCACTCACTCTCTCCGTCCTGCTGTCGCTGGGGTGAACCACGATGAACACCTCCGCCAGGTGCTGAGGCGTCTTCTTGCGGCTGAAGGTCTGGACCTCCCTCAGCAGGATTCTGGCCACCACATCTCTGGGGAAGTTCAGGACGCCCGTCCCGATGGCGGGGAAGGACAGCGACTTCATCTTCAGTCTCTCGGCCTCCGTCAGGCATTGGCAGATGATGGAGGTTAAAGTCTGGGACAGGACGTTCTCAGGTGAGACGAGCAGAAGAACCAGGAGACGAGGGCGCGGCGGGAACAGCGGCTCACCTTCTCCGCCTGAGCAGACGCGCTCCACGAGGGGCAGACGGTGTGAAACACCTTCTGACAGGCGAGGCTGAAAGCGTCAGTGACCACCAGGCTGCCGGGGTCCAGCTGGTCCAGCCTGGCCTCCCTCAGGATGGCCGACTGCAGGCCGCGGCCCGCCGCCGCCAGGATGGCCTTGGAGACGGCTCCCTGGTTCAGGTTCATGGTCTCGGAGATGGTGTTGACGATGACGCAGCTCTGTGGAACAGAGGCGTCACCACGGAGCCCGATCGGGGTTGGTGGGCAGGTGTGTCTGAAGGTGGACTCACCGTCTGGGCCTCGATGTTCCCCTTCCAGAGGACCACCCTCAGCCCCTCAGCTGTGGCTCCCTCCACCAGCACACACCTGCAACAGGACTACGTCAGCTCTCTGGACGCGCTCAGAGACCTCAGGAACATCAGGTCAAACAACCGGCCCCCGCCCGTTAACCACGGCGCTCTGCGCAGGCCAAAGCTTACCCTTCAGGTCCGGCCAGGTCACCAGAGCTCTGTCCTCCACTGTCGCCGTGGTTACCAGCTCCCTTGGGGGTCCCGCCTGTCCCCTTCAGTCCTCCTTTCTCAGCAGACCTGGGCGAGTGGCTCTGACCTTGGCCAGCCTGACCTCTGCGAGGGAGAGAGTTTCCTGAGCATGAGCCTGCGGACGCGTCTCTGCCTGCACCCACCAGGGGAGCCGCGACTGCTCCACCAGACTACACCGTTTCCGGGGTGGACTCTAACCCCCCGTTTCCACCGGCTGTGCTGCGTCTCCGTCCGTCCTGAGTAGATTCCAGTCAAGTCAACGCGTCAGTTTCCACTGGCTGTGGCTCCGCCTACGGCAGGGCAGGAGGCTCCGCCCACAGCAGGGCTGGGGCCTCCGTCGCCCTCCACAAAAATCTGCATCGTTTCTATTGTGGACGGACGGACGGAGCACGCCGCAACAATCTACACAAGGCATCGCGTGCGGCACAGGAAGTCGGGTGCGAAGAGAAATTAAAACATCCGTGAATTTGTCAAAATAAAAGCTCCCGTATTTGGAGCGATGGTTGTTTTACGTTATTACCTGTAAGAATCATCTTTTTTTACGTTATTACATGTGAATCATCTTTTTTTACGTTATTACATGTGAATCATCTTTTTTTACGTTATTACCTGTGTGAATCTTCTTTTTCTTGGGCCGTTTTATCTCGTTTGTGGGTGTGTGAAACATCACAAGTTAACTTATTGTTTGCAGCAGATCTACGAATATATTAAATAAATAACGTAAATAACCAGAATTTACAAGAAATAATGGATCTATTACACATTTTAGGAAACATTAACAGAATTCCCCATGGTAGAGCCACCAAGATCTGGAGAAAGGGGACACTCCTCCAGGAACAAAGAGCGTCTTCTTCTGTGGCTCCTTTAAAAAACTACAAAGTGGTAATCTCGCGGTCGTACGTGATTTGGTTTTCAGCGTCCTGTTGACAAAGATCGCTCTAAATACGGGAGCTTTTATTTTGACAGTTTCCAGGATGTTTTACTTTCTCTTCGCACCCGACTTCCTGTCCCGCAGGCCCTGGATTGTGCTAGCTTGTTGCGGCGTTCTCCGTCCGTCCAGACGCCTCCGGTGGAACCCGGGGTGAGACTTTGCTTCGTACTGTATCGTCTTGGCCAAGGTGATGAAACTGGACGCCTGTGGGTGGTCCGAGCTTCGGGACAAACGGAATATCTGCTCTTTTTCTTATCGCTCGCTCCTCGTTGTGTTGGCTGTTTGCTAACCTACTGGACAGGCTGTAAATGCAGCAGTCATCAACGCTGCCCCTCTTCGCTGGTTTGGATCTAAACTCGGAGGTTGCAGACGACAGTCGGCTGAAGTCTGTGCAGGAAAGGCGTCACCTGGCCGAACGGGCCCTTTACTGAGAGCAGGAAGTCCCTGTGCACACATGTGAGGGTGGAGGTGATGGTGGTGCTTACCCTGACGCTCCAGCCTGTCCCAGGTTGTCAGACACCTTCTTGACGGCTGCGGCCAGGGCCGCTGCTGTCTGCTGGTTATTGGCCACCAGCTGGACCTCCCTCAGAGCCCCCCGGCCTCCTGCGGCGCCGCAGTGCTCCCACACGGCCTGAGCGATGGTGTCAGCGCAGAGCTCCAGGGGAAAGCCGAACATGCCCGAGCTGATGGCGGGCATGGCCACGGTGGTGCAGTCCAGCCTCTGGGCTTCTCTCAGACTCTGGACCACGGCTCGCTTCAGGAGCAGCACCGAGTCCTCCCGGCTGTGGTCGGAGAAGCGCGGCCCAACCGCGTGGATGACGTGCTTGCAGGGAAGCCTACAGGCGTCCGTGGCGACGGCCTGGCCTGGGCGGAGCGCTCCGTTTGCAGCAACGTAACGGTTGGAGATGTTCTTCAGCTCAGGTCCTGCAGCCTTGAGCAGAGCCAACGCCAGCCCACCGATGTGATGCAAGTCCTCGTTGGCCGGATTGACGACCGCGTCAACCTGAAGAGCACAGATATCTGCCTCGCTGGCGGACAGCTGAACGCCCGACGGCGTGCTGACTCTGCACAAGCAAGGAGCGCTCCTCTGTGGCTGGAGCAGCACCACGCAGTTCAAGTCATTTATGATGGAAGACAGGAACAGGCTTCCTTGGGCCTGGAAGTATTTCTTGGCTCCTGGCTTGTCCACGACCAGGTTGTCTGTGATGAGAGCGTGGAGCAGTTCCTGGATGAGCGCTTTGGCGTTCAGGACCTGGAAGCGAGCCCCAGTGATGGAAACGCTCGGCCTCCCTTCATCAATTTGGACTGTAGCTCCACAAGCCGCTGCTATTCCTGTGTAGTCCTGTTTTTTTTTCCTGACCATGAACTGAAGCGTGCAGGACTGGACACGGATGACTTCTTCAACCCTGGAGTTGTCCACAATAAACGGCTGGAGTGCGCGGCTGACTTCCTCCACTGTCTCCAGGTAACCGACCACCGTGACCTGGTCTCCTCCCTGATCCACAATGGCCACTGTTGTCTTTGAGGAGTTGTTGTCTTCCAGCAGTCTCTGTTTCAGGCTCGTCCATGCAGGAAGACGAAGAACCTCTGGGTCTTCAACATCAAGGGTCTGCTGGGAGAACGCCGCCCTCATCTTCTGTTCTGCGTCGGCCAGCACGCTGTCCGAACGCCCCAACAGCAGGACTCTATCGCTGACGATGCTGTAGGTGGCGCTGGTTCCTTTGGATGTAAATAGATCTTTGGAAATGTCCTCTGAATCCACCGTCTTGAGGAAGTCCAAAAGGACTGGAGGAAGATCAATCTGCTTTTTATTTAGACTGAACTTCCTCTCCAGGACCCAAGCCTTGGCCTTGAAAACGTCGGCGGGGGTCCCTCTGAATGTTAACGTGCGGCTTCTGTTGTCGTACGAAAGCTCCAGGTCAGACGAAATGTCTCGCGCGGCTCTCTGCAGCCCCTCCTTCTCCAGGATGTGGAACACGGTGGGAGCCAGGTCCATGGCTTCGGTCACTTCCTCCCTTTTTTGCTGAATCTTCTTCATGGCGGAGGCTGCGATCTTTTTCACGCAATCTTTGATTCTTTCTATATCTTCAGCTTTTCCCACCACGATCAGGCTTTCGCTGGCCGCATCCATCAGCACCAGGGCATCCGGGCTGAGGGCTGAGCGCATGTCTGGCTCCGCCTGGGTCCAGGCTGGGGCGTTCATGGGGCACTGAAAGGTCGCGTACTGAGACAGCAGCTGCCGGAAGGCCCGTTGAGCGGTGCTCTTCCACTCCTCCACGCGCTCCGCAGTCAGACCAGCCTGCTTCAAGAAGCTGGGCAGCGGACTGAGCTTCACCAGCGGCTCCTCCACGCTCACGCTGCAGAAGTGCTGCTCCATCTGCTCCTCCACGACTTTCCAGAGTTTCTTGGACTGGAGGAACTTGCAGAGCGCTTGCTCGAGCGTCTCGGTGAAGGGCTCGGGCATCTTCCACACAGGCCGGTCTTTGCCGTACAAGGGGCAGCGCAGGGACTCGTAGTACGGGTACACCTTGAGCGACGCCGACCTGATCTTGTGATCTTCATGCAGGCAGATTCTCCTCACGACTGAAGGAAAACAGGAAACCAGAAAAGCAGCAAATTCAAACAATGCGGAACCATTTTGAACCTTCAAACAACGATGTCCAAATTAGGTCGCCATAGTGACAGAATAATATCAGCAGCAACCTTCAGGGTCACCGACGGTGACGACGGCAGCTCGATGAGGCGTGATGATGATCTCGTTCAGCCTCCACTTCTTGTTGGGTGGAGTCCACTTCTGAAAATACAGCTCCAGGATTTCTGAGGGACGGAAGGAGCAAGAACTCAGAGCTCGTGTCCCACAGAACCGCAGAGCTGGAATAAATATTCGGACAGCGTTTCATATGTGACAGCTGCGGCACCTTCGTTCACAGTCGGAGACAGGTTCTCCACCCAGACGCTCACCGCTGCCTCTAGTGGCCGAGCCGTCATCCTGCGTCTCTCCAGGGCCTGACTGGACCGACTGGCTGCCAAGAACCTGTCCTTGTCTGTAAAAAGGTCCACACCGCTGCCTCAGTCAGCGTGGTACAGCTTCCTGTCTCCTGCAGGGGCGCGGCTCCACCCACCTGCGGCGTTGCTGAAGGTGACCACAGCAGCGCTGATCTCAGGGATCATCTCCACGGTGTAGGTGCTGTTGTCCAGGCCCATGACACCCAGCACCACAAGTTCTACTACTTGTATGTCGGTCATGTTGTCCAGCACCACCGCCGTGCTGCGACCCGCCTCTGCAGAAAAAAACCTGCTCCGTCATGTGACCCCGCCCAAGAATTCAGACGTTTCGTACATTTCTGGTTCTGACAGTTCAGCCAGTTAAGAGTGGGAGGGGAAAGAGCCAGAACAGCCATTCAGAGCCATTCATTCCCAGAAAGGCTGGAGGACGTTTACGGATATGTGGAAAGAAATGTTTCCTTCACGCAGGTTTTACCGTCTTGGTTGTCTGCAGAAGCTCCGCCCACAGGGTCACCTTCTGGGGCTGAGAGAAAGACATGCGTGACATCACAGACCCACGTCACTGAACCCCCAGAGCCCCCCACCCGCCGCCACGTGTGCTGAAGGAAAGGACGGAAACCAGTTTACCTGTGACGTCACTGCTGCCGGACGAACTCTGGCAGGAGAACACAGACAGCTTGAGCACAAATCCAGCCTGCATGTGACTGACTGCTTCTGACCTACCGGTTCGGAAAGACGCAGCTTCATCAGCTGATTGTTCAGGGTGATCACATGATCCTGTTTCTGCAGGACTCGCGCTCGCGCTGAAACCAAGGCAGACAACAGTGAGCAAACGCGTGGAAAAGTGCGTTTCTGTCATTTAACTGCACATTTAACGGGGACTAGTCGGATTATTGCTGGAATCAGATCTGCTGTTCGCATACGCGTCAGAAATGTGAAGAGAAAAGCCCGGCTCTCGTCTTTTAACCCGTTTACCATCCTTTGGCTCTACGTACGAAGGGTGGCGTCCGGTCACGTGATGCTGAGTTGCCAAATCACGTCTCTGCTGGACTAATGCAGCTTTTCTTTTTTCCTTCTGGCCGCTGAGGAGTCCGCAGCTGCCGCCCCCACTCGCACCCTTTCGGTTTCCATTCCTCGGAAGTCCCTGCGCAGCAAACCCACGGGCGCGCACTTTCCCCAGGGTTGTGTCTGCGGGCCGTTCCGAGCCTCAGTCCCCCTATCTGCGGCTGTCCGGCCCGGCCCCGGCTGCTCTGACTGCGGGGCCCAGGTTCGCACTCACCCGCAGCTTCCACGAAGTAGACCGCGGCCCTCGGAGCTCCGTCGTCCGTCTGCACCCGACACTCTCCCCCGCTCGACTTCTTCTGGCTCCCGAAGTAAAGCTCCAGCTTGATCCTGACCTTGCTGGCCTCGGCGAGGTCCCAGCCTCCCTCCACGATCACGGGTGCAAGCTGGGACATGTCTCCTGCTGCTGCCTTGCCCGACTAAATGACGCCGAGCGGCCGCTTTCACTTTCCTTCTCGGGTCGCCCCGCGTACAAGGCGCGTGCGTGTGTGTGCGCAGGAAACCACGCAGGAAAAGGTGGAGTTTATGAACTTTATTGTCACTGAAACCACCGCAGAGTGAAGAGTCAGACAGTTAGTTCAGAAACTACTTAGATCCTGATTTCTCACCGTTCCTGAACATGTTGGACGGTTTTCCGAAGATAAACAACAAATGACGTCAGCATATTTGTGCTGACTGAGGTTATGACGTCATCTGACAGTTTAAGAAGAGGCTTCGCCGTCGACTTTTTCTTCACCTGCAAAGAAAACACACATTTTTCTATCACGATCACCTTGAAAAAAGGTGTAAAAGATAAATATACTTTTATATATTTTTCTGAGGAAGAGCTGGTACACACAGCCAGGTTTGATTGGCGGTGGAGGGGGTGGAGGTGGAGGGGGTGGAGGCGTGGCACAGGTGTAGACGACCTCCAGGTACCTGGTTTCCTCCTTGCATGGATATTCTCCAAACACCCACTCAGTGACAGGAACCTGGCAGGACCTCTTGTTGGAACAGCTGGAGGGAGACAGAAGCATGAGAAGGGTGGAGGCGAACAGCTGGAGGCCTCTGACCATCTGAACGCAGCCAGCTGAGGAACACCGGAGCGACTGCATCCTGCTGCTGTTGTTGTCATAGCAACAGGACAAACAGAATCTCCTGGTTTTCTTATTGCTCCTCGTTCGGGTTTCTCCAGCTGTTTCAGATGGACAGATGAAGATGAAACCAAGCTAGATGTTTTCTTACAGGTCCTCCACCACCATCTCAGCCCAGGGGAAGTTACAGAAGGCGTCGGGTCCATCGTCAGGGTGGGCTTTTCCTTCGCCGCACCGCGTCCCCACGCCCACTTTATACAGGATGTGTTCCAGCTTTATTTTACTGCCAACATCTGGAGGAAGAGGAGGAGAGAGGAGGAAGAGGAGAGAGGAGGCTCTCAGAATGAAGAAACTACCTACAACATCTAACACAGTTAGTGGTCCGAGTGATGATGATTCAGAAGAACTGGACAGTTTTCACAAAGGAAGAGAACCGTTTCCACGGCGACAGTTGTTTCCTCACCACATGACATCACAGCGGTGTCGTTGTGACAGGCGTAAATGACCTCGGCCTCTGTGAAAACACACAGGTCACAGGGTCACCCACATCACACCCCTGAACATCTCAGGAGGACAGAAGGTGGAGAACAACGCCAAGCAGTAGCTCCTCAACTCCACAGAAAAACACCAGTAAGGATGTTCCCAGTAAAATGCTGCACGCACACACACACACACACACACACACACACACACACACACACACACACACACACTGAACGGTAAATGAAGAAAGACTCACCAGCAGCTCGGCTCAGACACCAAAGTGCAGCCAGAACTGAAACACGATTAATCACGTTAATCTGCAGAATTCAGGTTTGCCTTCAGTAACGTTCTGAAGCAAAGCCGACATACAGCAGCAGGATAAACACGAGCAGATCAGATCAGACTGTGCTACGGTCCTGAAGGTCACGTTAGAGGCGAGAGGATACTCACAGCCGACGGCGAGCAGCCTCCCTGGAAACATGTTGGCGTCTCCTCCACCTGCAGACAGTCTGAGGGCCGCCGCAGCATCTGCACGTATTTATGCGTCCGTGCTGACGGCAGACATGTTGACGCCTGTCCCGCCGGGCGCAAGCACGCGGGGCCTCCTGACCCACATGTGACAAACGTGTAAAAATCCCACAGAGACGCAGGAACCTGTAAACAGGCTCTTTAAACGACCCAGATGCTCCCCGTTTTCCTCCACATCCTCATTAAGACACATCTGGATGTGCTGAAGAGCAAAAATGAGCACATTCACAAGAGGTGGAGCTGCTTGACAGCGTGCGTGAGGCCTGTCTACTTTGAGCTCATTATCGCCCTCTGCTGGCTGACTGCAGGCACAGCAGCTCTTTCAACATCTTTTTTAAACTTTTTTTAAAAAGTTTGTGACTCCAGGAGTCCACGTGTTTGACCTTTTGATCCATTTAGTTTCATCGCACTGATAGAGAATAAAGTCAGTGGAATTCTGGGCTGCAACAGAAAACAGTCTTTAAAATGAAGGTTTTACTCACGTAAAGACCTGATCATGATTGTCTGTCACTTTCTTTTAGTCAGCTTTAAAAGCCGGACCAGTTTTTAATAAGCAGGTTTGATGATTACTAAAGGCTGGAAAAAGAAGAAAGGAAAAAGATGAAAAAGAGGTGTTGGAGATAATTAAGGATCTGGGGCCTCCAGCGGAACAGAAAGGTCCCAACATGCACCTGGGGCCTGCTGATGAGCTCCAGGTGGCGGCTGAAGCTCATAAATTCCAGAAGAGCAGCAGAGGCCATCAGAAGCTGAGGCACTTAACGAGTGATGGCTGCAAGAGTCTCTGCGGAGGACGGACACGTGTCCAGGTGATGGACTTTTGATGCTTTTTCATCCCTATCAGAGGTCTGCGTCTGGCTCTCACAGACCAGCCCTGAACTCTTCCAGAAGCGCGTGTGTTCGGGCTGCGTTGGATTTCAGATCTCTTGTCTTGTCAAGCTTATGATCAAACCTCGATTTTGAGTCAGAGCTGATTTTTTTACGTACACAAGGTGGCGTACGTGCGCTTTTACCAGCAGTCACACCGCTGCACTTTCGAGCTGGTCCGGTTCCACAAACTGGTCCGTGTTCTGCCTGTGACCACTCAGAGGTCATTTGTGAGCCCAGCCCTGCAGAGAACACCCCCCACCGTCACCTTCCCTCAGCCTGACTCGGCTCTTCCCTGTCCTGCTTTATCAGGCTCCGGCTCTCTGCTGTGCTCTCCTGAGCTGCCGGGACTCAGTACCCGAGGATCCCGTTTGTTGATGATGCGAAGGTGGATGTGGCGTGCACCTTCACGCAGGACTGGCCTGAACTACGAGCTCCAAAGACCTTTCACCAGCAGGTCTGGAGCCTTTGCTCAGATTCGCAGATGTGGAGGAGATCTTGTCTGCTTTCAGTGCAGGAAGCATCACTTTCCAGCTGGCTCACAAATGCGTGGACGAGAGGAACCGGCTCTCTGCATTCACACCTTATTTGGTGCTTGTGTAGCGGAACATGAGTCTAATTTAGTCATTTCCCAGGAGGACACTCCTCAGCATCCCCAACAGGCCTGAACCAGCCGGGGAATGCAGACAATGCAGGAGGATCCGAGCTGCTCCCGGCCCTCGTCTGGGACCCTTCTAAAAGAAGGTCCCCGGAGACACAACCTGCTGTGTGTTCTGGAAGCGCCACACTTAAAGTTGCTGTTAGCAAACTGGGGATCCTCAAGAAAATCTGCTGCGTTCCAGATCCCAAAGACAAACCGTACGAGAATAAAGACAGACGGATCCACTCTTCAGGAGCCAGTGGTTGCAGCTGCAGCTGTTCTGGGGACAGAGGTAGAAGGGCGGAAGGGCTGTTCTTCAGGTGAAGCTTGTGTAAAGCAGAAGCTGGCAGGTGTGTCATGTGACCTGGGGTTTCTCTGAAGTTGCGTCCATATAAGGAGAGAAGCCAAACGCTGCCTCTGTCGGAACGGGAAAGAAATGAGGAACGGTTTTCAGCTGTCCTAAATGTGCAGGAACCTCTCACATGTGAGTCAGGTGACCCTACAGGACCCACCAGCCTGGCCCGGCCCCGTCGGGCCCAAGGGCTGGGTTCCTGCCTTACCGGTCAACATCAGACACCTCATTTCCTCTGTGAACCAACCACGTAGAACCTCGTATGTAGAGGGATTAAGACGAGCAGTCTGGGCTCGTGCCAAAGGTCAAATGTCAGTTGTAGTCTGAGGAAAAAGCTGACGCAGCGGGTGGCAACGACCAGGAACGTCACCGAACCGCTGTTCTTCCACAGGATCAAGTTTCTGGACTTGCTTTCTCCGTGAATCTCGTTTCACAGAAACGCCTCCAGGCAGCACACCAAGCAGGTTTTCTTTAAGATGCTTTGGGAGATTTGTAAATCTTTAACAATGGCTTATTTCAGTGGTGAGGAGTGGGATCCGGTAGGACTTGCACAATATTTCCCAACCCTGATGAAGGTTTTCTGCTGTCGCCATCGAGCGTTTCGTCAGACTTCTGTAGGTTTTAAAGGTTCATCTGTCGTGCAGCGGTGTGTAGCCTTCACACTCCTCTCTGCAGCACCAGGTGTGTCAAACGGTGCAATTTTAGCTACATTTACGTCCCTACAAGGACATGTGGGACAGGGTGGGCGGGGCCTTTAGACTCATTTAGGCCTGAAAGACTTCCAGGTTTGTCGGTATAGTCAAGAAGA
Organism: Pao palembangensis; assembly: GCA_015343265.1. Lineage (NCBI taxonomy): Eukaryota > Metazoa > Chordata > Actinopteri > Tetraodontiformes > Tetraodontidae > Pao > Pao palembangensis. The sequence continues at coordinate 34,577,217 of CM027081.1, read as the reverse complement.
TTCAGGGTTGTTGGGAGAGCAGACGTGTCTGTGCAGGTTCAGGGTGTGGGCACGATGAAAGAACTCAGACTAACGCAAAGCCGTCGCGCTCCCATCGGTAGCAGACCATCAGCGAGGAGGAATGGAAAAAGAACAGATAAACCAGGAAGAGCACACATAAACACCACATTTACCCCGACCGGGAACTGCAGTTTACCATCTGACAGCAGTGAAATGTCTTTAAGTGCTTCGTCGAGACCCGCATGAACACAACCAGCACAGGCCCGTGGACTCCGGAGGGTCACCTGAGGGCAAATATAATCCTGAGTGGGAGGGACACTGGAAGCTCTGCTGAAGAAGAGCCCACAGCCGCAGCTGAGCTCATCCTTCCTGTTTGTAGAAGACACGTCAGAACCCTGAACGCTGCGTCTCTTCACTAGGAGCACTTCCTGGATCAGCCCTCCACCCCACCATCAGCCCAGGCCTGCAGACACTGATCTGCACTTTTATCTATACATTTATACGCTTGTTTATTCCCAAAGCACCTTAAAATTCATGTTTTTTCTCATCAGATTATTATTTTCCAGGTCCGTGCACGTGGACCCAAGAGTGCACATGGAAATAAGTGAACGCCTTTTCATTTATTTAATCAGTCAGTCAGTCGGTGAATCAGTCAGTTATTCCTCGGTCAAACTGTCAATTCAACACCAAAATAAAATGCCTCTATGACAAATTTCTCTTTTTCTCGACACCATCTGTCATGTTTTTACGTGATGAAAAAGTCTTTATTCACGTGACCAAAAGAGAAAACTCGGAGTTTTGCTCCAAAGTTGTCCGGCAGGATGTTTTTGTGCTGAGGTACCTCACCCTTCCGGTCTGACGGGCCAATCACAGCCAACCAAGGCCGCTTCCGAAGCAGCCCTCCCCCTCCCTTTCCTGAAACACGCGGCAGCCAATCAGATCGTGAGCCGTGAACCTGCGGCACGCCGCTCACCTGGACCAATCAGAGCAGCAGAAGAGGGAACCCTACCTTTTATGGATAACTCCGCGTTCCCGCTACAGCGCATAAATCCGGCGTGGCGGCGGCGTTGAAGCCGCATTTGCCTCCACCAGCTCAACACCCGGATTTTACCTACGAACTACCTGACTCACCTGCACAGGTAAGAACCGGGACTCCAGAAAGCCCCCACGCTCATATAAGATCCGCGTATTTATACATTTTGTTCCGAAAGAGAGAAACGGAAAATAGTTTTCTGCTGTCGGACTTTATCAAATAACCGGTAACAAGTTTTACCGGTTTTCAATGCTTTAGAAATGAAGCGTCACGCGGGCTTATTTAGACGTTAAGTTGATTGCATGTTCAGGTCGACCCTTTGATGTTTCACATAAGCCGCAGAGGCTGTGGAATTGTCTCGTAAGAGGAAGTGTGTAATCAGCAGGACTGAAGTGGACCAACAGGAAGGTTTGGTTCTGTGTGAAAAGTTCTGACGCAGCTCGAACCTGAGGTCACACCTGCAGGTTTGACAACTTCCAGAGTGTGCGGGCAGATGTTTGCTGAAACGTGCACGTTCCGGTTGGCCTATTCCACGCATTTTTCTCCTCTTCTGTGATGTTTTCTGCTGATGTTGCGACAACGTCACGTTGCACATGGACGTGTTGAAACGTTTTAAATTCTTTTTTTAAATCCTGGAACAGGATGCCTAGAAACGATTTCCTCTGAGCAGAATCTTATTAAATGTCACGTTTACTTCAGGCACTGATCTGGTGTCTGATCGGAGATTTAACCTGATGATCCTTAAACTTTCAGACATGGATGACGAAGTTGCCTCCCTCGTTGTTGACAATGGCTCCGGCATGTGCAAGGCCGGTTTTGCCGGAGACGATGCTCCTCGTGCCGTGTTCCCGTCAATCGTGGGTCGCCCCAGACACCAGGTAACCGGAGCCACATTTTACATATATAATTTAGATCTCAAACGAGGTCTTCAACTGCAGCTAAAACTGCTGCTGAAACATAACTTTGATAAATGGTTGTGTTAAATTCCTTAAAACTGGGTAAAGTTCTGAATGATTTCTGATTTTCAGGGTGTGATGGTTGGAATGGGACAGAAGGACAGTTACGTGGGAGACGAAGCTCAGAGTAAGAGAGGCATCCTCACGCTGAAGTATCCCATTGAGCACGGCATCGTCACCAACTGGGATGACATGGAGAAGGTGAGCACCTTTCCAAGTCCAGGTAGAAGACCTGAGTGGTTAAAATTGGATAATTCAGTGGTCTTCTGGCTTCAACAATCAACAATTTGACTTCTTTTTGACCAAATTCAGCTGAATCTCTGTACCAGCTGTAAGGGGTCGCTTTGACTCGTGTAGCAGCTGTACAACAGTGGTTTCCATCTAAGTGATGGCAGCGATGAGCAGGTTTTAACGATGGCTGGTCTTCAACAGATCTGGCATCACACCTTCTATAATGAGCTCCGTGTTGCTCCAGAGGAGCATCCAGTCCTGCTGACTGAGGCACCTTTGAACCCCAAGGCCAACAGAGAGAAGATGACACAGGTGTGCTTCCTGACACCACTGCAAAAAATGGCTCCTCTACAAATCCACTTTGGTAGTTTAGATCTTCCTCCTGTGACTCGGGCTTTTCTCTGCCTCAGATCATGTTTGAAACCTTCAACACTCCTGCCATGTACGTGGCCATCCAGGCTGTCTTGTCGCTGTACGCCTCTGGTCGTACCACAGGTGGGAACTCGACGTCCATGCTCTAAAACAAAGCAGTGGTGTCCAAAACGAGCCTGTCCAGGACCACTCCCACACAAGTCCCTGTTCAATAAATTCAGTTTGTCAAAGTACATTAGGCTCTTTATGCAGGTGTCCTTGATGGACGAGAACATGTTGAGATGGTCTGTTTTCCAAGATTGGCTTAATTTTTACTTATTTCCAGGTATTGTGATGGACTCTGGTGATGGTGTGACCCACACTGTGCCCATCTACGAGGGTTACGCTCTTCCTCACGCCATCCTCCGTCTGGACCTGGCGGGCAGAGACCTGACTGACTATCTGATGAAGATCCTGACAGAGAGAGGCTACAGCTTCACGACCACTGGTACGTTTGTTTCCTGTGGCTGGCTCCTTAAGGGAGGTCGTCATCTTAATCTTCACCTCTGATCTCCAGCTGAGCGGGAGATTGTGCGTGACATCAAGGAGAAGCTCTGCTACGTGGCTTTGGACTTTGAACAGGAGTTGGCCACAGCGGCTTCCTCTTCCTCCCTGGAGAAGAGCTACGAGCTTCCTGATGGACAGGTCATAACGATTGGAAATGAGAGGTTCCGCTGCCCTGAGGCGCTCTTCCAGCCATCTTTCCTTGGTGGGTGAAAATGAGAACCAGACTGTTTGCCTTAGTGCTCCACAGAATTTAATGGTGAACTTTTGTCCTCAGGAATGGAATCCTCTGGAATCCACGAGACGACCTACAACAGCATCATGAAATGTGACGTTGACATCCGTAAAGACCTGTACGCAAACACTGTGCTGTCTGGTGGCACCACCATGTACCCAGGCATCGCTGACCGTATGCAGAAGGAGATCACGGCTTTGGCACCTTCCACCATGAAAATCAAGGTACAGCTTTTGAGCAGATGGGTTAACGCTCCACCAGAACCTGGTCCTCCAGCCTAATTAAGGCTCTGGCTTTTTTTAAGGTCATGTCTGCCAGGACACTGTTTATGCATGGCTGTTGTGCTCCTAACTTCTGTCCTCTCCTTGCCTTCAGATCATTGCTCCCCCAGAGAGGAAGTACTCTGTCTGGATCGGAGGCTCTATTCTGGCCTCCCTGTCCACCTTCCAGCAGATGTGGATCAGCAAGCAGGAATACGATGAGTCCGGTCCCTCCATTGTTCACCGCAAGTGCTTCTAGAAAGCCCTCCCAGAGAGGAAGTGGACCCTCCAACTTCTGATTTCCACAAGAAACGTCTGACTACTCTTAACGGGCTAAAAGTGCTGCATGATGACCTGCGCTATCATTTACGTTTTAACCACTCTGCCTGGAGCTTCAGTAACTCTGACGTCTCAGTGTTCATCTTTCCAAATGGTAAAATGCACAATGTCCAACTCGCTGTTCTGTGTACAGGAAGTGTTTAATAAAACACCAATCTTTGTTTACAGCTTGTCTGGCCTTGGTTGTATTCTGTATTCAACAAATTTGTCTTTCACATGCTGATTTCAGTGTTGGCAACACGTAAATCTGGAGCTGGGGCCTGTTTCAGAAAGCGGGTTTTCAAAACTGAGTTGGAACCTAAACTCTTGAGGGTCTCTTGCAGAGTTTGCCAAACTTTGGAGTTTTCGGTTTCAGAACCCGTTAAGAGTTGATTTAATGAACCGAGTCAGTTACGGGTGCACGGCGATATAAAAAGCCTTATCCATGGAACACAGAATTTGATTCACCATGGGGGGGAACCTTGATCATCACATTTCTCCCCATTGGAGATGGAAGATTTCACGACCGCATACACCGAAAATGCTTATTTGTAAGAAAAGATTGATTGAAAATTGACAGTCCATGCATGATCATTTATTGGAGTGTTCCACTCATTCAACATTTCTATTGTTTTTGAGCGACAGGTGCAACCCAACAGGCACAAAACGGACTCTGCAGAAAGTTAAGATGAAATACAAAAATATAGTTCAAACATGTAAGATACTTTAAGACTACAAAAGTGTTTCAAAATCGTTTGAGTGCAAGAGTAACGTTTATGACTGTTGGCAAAAAGATTAAGATAAAACCGAATCACAACACGGAATTTGCTCCGATCCGCGACGTGAGGGCTGAGAATGCTGTTAAACTAAATCTGTAACGTTCAAAGACGTTCCCATCGGGGCTTCATCAAACGTCTAATCTGGATCGGATCTTCCTCTCCCGGCAGTCTGCAGCTTCAAGAGCAGCAGAAAGTCGGGCTTATTTGAAAGCGTATGTTACCCCGGTAACGGACTCAGCGTTACGGTGAACCTGCTTTCTGAAAACCCCGAGTTTTCCTTAAATCACAACAATTAACCCAGAGTTTTCGCTGAACCCGCTTTCTGAAACGGACCCCTGACATGCTGGTGGACGCTCGTGGCAGCCCTTTCTGACGTCATCGTTGATCCAATCACAATCACAGACACCAAATTTGCCTATAGAGCGTGTTGACATCCTAACTCTAAAATTCCACCCTCCCTCTGGCCAGCAACAGCGCTGAATGTATTTTTAAAGCATGCATTCCTAACAAGGTTTAATGTTTCATAGTCCGGGTCCCTTTAGTGGAGTGTTTATCTGCTGACCGGAAATAGCTGACCGGAAACGCGAGCACTTTCACCGGAAAGAAGGAGCATCGTTATTGTCGCTGGAGCTGCTGTAATGGCGGCGTCTCGTCGTTCGTCACAGCAACAACAACAACAGAACAGTTTACAGTCTCCTCCGCGAAACAGCTCTGTGTCGGCCGCCCCACCGGCCTCTCCACCAATGGCTCTGCTGGCCTCGGTAGTGGGACCCCCGGAGAACGAGAGGGAATGCAGCGTAGGGATCGAGATGAGTCTGGCCTCCCCGGACCTCCCCGCCCCGACTCTGGCTAACAGCACAAGCTTCAGCACCACGGCTTCTGGCGGCGGCTGCAGCAGCAGCAGCAGCGTCTCCAGTCCGGGCTCTGGAGCTGCCAGTCCCACGGACGGTAGCAGCAGCATCGGTGGCGCCTTCAGGGAGCTTTTCGAGGCCTGTCGTAACGGGGACGTCTCCCGTGTGAAGAGGCTGGTCGACTCAGTGAACGTAAACGCGAAGGACATGGCTGGACGAAAATCGACTCCGCTTCATTTCGCTGCGGGTAAGCTAAGCTAAGCCAAAATAAGCTAAACTAAGCTAACGGTACCTCGGCTTTGATCGCTTTATTTCGCTGCGGGTAAGCAAGCTAAGCTAAAATAAGCTAAGCTAAGCTAACGGTACCTTAGCTTTGACCGTCATTCGCTTTTTATTCCTGTTGTCTCGATTAAGGATACGATTAAACAGCTCCAAGCTTTGTGTTGAAATCTGTCAATAATAAACACAGCCTCCTATTACAAGCCATGCTTTCAGGCACGGTAATAAAATCAAACCCTTTGTATGAACTGTTGATACGTGGTTTTACGGAGAGAATGTTTATCTTTTTAACATGATTATATGCCGTTTTTTTAATCTTAAAATGTGTATTTAAAGACATTATTAAGTAATGAATCAAACAAAATTCAAGGATAAAATAACTGATCAACAAAGTTGAGTTAGTTGCATTTCAAACGTTCCCAATGCGGAACAGCAGCTTCATGTTTGTTGACCTCCTGTAGGCTTTGGCAGGAAAGACGTGGTGGAACACCTCCTGCAGACGGGGGCCAATGTCCATGCCAGGGATGATGGTGGGCTCATTCCTCTGCACAATGCTTGTTCTTTTGGCCACGCCGAAGTGGTCAGCCTCCTGTTGTGTCACGGAGCGGACCCTAACGCCAGGGACAACTGGAACTATACGCCACTCCACGAGGCTGCCATCAAGGGCAAAATAGATGTGTGCATTGGTAGGAAAATCGCAAGACTGCCAGACATTTATTTACTAAAGGAGCTAAAGTCGGCGAAAGTTGTTTTTAGGTGTATTTTACATATTTGGGTATGTGAAAGAAGTAAATTCTGCTCATTCCTCCCTTCTAGTGTTGCTCCAACACGGAGCTGATCCCAACATCCGGAACACTGATGGTAAATCTGCTTTGGATCTCGCCGACCCTTCAGCCAAAGCTGTTCTCACTGGTCAGTCCCTCCGTTCAGCTTCTCATTTTACAGAAAATACATATGAATCTTGCCGTAAAGTGATTATTCTGATTGTCAAAATGGCTGTTTTTCGAGGTGAGGAGGTGCTGATGTTTTCAAATTAACCGCCAAATCCAGGCGGAACGACTGGCAAAGTTCAGAAAAATGGATGTGTTTTCCAGATTCCTGCAGATCTTTGCCAGAAATACAAAATATTCAAAGTTTTGAGCTCTAACTGGAGTGTTTATTTCCACCCAGGTGAATACAAGAAGGACGAGCTCCTGGAAGCAGCAAGGTGAGCGAGGCTGCGAGACTGACGTGAACGTGTCACCATTTACGTGTGACATATTTGACCTGTTAAAACATAAAAAGTCAGTTCAGAATTAGAGCACCTGTGTTTTATTTGTCCTGGTGATTTTGTCCTGTTCAAAATTGCAGGTTTAGATTTTAAAATAGAATAGATTTGTGGAAAGATGCTTCTTTTTTTACGGTGTAAAAATCAGCCTTTCAAAACAAATTGTTGTACTTCACACAAAGAAAAGAAAGTGTTTTTGTTGGCGTCTCAGTTTCATTTTCGATGACACTAAGTGGCGCGGATCACTGCCTTCACAGGAGTGGAAATGAAGAAAAGCTGATGGCGCTCCTGACTCCGTTAAACGTCAACTGCCACGCCAGCGATGGACGCAAGGTAAACGAGACGGCAGCAAGATGCCAGACACACCAACGCTAGCTTGAAAAATGCGTGATTATGGTCTCATCACCACCACTCTGGGTTTTGCAGTGAACGGCGATGCGCTCTCTCAGTCTGTTTTATTTCCGTGTGTAAAAACCTCATGAATCCTAGAGGACTACAGTGGAACTGGTGTCCACCTTCTCCAGCCAACAACTGTAGCAAACTGGCAGAAAAAGGTTGCTGACGAGGTTCTTTCTGGTAAAAATGAGCCAGGCGCCCTGGACATGAATTAGAGTCTAGTGTGACGTGGCTGCACCCAGACCTGACGTGGCTGCACCCAGACCTGACGTGGCTGCACCCAGACCTGACGTGGCTGCACCCAGACCTGACGTCACAGGTGTCAGATTGTGACTTCAGAAACAGTCGCGGTGTTTCCTCTGACTGGTTCTGTTGGGACCTGAGCTTCAGCAGAAACAGGAACCAGTTGCATTTTTCCATCTCACAGTGGAGCCTACAGGGCTTCCGCTGTAATTATCACTTCAGCATCATACTTTATCAGTCTGCTGCCTAATTTCAGAGTTATTGAATAGATAAATGTGATTGATGTGATCACAGATTAACCAGCTAATGAAGAAGTCTGTTATTAGAGAATTTTATACGTCTCCTTTGCGTGATGTTGGCCAGTCCAGAGGGTCCAGAGCTACGCCGGGTGGCCATCTAGATCCCACCTCGGTCAGGGCGGAACGCCGCAGATGCTGTTTGTCCTGATTATTCTGCCTGAGAGTTGGCGGTTGTTGATATTCAGCCACAGATCCACATGTGTTGACTTGTTAACATCCCTTTGATCGCCACACACATCTCTAGAATATCGATTAATTTAATAATGACACAATCTTGATGGAGCTGCTGTGTTCGACCAGGTGTGCACGTCGACGGAGGTGTGCACGTCGAGTGACCAGTCCTCAAACTTCTGTCTCAGGTTAAAACTAAGATCAGCTAGCATGTGAAACCACGTGCACAGAGTTATCAGTGCATGTGGTTAGAAGGAAGAAGAAACGCGGCCCCCAACGGTGGAACACGTGCAGCGTCTCACTCCCGGCTCAGTCTGACGTCTGCTGACTAACCATCTTATCTGACATGATGTTTTCACTGATTTCTTTTAAAGATGGGAGAAGGAAAAAACTGTCATTTTGTAATTTTTTTTGTTTTGTTTTGTTTTCCGTGTGACTCTGGCCACATTTGTCGATCAGTCAACATCCCAGAAAATGCTGGTAAGTTGACCTTGAAAACAGCCACTTGATTGATGCACTTTTGTGATTTGGTTTTATTTGATTGTTCTTTTTTTGTTAATCCATCATTTTCTTTGACCAATGAGCTGGCTGTCACTTGTTAATTGCACATCATGGACCTGGGTGTTCGGGTCACTCATGTATCCTACCCCGATGCTCTTTGGTGTGTGTGTGTGTGTGTGTGTGTGTGTGTGAGAGAGAGAGAGAGAGAGAGAGAGAGAGAGAGAGAGAGAGAGAGAGAGAGAGAGAGAGTGTGTCACGTGCGCCATGGTAACTACTCATCTTTCTGACTTGGAGGAGGAGCTTCCTGTCCACTGCCTGCTTTTCTTTGGCGTCTGTCCTCTCTTCTGCACACTCACCCACACACTCCAGCTGCAACCACTCGCTCACTTGGTCTGATTTATTTTTTCGTCTTGATGATCACTCATGCATGCTGATAAACTCCGCCCCTTTGCATCCTGAGCAAGCCCTTGTGACCTGTGTGTCATGTTCCCGTTAGAGCAGCTGTTATGCTTTCATGAATGGAGCACGTGTGTTAGCACCATGCTGTCCTCCGTGGTCATGACTTGATTGCTGATCTCATCCCGCTCCGAATGGTGCCTCCATGATTTGATCATGTGGCTGCATGTGTGGACTGTGAGTCTGACCTGAGCTCCACCTTTTCTTTAACAGCATCAGTTAATGTTGGATTTGCGGCGATGCTCAGACACAAATGTTTCTTTCTCTTGCCGGAATGATCTCCGTTTTGTTTGGTTTGATCACAGAAGTTCATCCTTCTTATTGTAGCTTCTTTGCATCCTGCTGCAGTTGCCGTGGCAGCAGTGGAGTTTCAGGTCACAGCTGTGGTTCTGAGACTGAGCTGGGTGATCACAAAATGAGTTGTTTTTGCTTAATTCTTTGAATAATCGCCCAGCTCTGCCTGTGTCTGCTGCTGTCATGGCTCAACTGTGACCCCCTGCAGTTATTTCTACTAACGCTGTCCAGAGTGATCACGTAGAGCTCATCTTCAGTGCTGCAGGTGAGGACAGGGCCACTTTTATGAAAAGAGAGGGAATCTAGATGCGTAGGGGAAGTTGCCCTCTGTCGCTCAGGTCAGCAACATCATCGGCCGGATTGGTCGTGAACTTATGTCCGCCACTCATTTGCAACTCACAGCACATCGCCTGCCGACTGCAGCACGCTGCTTCTGGCCTTCATCAGCCGCTCGCTCCCGTGGCAGCACAAGCCCAGCCCGCCGCTGCTCCTCTGTTAACCAGCTCTCTTCTCTTCCAGTCCACGCCGCTCCACCTGGCTGCCGGCTACAACCGAGTCCGCATCGTTCAGCTGCTCCTCCAACACGGGGCTGATGTCCACGCCAAGGACAAAGGGTGAGACACCGTCAGGACAGAAACGCTGGTGCTTGGATCTGTCCTTCACTTCTGATTTCTGGCTCCGCAGCGGCCTCGTTCCTCTCCATAACGCTTGTTCCTACGGCCACTTTGAGGTCACAGAGCTTCTGCTCAAAGTAAGCCATCGTCGTCTGGGAGGAAAATCCACTTTTTGTTTGTGAACTGTTGTAACAATCCTCTGAGAAAATTGCGTAAAGCTGGAGTTTGTTGCTCTGCAGCACGGCGCCTGTGTGAACGCCATGGACCTCTGGCAGTTCACGCCTCTGCACGAGGCTGCGTCCAAGAACCGGGTGGAGGTGTGCTCCTTGTTGCTGAGCCATGGCGCCGACCCCACCCTCCTCAACTGTCATAGCAAGAGCGCTGTAGACATGGCTCCAACGGCAGAGCTCAAAGACAGGCTGACGTGTGAGTCTTGATTTGCTTTCCACGCGGTTCATCTGATGACGTGTTCCAACCATCCACCTCTCAACACCACCTGCGCTGTCGTCCACCTTCTCTTAGATGAGTTTAAAGGTCACTCGCTGCTGCAGGCAGCGCGGGAGGCAGACATGGCCAAAGTGAAGAAGACGCTGGCTCTGGAGGTCATCAGCTTCAAGCACCCTCAGACCAGCGACACCGCTCTGGTCAGAACCGCAAATACGCTTCTTTTGACTGTGGCCTCTGCTGCTCTAAGTTAATCAAAGTAGCGCTTTCAGCAAACGTGCTAGTTTTTAGTGGCCCAGACCCAAATTGACCCGTTCCAGGCTTGTTTTCCTGTTGTGGGCTGATGTTGAAGGTCACTGCTGTCTTTCAGCACTGCGCTGTGGCATCACCCCATCCCAAGAGGAAGCAGGTGACGGAGCTGCTGCTGCGCAAAGGTGCCAACATTAATGATAAGAACAAGGAGTAAGTCCACCTGTTAAGCCTTCTGCATGAAAAAGACATAAACAAACACGGTGCAAGGGCAACAAAGCTTTTCCACGTTCTCTCCCTTCTTTAAGCTTCATGACCCCCCTGCATGTTGCTGCTGAGAGAGCTCACAATGACATCCTGGAGGTGCTGCAGAAACACGGAGCTAAGGTCTGGGCTGCCTGTGGTCCTCTTCTGTCTCTGCTCCACCCTGAGCGCTAACGCAAGCCTGTCTGGCTGCAGGTGAATGCTGCGGACACCCTTGGCCAGACAGCCCTCCACAGAGCAGCTCTGGCTGGGCACATCCAGACCTGCAAGCTGCTGCTTAGCTACGGGGCTGATCCCGCCATCGTCTCCCTGCAGGGTTTCACTGCGGCCCAGATGGGCAACGAGGCTGTCCAGCAGATTCTGAACGGTAGCTACAGCTTCCAGAGTTTGATATTCTAGCTTGCTTTGAGACCAACGGTTCTTTTTCATTCATAAATGTGTAGAAAATGTTCCCACGCGCAACTCCGATGTGGACTACAGATTCCTCGAGGCAGCCAAAGCAGGAGACCTGGACACGGTGCAGGTAAGCTGGAGTTTGACTCTGAGACTTGGTTCTGGAGGAATGAGGATGCAGCAAGCTCTCTGTCTCTCAGCAACTCTGCAGCCCTCAGAATGTGAACTGTCGGGACCTGGAGGGCCGCCATTCCACGCCTCTCCACTTTGCAGCTGGTTATAACCGAGTGGCGGTGGTTGAGTATCTGCTTCATCACGGAGCTGACGTCCACGCCAAAGACAAGGGGTGAGTTGGACTCCATCGGGTTCACAGGTCAGAGTGGGGAAATGAGATGCATGGCAGCTCACCTGCTGTTCCTGCTGCAGTGGGCTGGTTCCTCTCCACAATGCCTGCTCCTATGGCCACTACGAGGTGGCTGAACTGCTGGTCAGACATGGAGCTTCAGTGAACGTGGCTGATTTGTGGAAGTTCACACCCCTTCATGAGGCTGCAGCCAAAGGCAAATATGAAATCTGCAAGCTGCTGCTGAAGGTGAGGCTCCCTTCACTGCTGTTGTGGTGAGAACCCAGTTACTTCTGCTTTGGTTTCACACAAAAGCGTGTTTGCGCAGCATGGAGCCGACCCGACCAAGAAGAACCGTGATGGCAACATCCCACTGGACATGGTCAAAGACGGAGACACCGACATCCAGGACTTGTTGAGGGGCGACGCCGCCCTGCTGGATGCTGCAAAGAAAGGCTGCCTGGCACGAGTGCAGAAGCTCTGTTCTCCAGAAAACATCAACTGCAGGGACACGCAGGGACGAAACTCCACACCGCTGCACCTGGCAGGTAACCAGGACCGCTGCATCTGTGGATCCGATGCTGCTAAACCACATACATACCTTCATTTACTTTGTTTGGAAAATGCAAAAATACGCAGCATTTCTTTCATTTTAGCCGGTTACAACAACCTGGAGGTTGCAGAGTATCTGCTGGAACACGGAGCTGATGTCAACGCCCAGGACAAAGGAGGTCTTATTCCTCTCCATAACGCTGCTTCCTACGGGGTTAGTTCAGCCACACAACACCACACAGGCTCTATCGACGGATAGTCTTTAAATGTCTGGCTTTCACTTTTCACGGGGTAAAATGTGTTACATTCACGTATGAATCCAAGTATGTACAATTATGGACACGCCGTTAATGGATTCACTGGAGGATGAGTTTTGTGGAATAGGTTTGTTGCCATGGTAACAGTCTAAATCCCGACTCTCGTCCTTGCAGCATGTGGACATTGCGGCACTGCTTATCAAGTACAACACGTGTGTGAATGCAACAGACAAGTGGGCCTTCACGCCGCTCCACGAGGCAGCCCAGAAGGGGCGTACGCAGCTCTGCGCTCTGCTGCTCGCTCATGGCGCCGACCCAACCATGAAGAACCAGGAGGGTCAGACTGCCCTGGACCTCGCCACAGTAAGTCTTCCTCTGCTTCAGCGTTTCTCAAACGTTCTCAGACCAAGGGCCACTGAACCCTGACCACTGACCCCTACGGGTCGCTCGCGGACCACTCTTTGAGAAACACTACTCGACTTTAACACCGTCTCGCTTTACCCGGTGAGCTCTCATGGTCTGTTCTGGCTTTTCTTGCAGGCCGATGACATCCGTGCCCTGCTGATCGACGCCATGCCCCCAGACGCCCTTCCCAACTGCTTTAAGCCCCAGGCCACGGTGGTCAGCGCCTCGGTCATCTCCCCGGCCTCGACGCCGTCCTGTCTGTCGGCTGCCAGCAGCATCGACAACTTGGCTGGACCGCTGACGGAGCTGGCTGCTGCCGCCGTCTCCACGGGCTCCTCTGGGGTGGCGGACGGCGCCACAGGGTCCGAGCGCAAGGAAGGAGAAAGTAGGTTTGCTGCTTGAGTGATGGAGCAGTTTGGTCCAAAGCTCAGAGAGATGGGTGGTGCTGATGGATGGTGGCGGTGTTTTCCACAGTGACGATGTTGGACATGAACATCAGTCAGTTCCTGAAGAGTCTGGGCCTCGATCACCTCAGAGACATCTTTGAGAGAGAGCAGGTCAGCGGCTCAGTCGCCTAACAGGACTACCTGTGGAGCTCTGGTCTGAGGTGCCTGAAATCTGCATTTTTCCAGATTACCCTGGACGTGCTGGCTGACATGGGCCACGAGGAGCTGAAGGAGATCGGGATCAACGCCTACGGCCACCGCCACAAGCTCATTAAGGGAGTGGAGCGACTGCTGGGCGGCCAGCAGGGTAAGACACGTGTGTGCCTGACAGGTTGCTCCAGTCATCCTTGAGGAAATGGAAGATGAACCCTGGCAGGAGGTCGTCAAGGAAACAGTTGATGCTGCAGAACAGTTGTCACTGTCTTTTCCACCCCTGCTCACTTTATGCTCTAGATCAGAGGTGGGCAAACTGAGGCCCGGGGGCCACATGTGACCCGATGAACTATTGAATCCGGCCCGCAGAGCCTTCACAATCATTTCTCCAAAAGCCAAATGAAGAAGGTCGTCATCTTGATTGGTTAGAAAAAGTTCCAGACCCCCCTTCAGCTAGCATGCTAACATGTCCTCTCAAGAAGGTGGGGCCAAACATCATTTGGAGCGTCATCATCCATCTCTAGTTGGACCAGTTTACAGGCTCTTCACAAAATTTTCTCAGTCAATAGTCCATCAAGCAGGATTTTTAGCTAACCTCTGACCCTCATGTGGGGGGTTAGTTTCCTGCACCACCTGACCGGCCCCTTCACCAAGATCTGAAACCCAATGTGGCCCTTCAGGCTAAAGAATTGCCCACCCCTGCTCTAAAGAATCATGCATGCAGCTGTTTTCCTACTGCCGCGTTGACTGATCTTGGTGCGATGGAGCTCCTCCCGCAGACACAGTCGACACTAGTGGAGCTGTCCCACTAGTGATGAGTTGATTTGGATGCTGAGATGGGGAAAGTGTGTGAAGAGGAGTTATTTTCCAGGTGCCAACCCCTACCTGACGTTCCACTGTGCCAGCCAGGGAACCATCCTGATAGACCTCGCCCCAGATGACAAGGAGTACCAGTCTGTGGAGGAGGAGGTTTGTGGACTAACCAGTCAGTCTGGAGCGAGGGTTAGGGTTGGTAAACACTGGGTTCTTTTAGATGCAGAGCACCATCAGAGAGCATCGTGATGGAGGCAACGCTGGTGGCGTCTTCAGCAGATACAACATCATCAAGGTCTGAACCTGGAGCACACACCCTCACACCCGGGTTTGTGGTGGTCACTCGTGACACTTGGGGTGCATGTGTACGTGTTGACGGAGGTTAATCTGATTCCTGCAGATCCAGAAGGTGGTGAACAAGAAGCTGAGGGAACGTTACACCCATCGCCAGAAGGAGATCGCAGACGAGAACCACAACCATCACAACGAGCGGATGCTGTTTCATGGTGAGCACAGCCAGGGGGCCCTTCAGCTCTGAACGTCTCAGCCATTTAGCACAAGCTCGCGTCTCCCTCCAGGTTCTCCGTTCATCAATGCCATCATCCATAAAGGCTTTGACGAGCGCCACGCTTACATCGGTGGGATGTTTGGAGCAGGGATCTACTTTGCAGAGAATTCCTCAAAGAGCAACCAGTACGTCTACGGTATCGGAGGAGGGACTGGCTGTCCGACGCACAAAGACCGGTCCTGCTACCTGTGCCACAGGTAGCTGACCAGCGACCAGCGTGCTTTACCGATTGAGGTTGGAATCAGAACCTATGATGGGATTGGACTCCGGTCTGACCTGGTTCTCTGATCTCTCAGGCAGATGCTGTTCTGCCGAGTCACTCTGGGGAAGTCCTTCCTACAGTTCAGCGCCATGAAAATGGCCCACGCCCCCCCGGGACACCATTCTGTGATTGGGAGGCCGAGTGTAAACGGACTGGCCTATGCAGAGTACGTCATCTACAGAGGAGAGCAGGTAAAGCCCCTGTTCTGTTAAACTCACATCAGCTCGCTTTTATTTCACAATCAGGAATTTGGGGATTTGACCTGTGGATTCTTACAGATTAGACAAGATTAGGTCCAATGCAGCCAGGTTTTGGTGTGTGACGCTCGTGTGTCTGTCTCCTGCAGGCCTACCCAGAGTACCTCATCACCTACCAGATCCTTAAACCTGAGAGCACAGCGCAGTCTGCCGCCGGAGCCGAGCAGAAGTCATAATTTCCACAAACACGCCTTTCATTGTTCAGCACATTTCCATAAAACCTGCGGTGACGACGCTTAGTTTGTTCCATCAGCTGCATGTGAGCCCAGAAGCATGTTCAGCCTGGGAGAGTGCATGGGTTATCCCCGTCCTTAACAACAGGGGGGCGCTTGTAGAGACTTTAAGTATGAACATACTAACACTTGCAGTGTGAGCCTTCGTCTTCTCTGTGCTGCGAGTTTAACTTCAAACACTAAAGACACTGAAGCTTATTCTAGGTCCAATCAGTCGCTGCAACAATCAGCTTTTAATTTCATCGCACAAATGTGGAGGGAAACTAGATTTCACTTAGCAGCATTTTAAAAAATATGCTGACCTAAAAATGTTGAACCCCCAGAGCTCCGACTCCAGTTGGCAGGTTTTGTTTTTCTTTTTAATCGGTAGGAAAACACGGCGCTTCATCGCCACCTATGGTCGGCTGCGTTGAACTGAACTTCCCAAAAACGTCAGTTCTGACTTGAGTCTCATCATTCTGAGGAGAAACTAAAAACTGACTTTAGCCTCAGAACACCGAAGACAAACGGAAGTTGGTACACTGGATTTAAACCATATATAACAGACTGAGTGGGAAGGACGGGGGTTCAACGCCCTTTGGTTGCTATGGTTTCACCCGCGGACATCTGCGCTAATGGATTTGCACTTTTACATAGAAACTTATTTATTAAACATTTAAATAGCAGTTTGTGGAGGGCGCGGTCTTTGTACAGGTGGTGTAAATGTTTGTGCAGAACTGTTGCTGTTTAACAGTTAATCTTTGAGTTCATGTGTAAATGACACGAGTTTTTCTTTGTGACAGTCGTTTTTGTAAATAAATGTTCATTAACAGCTGTTTGTTTTAAGTTTATTCATTATGTCTAATATATTAAAGATGTATGGAAACTGTTAAGTTTGTATTTCTACATGAGAACCCTCAGTTTACCTTTGCAGCATTCATATATATTTAATATAGCAAATCTCTTCTTTTTCAGGGTTGTCGCACTTTTTTTACGTCATCATTCTGACGCGCACAGTTGACGTTTGAGTTTTAGCCTTACATTTAATTTGTCCAGGATGTAACACGAATGACGCATAAGAAATAAGTCTTATTTAGCGGTTGTCATATTTCTTAGAAAATGCTGTTTGGACGTTTGACTGCTTTGGTTCTTCTGCTGAACATCATGAGAAGTTCAGAAGCTTCGTACTTCATCAGAACTGATGTAGAGAAACAGTTGGGGGACCTCAAACACTTCTGGAGGAGCTCCGGTTTCTGGTAACGACACGTTAACAAGATACAAAACCTCCTTAGTTAAGTATTACAGCTTAAGTTTTCACTAATTGTATACGTTTTTGATAGAAACGCGTGTTAAATTTCAACCATTTAATGGACCGCCCGTCGAAGATATTTTAAAAATATCAAACGTACCCTGAACCCCGCAAAATTAGCTCAATGTTAAAACTGGATGTGGTCGAACAGAGAGGTTAACTGAACTGGTTATACTGGGACAGAGAGGATAAATCATTCGTTATCCTGGGATATAGAGGGTAGATGGACTGGTTATATTGGGATATTTAACAGTGAAAGTGTGGTTCTGGATTCTGGTTTGTGTTTAGCCCCCCACTCCCCCACACACAGGCAGACCAGTTTGACCTGAGCGTGGACCAGCAGTTGAACCTGGCCTATGTGGGTTCGGTGCCCCATGGAGGGATCCAGCAGATCAGGATCCATTGGATGCTGGAGCTGGTCTCTGCACAGTAAGACAACTATTTTCCCCAAATTCTGAACTGAAGTACAACATAAATGTACTTGTAGTTTTCCTTTTTTCAGCTGGAGGTGAGGGTTTGTACTTAAGTTTGAGTTTTCGGTCCTGTGGCCTCGTTGCAGAGACGTTGGTGGACGAGTCCAGTATGACTTCTCCAAACTGGACCAGCTGATAAAACTCTTGTGGATGAATGGACTCCAGCCAGGTTCTGGTCCTTCCCGCGTGTTTAGGGTGTGAAAACCCAGCAGCTCAGATCTGTTTTCTGATGGGTTTCTGATGGGTTTTCAGGCTTTGAATTGATGGGAAGTGTCTCGAACTATTTCACTGACTTTGAGAACAAATCACAAGTGGTGGAGTGGAGAAACCTGGTTTATCTGACAGCACAGAGGTACATCGGTGAGTGTAAACTGAAATTCTATCGCTGCTGTTTGATGAATCAGTAATTGACATTTAGCATTTTTTTCCCTATTTTCTCTGCTCAGACATCAAAGTTAATGTAAACCAGTTTCACTCCTCTGTGGAGCTGTAGTAACATACATGTAATTTATGCTTTCTTCTTTATGTGATTGTAAATTTCAGATAAATATGGCCTGGGGTATGTGTCTCGGTGGAACTTTGAAACATGGAACGAGCCCAACAATCATGACTTTGACAACGTCAGCATGTCAATTCAAGGTGAAGACATTAAAAAATGTGCTGAATATGTACTGAAAACAGACCTATTGGCTGGGCTGTGCCTGAATGCCTCACAGACCTTGGATGCTGATCTCAGCTGTGTTCTTAGTGACCGCTGTTGCTCTTCTCTCCACGATGTCTCCAGGCTTTCTGAATTATTACGACGCCTGCTCGGAGGGTCTGCGTGCTGCCAGCAGCCTGCTCAGATTTGGAGGTCCGGGCGACTCGTGTCATTCTCGTCCCCGCTCGCCGTACTGCTGGGCTGTGCTGCAGCACTGCTACAACGGCACCAACTTCTTCACTGGAGAAAAGGGCGTCCGCATCGACTACATCGCTCTGCACAAGAAGGTGGGCTGTTGCTGAAGCCTGGAAAATATGGTTCTGATTTCAGTTCCTTGTCTGGGTGAGCCAGTGAGAAGAAACGGTACCGAGAACAGCCCCATGAACCTTTGCTTGCTTCCTGTAGGGGGGCGGGGCCACACTGCCCATCCTCCAGCAGGAGATTCAGACCGTGAGGGAGATCCAGCAGCAGTTCCCTGGGTTTCGCCACCTCCCCGTGTACAACGACGAGGCCGATCCTCTGGTGGGCTGGTCCAGGCCTCAGGAGTGGAGGGCAGACGTGACCTACGCCGCCATGGTGGTGAAGGTGTGGATACCCACGCAGTTTTCACACAAGCCTCCATCATCATGTCTCACTTCCGTACTTAATGAGGAGTGAAGAGTACTGTATGTCATCTTCATAACTACCTGCAGCAGTACGTTTTCCACAGGAAGTTGCTCTGGTTTGTCTCACCTCTGTGGTGACTCACTACTGCCCCCCTCAGGCAACACATCACATTAGAGCAGTGTTTCCCAAACGTTTTCAGACCAAGGACCACTGAACCCTTAAATAAACACTCACCGACCACCAGACTCTAAACAGCCCCCAAAACAAGTGAATTCTTTAAATTGTGGGAGTTCGAGAAACCCTCTTTTACACTGAATTTTAAGTATTGAAATTTAAATTGTTAAAATGTTATTTGTTACGTGTCACCTTGCGGACCACTAGGGGTCGCCTGCGGACCACTGGTGGTCCACGGAACACTCTTTGAGAAACACTGCATTAGAGGAAAGCGGTTGATATCGTGTCACCGTTGAAAGGTTTCAGGCTTTCATTACAAATGTTGGAGACTCTGAGGGGACACAGAAATGTGCTAAATAGAGCTGATATTCACCAGGTGATCCACCAGCACCAGGACCTGCTGCTAGCTGACCCCAACAGCACCATCAACTACACCCTCCTTAGCAACGACAATGCCTTCCTTAGTTACCACCCGTTTCCCTTCACACAAAGAACCCTGACCGCCCGTTTCCAGGTCAACAACACCCAGCCGCCGCATGTGCAGCTCATCAGGAAGCCGGTCCTCACCGTCATGGGCCTGCTGGCTCTGCTTGGTGAGTTCCCCCAGATTTGATCCGTGCAAAGTTCTAGTGTGGATGTTTGTCCCTTCTGCCCGCTGTAAGGAGAGACCCAGGTCCTGGCTCAGGTGTCCAACTCAGCGGGAACCAGCCTGGGCACGGTGGGAGTGCTGGCCAGCAGCCACCAGCCTGGAATCTTTAACGGCTCAGACAGCTGGCAGGTTGCGCTGCTGGTCTACAACAGTGATGACAGCCGCACCTCCAACAGCAGTGATGAGGTCACCATTTCACTGGGAGGACTGGCAGCGCACGCAGGCACGACCACGTCATTCTGAGTGGACACAGCATCCCACTCAGGTTCTTACCTCATCTCCACCCTGCTCTGCTTCTTCTCATCTCCATCCTTCTCCAGGTCTCGTCTGTGTCACATATAACCTTGACAACGGCGTGACCAACCCGTACCGGCTGTGGAAAGACTGGGGTCGTCCAGATTACCCCACAGTTGAGCAGTTCAGGCTCCTCAGGAGCGTTCAGGTGAGGAGCCATCTCTCCCCAACTCATTTAGTCTAGGTTTCTTTTACATTTCTGACTTTTTTAGACAGATTTCACCCTTCTTCACGTGTTCCCGTTACTCAAATGTTTTCGTGCCTTTCATTTTTTGTGAGTTATTGGGCCTTCGTCTCGTCTGTGATTTGGTGTTTGTTGTTTTTTGACGTGGTGGTGTCAGGACGCTCATGTTGAAGGACCCTGGGAGGTTCCTGCTGGAGACACTCTGACCATCAGGGCCAGAATGTCGCTGCCTTCGCTTCTTCTCGTCCACGTCTGTGCTCGGCCCAGAGTCGTACCCGGCCAGGTCGGCAGTGACACCATGATCCAGGTCAGACACCGTCAGATAATCTGGAGAATGTAAATCCAAATGATATTTGTGTCCAGGTCAGTGGATTACGCTTCCTCCAGATCACCAAAGGCCAAGTCTTGATCATCTGGTCTGATCACTGCCTGGGTTCCAAGTGTGTTCAGAATTATATTGCTAGTTTCTTACAGTGGTAACGAACTTAGAAATGGTATCAAACTCTAGAGATTTTTAAACTAAAACATTTGATTTTTATGTTTTGCAGATGCATAAGGACATTTGAGGTGGAATTCTCTCCTGACCACAAAGAATTTAGCAGAATTAATCATCAGGACACCATTTTTACTTCTTATGTTTATTCACCTGGTAAAGCTTTATCTCACACCACAAACAGAAGCTTTTTACCCTGCTGGCTTACGTGTCTGCGAGGTGACCATTAACCCTGTCACTGTGTTGTACAGCAGAGGAGAAGGTGAGCGGTTGGTACAGAGTGAGGGCTGTGGATTACTGGGATCGACCAGGAGCGTACTCGCTGCCGGAGACGTACACAGAGGACGAGGACGTCCAGGTTGATTCATGATCACTCACTGCTCATCAATGAATGTATCATATAAAAATAGGTACATGTAGTTTAAATCCATTAGTATTTGTTTATTTAGATGCCTGATTCCTGAAATCCTGTTTAGATTTGAGAACAGGATCAATCTTTGTCATAAAAAAAAAAACATTCAATTTTTGATTTTATGCTCCTGTCGTTTTACTACCTGCGCCACCGTGGCTGGCCACTGGGTGGCGCTGATGACAGGGAGCATTAAACAAAGATGGCTGCCACGTCAGTTATTGCTAAATAATTTTATAAGCCTCGAGTTATTTTTTCCAGTTCTGTCTTTATAGAGGACAAAGATGGGAAGATTTTTTGTTTTGAAATAAAACATTTCTAAATCGTTTGCATCTTCATCTTTTAATATAGTCAACACAAAGGTTTTTACAAGATTAAAGAGAGTGTAAAAATGAAACCCACTGAACTCATTCCTGTTCAAACTATAACTGCAGGATGATGTGCAAGAGTTTACTCCAACATCTGGACAGAGACCGTGACAGTGAAGGACTTAATAACTGCAGTTGAGTTCAGCGTCGTGTTTACATGATCTTCGACAAAAGGACCAGATGAGGATTGGAACCACTCGGTAACCGCAAAGGCGTCCCCACTGCATTAGGAAGCGGGCCAGGTCTCAGGTTAGCAGTTACTTAAGGATGGTGTCTTCATTTGCTGTAACAAGACAGGATTTTGAAAGGATAAACTACTACCTGCACACTTTTAAGAAAACCATTAGGAAACGAGACTACCGACTGATTCACCCTAAAAGCTTCTCTGTGAGGGCTGTTACCGGAGTCAGGCAAGGAATACTGGATTCACCATAAATTCACTTCCAGAATATTTTAAAACACATTTCTGTTTGTAAGCCAAACTGTCTTGAAACACTAGTAGGTCTGTGGCACATGAAGCTACCTTCTGCGAGCTGCTTGGCGATGCGTTCCTGCTCCTCACGAACCTTCTTTTCCTCCTCCTCGATCCTCCTCTCCTCAGCAGCGATTGGTTTCAGGTGGTCTGCATGAAAGATTCATCAGTACCTCTGGCTTAAAAATGATCAAATAATGACTAAAATAAAATAATCTCAGATAAATACTTTATTGATCTTCAAGAGGAATTCACAAAAAGTCATTAGACCTTTTAAAACATTCCCATAGTCAGTGTAAAGCACAGGAAGAACTGACCATATCGTCTTTTTCCATAGATGATTCCAGCGATCAACGCTGAATATCTGGCTGTCTGTGGAGGACACAAACACAGCGGTGAGGCTCATACAGGTAAGACGCAGAGCCAGCTAGTCTACACAAAACAGAATAGTCGACCATCAGCATTTTAATATACACTCTTTACCTAACTCCATATAGTTCTGCATGGACAGATGTGTGTACTATAAAATAAAGTATATTTTTTCAACACACTGGATGTTTTAACTTGTGTGTGCCTATGCAAAAGCATACAGTCTATTATTCGATGGAGTTTAAAAAAAAAAGGAATTTTAATCTAGTGTTCCGTAAGCGAAATACATAACATTTACACAAATACACCGTTTGATTTTCCACCAAAACGTCAAAAACTGAGCTAGCGCGCTATATTGGCTATCAGTTAGCATATTAGCATGTGCTCCTGTCAAAATATGAAAAAGACAGCAAAATATCTTTTTCAGATAAATCTACGAAACAGCAGCTTCACGCAGCTGGAGGACATGGACCTTAATGAGGGGCGACACTGCGACCGGGGGAGCCATCGTTTGTTTCTCAGCAGGTTAACAGTTAGCGACAGAGGTCACTTTAGCGCAGAAGAGGAGAAGTCTCCTTCTACGCTTGTATTAATGTTGTGCTTCCTCTCATAGTTGAAATAGCGCCGTCCTGCGGAGTGATGCCGAAACAACACACCTTTCGGATGGCGGAAGGGATTGAGTATATTTCGCTAAAAATCTGTAGGTTATTCTTCCATAAACTATTCATGTATAGAATAGATTATTAAATTAAAATTGAAATTTTTCTCAGGGTCACCTGAAGCTTGTCAAACAGGAAACTTCTGTTTTTAACTGTAATTTTTGCTTATTCAAATGAAGTAAATACTAAAACGGAGATATCTGAGATTGTGACTGACAGCCAAAACTTTTTTTGTGATTCAGATTTCCAGCCAGATGTCATGGTTGCACATGGGTCCGAGCCAAGGTGAGCCTGCAGATTCTTTAGACAAAAGTTTGTAGGTATAATCATTAAAGAGGCAATATGTTTTCTGTGTCAGAGGTCGTTATATCAGATGTCACTGATTTAATATTACTGTTATGATATAAAACTATAGGTTATAAACTGAACTGAACATATAGCATGCTTCAGAAAGAAAACCCATTACAACTTTATTTTTAATTTGCGTTTATTCAAAAGCAGTTTTGCTGTCTTACACACAGTTCACTTTAAGTGTGAAACATCAACAGATTTGGCTTTTACCAAATATAAAACCTGAATAGATTCTGACCAAAAACCATCACAGAAGTGTGAAACTGTTATTATTTCATAGTCATTCAACCAACAGTCTGATGGCCTGGTTATCTCACATCACTGCCTTTTGGAACTGCTATCTATGTTTTTGTTGGAAAAAGCCACATAAATATGTCACAGTAAATTCCCAAGTAACTTTATCTAAGCTTTAAGACACATTAGCAACAGTTTTCGCTGGGCAGCTGGAACCTGCCACAGACCATAATAGTGACATAACAAAAAAACCCCACACATTCATACACTGAAGTTCATGAAAAGTTGATTTTTTTAACCACTTTTGGGATATTTATTTCATCTTTGCATATTGTTCTAACAGCAATTAAATAAAAGGTTCCAAATTAAGAGTAAATTTGATAGAAAAGTGACAAACAAGTATTATGTGATCAACTAATAAACCTTTCAATTTTGCATAAATGTAAATATAAAGATTACAACAATCGAGGAATAAGAGGCCAGAGCAGAGAACAAAACATAAAACTTATAAACGTAAGATATAGGGCAAAAACATGGGCAAATTTAGGATTTACATGATTATATTAGACCTCAAAGGACTTTACATTAAATACGTCAAGTATGGGTACAGTAAGCGTGTCGGCCAGCAGGGGTCACTGTTGTATTCTTGAACACGTCTACAGATTAAATACAAGTATATAAAAATATTTAAAACTTTCCACTCATGGAAGAATAAAATCTTTGGGTTCTTTGTGAAAACCGGTTAACAGTAAGCTAGTGCTTTTTATAAAGGCTGTTGGCTTGATTAAAAAAGTGAGCAATTACAATTAAGGATGGACTTAATGATAAACATCCATATTTAGGACATTTTCTGGGGAGTGAAAATGTAATGAAACATCCTTATCTGATTTTATATGATCTGGTACTTTTAATTACACATTTAATTCTCCACTTCTGAGATCAGGGATGGCGACGTCCTGCCCATCGGAGCTCCGCTCTGGAGCGATGTACAAGCAGGGCAGCCTACTGCGCCTTGCTAAATGATTAACTTCTACTTGTGTTTAAATTCCAAACATTCTGTGTGTTCTTTCCCAACATTAAAACAAACAGAGAAAAGTAGCTGAGCGTCAAGGGTACCATATGACCTGTTTTGATGAGGAGTGGAAGCAACGTGTCCATAAATAAGCTCTAAAAGAAGAAGGACTGCAGAGATGTCCCACATTCTCATTCATTCTGTGTCCACCTCGCGTGTCTCAGTCTTATCCGGCCAGTAAAGGAGCTACTGTTCTGCACTGCTGACGATGAAATAAACAATAATTCCAATAATGATGGCTGCAACTGCCACAACAACCACACTGCCCACCACTTTCACCCTGCTGTTGTCCCGTCTTTTCTTTTGTTTCACCTGGTTGGCAGTCTTCTCAAAGGTTTTGCTCTGCGGGGAGAAACACACACACACACACACACGTTCAGTACATTCACATGACCTTGGTCCACCGTGAGGTCAACAAACAGGTGACCTCTCCGACTCAGGTCTGTCTCAACAGCGTTAACATAGAAAGGCACAGGAATGCGGCTTATAACTGGTTTCAGAGGAAACTTACACCTTTAGTGCCAACACAGTTAGCAGTTTGTGGTCAAAGGTAAAAAAAGAAAAGTAATTAAACCAGTCATTTCTCTTCTCATCCTTTGCTGCAGTAAAATAGATTTTAAAAGGAGCAAAAGCAGCTGATCAGAGGGGAGCTGATGGCAGCAGCCCCCCTCCGCATCAGGTCATTTGAGCCGCTGCAAAAATAGCAGCTGATGGCGTTTGTAAACGCAGGAGAGCAGCAAACTTCGCAAACTGCTCAACATGGGAATCACATGACCTGCCCGCTGACCCCGGACGGACATTTGCCTCGTGGCACGTCCTGGACGCCCTCAGTCGTACCCAGACACCAGCTCACCTCATTCATCTTAGGAAACGGGAGGAAATACCTCTCTAAAAATAGTGCCATCAAACACAATCAGGATGTAAATTGTACGTTTGTTTTCCTGAGCAGCTCCACCTAAGCAGTATTTATAGATCCAATATGACTTTTCCTGACTGAAGTGTCAGCTGAGCTGACTAACCTTTGCCAGCAGCTGATCAGCTCGATCCTCCAGGTCCTCCAGTTTGCCAGACCTCTCGTCGGCTTTTTTCAGGTTGTCCAGCATGATGTCCTTCACCTCCTCCACGTCCTCCTGGGCCCGCTGCAGGCGGCTCTTCCCATTCTGCTGTCCAAAGGGCACAGCGCGGTTAAAAACAGAGCCAGCGCTCCGGGAGCGTCAAAAGCCAACCACAGCCGGCAGGACTGTGGAGTTGGCTCAACATTACAAGTTTGGATGGTGTCTTTACAACTCAGAGAGAAGATTAGAGGAAAACAGTTCCTCAAAAAAAGCTCTTTATGATTGTGAGATGATGAAGATGCTTCAGCCTGACTGCTGCTGCACCAACTGCTAACAAACACTGGTTAAACTGGTTTGTTTAATTTGACGCTGGAAGGGGAAAAACTCAGCATAAACGACTTTTTGCAAGCGTGAGAATGAAGGATTGCTTTGTTTGCTGGGCAGAGCGGTTGGAAAGTGAAGCACGCGTCTGATAGGGATCTGACTCTCTAGCTGTTGCCTAAACACAGGGGACTTCCTGCTGGGGCTTGTGCTGAATGAACATGAAGCAGACCAAAGTTCGCGTCTTTTAAAGTAACTGGAGGACTGAAGAGAAGAAGAGGCTCAGGGATGAAAGCGAGCTCAGTGGCGGAAGTGGGTTTTCCTCTGGCTGATGGTTTTTGTCTTGACTGGTTTCGCGTCTCCGTGCAGACACACTTCTTCATGGTGCATTTTCACTTTTTATTTTGGTTTTTCTGCTGACTGAGTGTTTCTGGAAGGTGCGACGCCCTCCGCCACCCTTATTTCTGCAGCCAATGGCAGCACACAGGGTGTGACATCATAAACAGCTTGGACGGCTGCTTATTAACCAAACCAGTAGTGTAGCAGCCAGAGCTTCTCCTCACTTCTCTGATGAATTCCATCAAACAATGGTAACTATGAATCAGGGGCCCTCCCAGGCTGATAACGCTTGTGGAGCAGGATGTTCGGAGCACGTTGGCCTCCAGGTTACTGGTGTCCTGACAGGTCTCCTCCACCTTGGCCCCATGAGCCACGTGAGGAAGCCGCCCTCTCCGAAGTGGGCAGGAAGAGGAAACCCACAGACTTAACAAAACAAGCTCGCTCACAACATCTCCATCTCCTCCAGCGCTTTTCGCAAATGTGCAGCGAGGAGATAAATAAATGCGAAACAGCTTTCATGCCAGCGATGCCCCAAAAGGCCAGACATGTCAGTTCTGGCCCGCAAACATGTGCTTGAACAATAGGCATGTTTAAAATTCAGCCCGTGGAGTCCGAACACAGGAACTGTTGCCCATTCCAGTTCCCCTCCTTGTTTCCTTCCTTCCCTCCCTCTCTCCCTCCTTCTGCCAGTGTTCATGTACCTGGCATATCCATGGAAACCACACCCACATCGTGTAATAACAAGATCTTTATGGTGTCGCCTCACGCCTGCCCTGTCCAAACGGAGGAACTTTGGTCTTTAATGAATTAGGTTTATTCGTACTAAGTGAATGATGACTTGCAGATTCCTGATTGTGACTGAAGACAAAACTGCATTCTTAATTCATGACTTCAGCTGGAGAGACATCAGCAAAGCCTGAAACAGAAGTGCTTTAACCCACGTTGTTGCCAATACTTCAGATTTACTCTGCTGCGTTTTGAAAAAACGTTGTTACTTGATAATAACATACTACATTGTTGCAGAAGGTAGCGTTTAGTAGTGTGTCTATATTCATATAAAAAAGAAACACATATGATTCATTTCCACGTGTTTTAAACCCAAATTATTCAGCACAATATCAACCAACACAGACAGCAAATGCATTTAATGTGAGGCCTCCTACCCTAAAAACTTTACATGATGTAGAAAATAGCTTTCTTTACATTAGATGCTAAGAATTTTACTTGTTTAGGTGTCAGTTATTTAGTAAAAAAGAATTTGTCTTTTACTCTATGTCACGCTCTAAACGCCTTTAAATATATTTTTCAACAGACTTCTCAATTCTTTATGTTTTATAAATAGATATAAAAATCAGAAAGGCTTCCGTCTTCAGACTTTATGCTCGGTCTAGTAAATATTAACTTTTTTCTGCTCACCATGTCTGTCGTTTGTTAAAGTCCCGTCTGTCACCGGATCTTCAGCATTTAAGCCAACAAGTCGGAGCTCCGGGACGGAAACGCGCTTCTGCTGCGGCGGGTTCCGGTCGGGTTCTGCTGCGGCGGGTTCCGGTCGGGTTCTGCTTCTTCTTCGGCTGCTGCTGCTGTCACTTTCTCCTCTCGCGAGCTGCGCTCCGTGCCGAGCTCGAGACGGCCAGGTTATGGTGCGTTCAGGGGATTGCCGGAAATTTTACCACTGTGTGAAAACGACGAACGTCACAAACACGCCTTGCACGGCCACGGCACGAAATGAAATCACGTGACCAGAGTCTTCGGCTGTCCGGACATGCTGCCAACAACCGACGTAAACTGTGAAGTACCGTCAGAGTTTAACCGTAATTACTCAAGCAAACAAACAAACAAACAAACAAACAAACAAACAAACAAAAAGCACGCGGTTTTTTTTACCGTGTATTTTGTTTGCTTTGCTTTGATTATTTCTAACATATATTTAGCAGTGTCTCGTTTAGAACTTCACATTGACACAATTTCTTGCCCCGTGAATTATTTGTTTATTTAATTTTAATTAAATGGATAAAACATTAATTAATCGTGTTTATCTTTGCAGTTGCGGGGTGCTCTTCTCTGTGTTAAACTGTGCCAACATCACTTCGCACTCCTTGTAACTGTGGCTGTTTCCTGTTTCCGACACCGTAAATCCCCACGGGGACTAAAAGCTTCACCTGGCTTCACTCAGCCACGTGACCTCCAGCTGTAGACGCTTGTTACTCAGCAGCTGACGTCTCAACGAGGCTTTATACTAAAAGGTCCAGTCCAGCACTCCTGCAGAACTTTTACACACTAGCTTAAACGTCTGCCGGTCATTTCCGGTCAGTCAGGTCATGGCTCGAAGGCTCTTCTGCTGGGAAATGCAGCAGCGGCACAAAGGCCACATTCAGCCGCGTCCAGCACCTCATTGTCTCGGCCTCATCCGTGGACCACACGCTCACATCCACATGACCTCAACGGGTCGCTTTCCCATCACTGTCGCCAACAAACCCAGGCTTTCAGGGGCTTTTCTCTGCCAGCCTGTCAGAGAGGCTGTTGTTCTCCCGAATCCACGTCTTAATTTCGGACTCACAACGTGTTGACAAAACAGCGTAAAAGCAGCCTTGATGAAGCCGCAGGTGAGAACTTGTTGGACTGGTTACCTGCTGAATACAGCCTGTCAGCTGTGTATTGCGGGTGTATTCCCTTCCAGTGAAAAAGGAAGCAAGAAATATTTGAATAATTTAAGAGTCTTGTCTATCCGCAACAGATGTGCGCAGGCACGCCTCACAGCTGGGTCGCATTTTAATGCGTTCCATGATGGCACCAACATACGCCACACGCTCCTCCGTTAACCCAACCACAAACACGGTGGTTCTTGGCGTGACTGTGGTGTTCTTGAATATCAGGAAAATTAAGAAATAGATTAAATCTCATTTTACTGTTTTCGTGAACATGAGCTGAACTCCTCTGGCGCCATCTAGTGTCAATTCATCAGGGTGAAACTTAAAACTTTCAATTCTAATGTATTTATGTATATATTTAGATTAATTTAAATTAAAGAATAGCTACTATTTACTTGGAAGGTAGAATAGGCTTGTTTTATTCTGTTAGTGCCGAAATTCTTCTGTCATTTGGAGTCACCTTAAAAAAAAAAAAAAAAGATTTAATGTTTTATAACGGGAATTCTGATCCAGTCACAGTGAGCTTCTCTGTTCCTGGAGGAAACATGGACGGGCTGGATCTGATGTGTCTCAGCTGCTGGACTGGGGTCAGGAAAGTGGGTGATCACTGTGACCCTCGCTGTTGTTTTTACTCAACTTGTTGAACGTGAAGCCACAGGTACGAGCACTGCACTTGTTTTATGTAAAAACAGCTTCACGTGGAGCAAAGACTCCAGGGAAGGTGTGAAATGTTAAATTAACAAGCTGTGTTTGTTGACAACAGCAGGAACCTGGTGAACCCCAGGCTTGTGCTGTTTGTCAAGGTCTCTCGCCCTCTCTCTCCTTTTCTCAACATGTTTATCTGTGAAATGTTACACTGGAGATTCTGGGCCTGCCTCCAGATTCGTGCTCCTCTTTCTGTCCCAACACTTATCATCACCACCCTCTTCAGAATATCATTGGATGATGTACATGCAAGTATATTTATTGAGTTGTTTACCATTTTATCTTTGTCGTGAAGATTAATGACCTTAAATTTTATTTGAGTTTCAACAGATTAAGGAGGATTCTTGGGGCTCTTCCACTGGTTCTTTTCCTCTGTTGTTGTCTTTAAAATATGAAATGTAAATCTATAAAGTATCATCTCATAAATCAGTATGATATTAGTAGTGTTTCAGGTTTATGATGTTATTGCTTAAAAAAAAAAAAAAACAAAAAAAAAAAACAAAAAAACTTTTTTCCATAGATAGAACAGAACTTGTTCCACACATGAAGAAGTATGCTTGTGAAATTAAGTAAAATCAGTAGTGATGACACAGATGGGAAAATTCTGTATGTTCATTATGATACTTTCACTCTATTCTCAGAAATCTGCAATTTCTTATAAACGGAACCCAAAATTGAGTTGCATCACGGGAAGTGAAGTTCTGCACAGACTGGTTTAGGTGGGGATCCCACAGATAGTAAATTAAGCAAATATACACGTGGGTGAGAATGAGGAATAGTTGTTAACTATGAATTAACAGTTCATAATTTTCTAATATTTTACTGCTACTTTAATGGAGAAACTGACCGAATAAAAAGGCATTTTAAAAGACAGAAAGGCCGTTTGGACAAGATTCCAGCAGGGGGAGCCAGAGAGGGATCGAAGATCACTCAACTGATTGGCTGAGAGCGGGTGACGTCAGCTGTTCGTTCCGTTATCAATACCACTAAAAGGACAGTAATCAATATTAGTCTGAAATCTTTCCAATGCCTTTTTAAAACCATTCTCGCCCTTGCCTTATTCAAATAAAAATGAACTTATGCCCCGAGTAGGAAAAACTACTACTCATTCTACTTCCGGGTCAAGAGTAGACGGAAAGGTTTCCAAGGCAACATGTTTTAGACACCGCCGAGATGGTTAAAATACAAATTAACAAACTATTGTAGAGCATTAATAATTGTTTAAAAGGTAAGCTAACTTTACTCTTATTACTCTCCAGCCACATTTTAATCAAGCCCCAGTACTTTTAAATGCTACCGTATCACTTCTGACTTAAAATTAAATTATAAACGTATGATTTCCCATTTTTTTGGTATTTTTTTTGTATCAGTTCACAAAAATAAATCTAAAAACACATTGTTTTTTTTCTTAAATATCCTAGTTAAACATTATAAAACTTATAAATGTTACTGTGTTAAGTATTTTAAGATATACATATTTGAAAACAGGAACTGAAGAACTATTTGTGGAAGATGCTCTGAAAGAAAATGGAAGTGGGATCATCGAAGACCCTTTCACAGGTAAGTCTTAGTTCAGGTATTTGAGAAATTTTTCTGTGAATAGGAATGAAAGGAAAAAGCTTCAGTCACTCAAATCCTTCTCCATTATCCCAACATGCCTAACCTCATGCAACACAAGATCAAATTAGCTGTAATAACGATCCAAGCTTTAAAACGTGACCTTTCAATAATCAAAGGTCAAAGGAGCTTTGATACAAAGCAACATGCTGGATGACCATGTTACACTATTAAAAACGCCCTCTATGTCAGTCCTATTGATTAACTTCAACCACAATCAGCGACTATGGAAAGAATTAGAAAATACAACAAGGTAAAATATGGACAACAAAAGACGCTTGATTGTCTCTGCCTCTGCAAGAAATGCAAGGACACAAAACATGTTACTGGGGGGATGGACGGACGTGAATGGTCTAATTATTTTTCTGTAACGCTGTTTTTTTCTTCCAGCTGCCAAACTTGAGCAAGCAGTCTCACAGGGATGTTCAGAAGGGAGAAGCAGAGAAGCTGGAGGACTCCGAGGCAGAGGTGATAGAGGAAGACTACCTGTTTTCTACAGAGGAACTGACTGAGAGTAAGAAAAGGGGATTGCATTACAAACGTAGCCTTAGAGACGTGGACGAGGCCAAGGAAGAAGACGAGAGGAAGAACAGGTGTCACCTGGCAGAAGAGAACACCAGGAAGGTAAGGCTGAGAGGTGAAACACCTGACTGCTGCGTGTGTGCGCTGGCTTCTGGGACAGCCCTTTCACGACTGAGTAACCATCCGTGTTTTTATCTCCCCTGTTGTCATTTGACCCCTGGTTTGATCAACGTGTGGCTGGTAGTTGATGATGTCCTGCGTAGTTCTTCCTGGTGTGAATGAAGCATCGTGGACAGCAGAGAATAAAACAGCCTTGGATCAGTTTATTGTGGACAGCACAATCCCAACATTGCTGCTTTACCTGGACGGTGACGGCAGGCTGCACGTGGACTCTTCTGCTCCCTCACTGGTATACAAGACCTTGAATGATCTTCGTTTTATATTTTTATTTATATTTTTCTGACGTGAGAGCAATCCTCTCTCTTTACTTCAGGGCTCTTGAGTAAATCAATATAATATTCCATGAGGTATTGTTTCAGTGTAAATTAAGTGTCATTTAAATAAACTTTAAAGCTATAGGCCACATGTTACTTTCTTTATCCTAGAACCAGGGTATTTGCCTCCAATGTTCCACTCAAACTGTCTGCAGGCGCTGGAGCAGCTGTTCTATTTTATTCGCCATGCTGGAGCCATAATTACAGAACAGACCTTTAACAAAGCTGTGCAGTTTGGAAGTGTGCGTGGGGAGCCTGTCAGGAGATTTCTTCGTGAGCTGACCTGGTTGCATGCACCGGCTGTTGCCCTCAGCACCTTCTGGGACAAGAGCAAACAGGAGCAGCATCGGCAGCACATGAATGACTTCCTCACTTTCCTTTCAGGTGTGTTCCCTCTTGGTGCACGGAGTTCTCTGCCTTGAAAACTCTTTTTCATCTCAAAGCTGTTCTACTGTCTCTGCTTTTGGGTGCGCGCTGAACACAAAGACCAGCTTTAATGTTGAAAATGTCCCAATTCTGACTTTACTTTTGAAAAGATGAAGTGTATAAGGAGGATGGAAGGACAGTTCTGAATATCCCAGTAGAATGTCTACAGTTCAGCCCAGAGGAGGCCAGCAAGGATAAGCAGATGGTGGAGGGGCTGGAGGGTAAGGCTGTGCATTCCTTTTTTCTGCATTTTTACAGATCCTGTCGAGGTCACAGATGCAACTCAAAGGTTGTTGGTGAGGTGGACGTTAAAACTCCGAGGCACAGATCGTCTTTTTGGTACACCCGCCTTTAATTCCGCGCTTGTGTTGCTCACAGCTGCCATGATCCACTGGTCAGACCAGGTGAAGGAAACACTGACTGACCACAAACCGGGCCAGTCCGTGCTGAAGAAGGGCTGGGGCCCGCTGCAGGAGCTGGACCTGTGGGACAGTCGCTCCACCAAACTGCTGGACATTGAAAAGCAGCTGCACAGCCCAGAGGTCAAACATGTGCTGAGCATCCTGCAGATTTCCAAGTCTGTTTACCTTCAGCGCTTCCTCAGGCACACAAAGGAAATCCAGGTGGGAATAATCTGAACTTCTGAACTACAGCAGTGTAAATGACTTCAGTCTACGTTGTTGTACATATTTGAAATGCTACAAAATGTGTTTCTATCATATATCTGATGGCAGATCCATTTCTGATATTTTATATTGATTTGCGCTTCATGTGTCGGATTTGCAGGATCACAGTAAGAAGGCTGCCGTAAATGTGAAATTCCTGTCGTTACTGAAGGAGCCGTGTGAGGAGCTGGCACGACTCAGGCCGAGTGAAGTCGCCCCCAAGATGAAACGCATTATCAATCTCATTTACACAATCTGGGCCAACAACCAGCACTACAGCAGCAACGAGAGGATCAGCGATCTCTTCCTCATGGTGCCTGCCTGCTTTTTTTCTATATTATTTCATTCCAATCAACATTACAACATGTAAAAGTGGCAGACGGCTCGAAAAAAGGTCTTTACCAGCGTCTCCTGGCGGGGTTGTGTGCTGGCATTTTACAGGTTACTAATGAGATCCTCCGTCTGTGCACACAAAGCATCTCTCTGGACCAGATCTTTGAGGGTTATGTGTCATCCAGCAGGAGAATTCTCACTGACTGCATCTGCTGCTGCCTGTCCTGGAAGGAGACGTACCGTAGAGCCTCTCAGATTCAACAGAAGTGCGGCGCATTTTTATTGGAAAACTTTTGTTGCTAAAGTTGTTCACAACTCCGGCTCCTCTCCTCCGTTTCCGCTCAGATTTTCTTCAAAGCGCTGGAACCTGGATGACACAAGCTTTTTCGTGGTGGTCGACGCTTCTGTTCAAAGGTTTCAAGAACTGCGTGAGGTGAATTAATTTCTCCTTTTACATACACGAGACATTCTAACTCGTGCCCACACGGAACACGACCGTGCTAGCATCAGATGCTAACGTTAGTAATATTTCACATTGCTGGTTTGTTATTGTGAGCTTTTGTCTCCGCTCCTGGCAGGTTTGTGACTGTCAGCATCAGTTTGCTCGTTGGGAGGAGGGCCAGCAGAGGGCCATGCCCATCTTCAGTGGCTGCAGGGGTCCGGAGTTCAGCGCTGCGCTGCTGGAGATCGAATGCAGCTTCCACCACAGCCTGCAGAAGCTGCGCTCCTGCGACAGAGCCATCCTCGATATCCTGGACATCACATGGTGCAGCGCCTTCAACAAGTAGGCTTCGTTACCCAGAGGTTGAAGGATGGAGCAGGTTCTGTGCAGTCCCGGTGCAGAAGTCCGGAATCCATATGTTGTGTTGTGTTTTGGGTCGCAGGTTTTGTGTGGTGGTAAATGAGCTGGAAATGATGATGCAAACCCTCATCACTACAATTTTTTCCACGGTGTACAGCGTGGAGGAGGGCGTTCGGCTTCTGGACATATTTGAGCCTCTGTCGGCTCGAGAGGTGACAGAAACACGAGTCTCATGAAAATTCTTAGTTTTATCTCTGCGCGGAGGAGCTGAGTAACAGGTAACGGCCCTTCCACAAGGAGACACATCACCAGGATTGTCTGGCTGACTTTACTTAAGTGGATGTGATGTGTTCAGCTCCATCTTTTATGTCATCCACATGGAATATCTGCATTTGTGTCCACAAATCTGGCATCAAAAAGAACAAACAAGCAATTCAAAAACCAAAGATATAAGTAGAAACAGGCAGTGCGATCATTTCCAGGAGCTGAAAGTGAATGATTCGCTCCTAAATATACTGCAGTGCACGGAGAGTTCTTAAATATTTTAGGTGAATGACCGTGTGACACGTCTTCTTCTTCTCAGGCTATGAAACGTACGATGCAGGAGAAGGCAGAGGAAGTGTTTAACATGTTTAAGAAGCAACTCCAAATGGTCAGTGATCAAACAAACAAGAACATATCCTTTCCTGACCGCCTACAGCAGGGAGCAGGCTTGGTCCAGTATATCAGGGACTCCAAGCACAGTCTGGACAGACCTCTGGAGGTGGGTGTGTTGCTCTCGCGCTCCTCCGTGGTTGTGATTGGCAGTGATAAAATCCCTCCATCCTCGTCCTGTCCAGGTGCTGCAGAAAGCTGGCCTCCTCTCAAAGGTAAGCTCTGGCAAGCAGGTT
This sequence comes from Pao palembangensis, assembly GCA_015343265.1. Taxonomy (NCBI): domain Eukaryota; kingdom Metazoa; phylum Chordata; class Actinopteri; order Tetraodontiformes; family Tetraodontidae; genus Pao; species Pao palembangensis. The sequence goes on along the minus strand of CM027081.1, from coordinate 34,541,868 downwards.
GTTTCCACCTTCGGCCAGACAAATCAGTTTTTGGAAGAAATGGAGAGGAAGATGTTTGCTGAGTGGAGTCAGGGCCTGGAGGTGCAGTACCTGAAGAGGCTGGAGCAGCCCCTGATGGTGCGCTGCAGGGACGACACCACCAAGCTGGACCTCAACTTCGACAAGTGAGCTACAAACACAACTCCACATCACGGTGTGCTCCATGCCCGCTGTTCTGTGGAGCTGTCGCTTGACCGCAGAAGAGTTACAGCTAAAAACAAGGATTCACCAAGGCAATAAACAGCTGTGCAGAACCAGTAATTTAAGCGTTTAGTCATGGCTTCAAGCACCTTGTACAAACATGCAGTAGTGACCAGTAAACACACTTGTCTTTCAATCTTTCATTTCCTTTTTCCAGCCAACTGTTGGACTTGTTTTCTGAGATTCAGAAATGGGATAAACTCAACTATGAGATTCCTCAGAGTGCACGTGACATTTACCAACACAGGCAAGAGCTCGAGGGCCTGAGGGAGGAAACCCTGCTGCTCATTAAGAACTATAACAGGTGTGACACTCACACACACACACTCACACACACACACACACACTCACACACACACACACACACACACACACACACACACTCACACACACACACACACACTCACACACACACACACACTCACACACACACTCACACACACACACACACACACTCACACACTGACACACTGACACACACACACACACACTCACACACACACACACACTCACACACACACACACTCACACACACACACACACACTCACACACACACACGCTCACACACACACACACACACACACACACTCACACACACACACGCTCACACACACACTCACACACTCACACACACTCACACACACACACACACACACTCACACACTCACACACTCACACACTCACACACACACACACACACACACACTCACACACTCACACACACACACACACACACTCACACACACTCTAGCTCACACACACACTCACACACACACACACACTCACACACACACACTCACACACGTAGCTCTCTAACTTCTCGTGTGTATCAGAATCATTGGCCTGCTGTCTCGGGGCGAGATGGGTCTGTTCCATGACCACATCGGTGTTTTGGATACGAAGATTCGGCCGGGGCTGACCAAGCTCATGTGGTCCTTTATGGGAACCGCAAAAGACTTCATCCAAGACTGCGTCCTGCACGTTGACAAGGTGGGAACACAGCTCCCCTCCAGACGGAAAGAGGGAACGGTGGAAAGTATTTAATGCACAACTGTGGGATTATTTCATTTACTCGCCTGTATTTACCTTGTTGTAATCTCTGGCTCGTGCTGATGTCACTGGGGAGTTCTTTTCTTTTCCTCTCCTCTCTCAGTTCCAGGCACTTGTGTCTAGATATAAATCCATCAACCTCTCCATCTCCAGTCTGTGCCAGCAGATGAGTGTAACACTGCTGATTACACTGGATGGCAAGACCATATACAGGTAGCAACAGTGCTTTTATTCAGCTTCTGAGTAAAAGATGTGGTGTGATGAATTAAGTTATCACGTCCAATAAAAGCCTGATGCTGTCAACACCAGCTGAAGCTCTGAATCTTCTTTTTCCTTCTTTTTTCCATGCTTCTCTTTGTTGTTTTCAGGAACTTGGAGTTCGAGGAAGCCCAAGAGACTCACCAACAGAACCAAGTGAAAACGTTACGCTCGGCACACCACGATATCGTTCAGTTCATGACTCTGATCTACAGCTTCTTCTCTAAAGGTGGACCTGAGGTCTGGACTCAACATTAGTGCGCTTCTGTACAAAACCTATTCAGTGATATTTGTGGGTTTTTAATGGTTCGTCTGTTGGTGTCTATGTTCTCTTATGATCATTTTAAGGTCCACAGTCACTTTGAGACCTACGCCAAGAAGGTGGACCGAATTGTGGAGGGAGCCCTGCGCAGCAACATCAAGCAGTGCATGGCTCAGCTGTGCAGAGCTGTCAGTGGAGACAGTAAGACCCCCCCGAGCCCCCTGTTCAAAGTCCTGGTGACCCTGCGTCAGCCAGCTTCCCACATCGCACCGAAGGTACGATGGCAAAGCCCTTTAAGCCCAGTTTGGTCATGTGATCTGATTGGTTTCCTCTTTATATACATGTGCAGCCGATGTTTCCGTTTTACACGAGTGGCACCTTAAAAACTCCCTCTCTTTGTTCCTGTGAAGCTTGAGTTCTCCCCGACCCTCAAAAAGCTCGAGAAGAATGTTGACATGTTGCCTCAACTCGTCAGCACCATCTCAGGGTTTAAACGGCTTCCTGAAATTATCTCCGGCAAAAAATCTCAGGAGAAGCCCATCCACATCAGCATAGGTTTGTGTTTGCAGTGTGCTCACGCGTCCACGTTAACCAGATCAGTTCCCTCGCAGCTGAGGACCACCCATGAGGGCAGGATCGCAGATGGTCCTGATGCCAGGTCCCGCATCACTGCTGATGGCTCCTTCTGTCGCCACCCTTCAGAGCAGGATGAGGAGATACGGAAGATCCAGGCCGCAGTTTCCGCAGGGATGTCAGCCATTGTGGATCAGATCAGCGTCTACAGGAAGAGCTGGGATAAATACAAGGGCATCTGGGTGACAGACAAGGACTCCTTTGTGCAGCGTTACGGGAGGCTCAACGTACCTGTGTCTTCCTTTGATGCAGATTTAAACAGGTTTGATCATTTCAAGACGCCCGAGCGCTGCTGCGTTTTCCAGAATATGGCGGGTTCTGGAAACAGTGCTTTCCGGATCACATGATGCGCGTTTCTTTTGCCGTCCAGGTATACTGAAAAGGCCAACACAATTGAACAGGAAGACTCTCTGGTGAACATTCTGGCGGTTCAGGTGGACTGTTCGGCGCTCAAGTCGCTGTTGGTGCAGCACTGCAGCGAGTGGCAAACTAAGTTCACGCAGCTGCTCAAAGACAAGGCCACCGTCCGCCTGCAAGAGCTGTACTCGCTGATGCAAAGCAGCGACAGGTGGGGAAAAGCTCCTTGTAGCAAAGGAGGAGAAGCCAGGACAGAGCAGTGCTAGCCCAGCTTCAGCGCTGTTTTTATCCTTTTCAGTCTGAGAGAACCTGCCGGGACGCTGGCCGAACTTGCAGGGAAGCTGAAACTTTTGGAAACTCTGCAGGGAAACTTACCCAAGACAGAAGCTCAGATTCACGTCATCCACGAGCAGTTTGCAGTTCTGGACAAATACGAAGTTTCTGCAGAAGAAGAGGTAAAAGAGTCACCCAGTCATTGAGAACTACTACTAACCCTAAACTAAGCCTACCCTACCCTACCCTACCCTAACCCTACCCTAACCCTACCCTACCCTACCCTAACCCTACCCTACCATAACCCTACCCTACAATAACCCTACCCTACCCTACCCTAACCCTACCCTACCCTACCCTACCCTACCCTACCCTACCATAACCCTACCATAACCCTACCCTACAATAACCCTACCCTAACTACTACTCTACTATGCAATACTGTAGGAAAGTTTTCCCACATTAATCTTTATTTGAGGTCATGGACGTCCACTTCTGCAATGTAGAAAACAGGAAGTGCACTCAGATATGTTCCTAATGCTTGCACTCGTGATCATCCCTTGGTTTTGCCCTCAGGTGCAGGATTTGTATGGCAGGCTCAACGGAGAATGGGATTTGTTCCAGCGTAAATTGATTGACTATGACCAGACGCTGCAGGAGCAAAAGGAGAAGTTTAAGAACAGCCTCCTCCTCTCCTCTCAGGATTTCAGGGAGAAGACCCAAACATCTCTGAAGGACTTTTCTGAAACAGGTCACACATTTTGTTCTCTGTCTTTTACCCTGACGCTCAAACGTGGGTCATTTAATCAGAGCCTGCGTGCTCTTCCAGGTCCGTTCGACAGCTCGCTGGGCTGTGATGCAGCCTTGGAGGAGATAGCGAGATTCAGCAATCAGTTAGAGGCTCTCAAAGAGGAAGAAAGTACCGTCCTTCAGGAGTTGAGCTTCTTCCAAATCGAACAGCCGCCATTTAGAGCCATTAAGATGCTGGAAAAGGTCTGCCCCTGCTTATTCTCACGATACTCATCCATCCAAGAATCACTTCTTTTTTTACTGTATTTTCCACTTTGTGCAGGATATTGACAGCCTGCAGAAGGTCTGGGAGGTCACAGTGGACTGGAACGAGAACTGGAATGTGTGGAAGGTTGGCCAGTTTACAACTCTGCAAACAGAGAGCATGGAGAGCACAACGCAAGAGCTGTTCAAAAGACTGCAGAAGCTACAGCGAGAGCTAAAGGTGTGTTCAGCTCTCACACGCACACACGCACACACACGCACATGTGTGTCATGCGTTGTGTTTTTTATAAATGATATGCTCCATATATGACATACTATCTGCGGTTTGTCTGGTTGCAGGATAAGCAGTGGGAAATAATCGATTTCTGCAAGAACAAGATCGACCAGTTCAGAAGGATCCTCCCACTCATTGTGAATCTGAAGAACCCAGCAATGAGGGACAGGTAAGCCTAAAAGCAGCAGTAGACCTTTACTTATATTTTGGGTTTTTTTAATTTTATTTTGGAGACTGAGGTAAACTTTGCGTCTAACATCGCCCCTATTTCAGACACTGGGAGGAGATTGGTCTTCACCTGCACTGCATTATTGAGCCAACCAGCCCTGAGTTCACTCTGGATCAGATCATCTCTCTGGGCTTTGACATGCATGCTGAGAAGATCTGTGAAGTCTCTGGAGCTGCCAGCAAGGAACTCTCAATAGAGCAGGTTCCAACCCAACTATCCAGCTATGCTTTTCCAACCAAAGAGTCAAGTTTTGGCTTCCTGCTCAGTTGACGTGACTCTGTGTGTGTGTGTGTGTGTGTGTGTGTGTGTGTGTGTGTGTGTATTCAAGGGTCTGGGCAACATTCAGAGCACATGGGAGAAAATCTTTCTGGATGTAGAACCTTACAAGGATGAAGGTCACTACTGGCTGAGGTGAGAAAGCGTCTGGACTGAGCAGCAGCCTTAATGTTTTTATTCTAATTATGTCACCACTTTTGGGTTAGTGTGGTTGGTAAACTGCAAGTAACCAGGTGAAAGCAACAATATATTATAATAGGATATGGCCAAGATGTTGGCAAATTATCAGGGATATTCATCAGCTGCCAATTTTTAGGGGAACTGAGGATGTTTTCCAAGCTCTGGAAGACAACCAGGTGGTTTTGTCCACGATGAAGGCTTCTCACTTTGTCAGAGCCTTTGAGAAGGAGGTGGACCTCTGGGAGCGGCGGCTGTCCCTTGTGATGGAAGTCATTGAAATGATCCTCGCTGTGCAGCGTCAGTGGATTTATTTGGAGGTATGTGTAGATCATGACTGACGCCCGCCTGTGCCTGGCTGCAGAATTCTCCCTGAATGTTGACGCTACGCTTTTGATTTATGAACACCTAGAACATTTTTCGGGGCAAAGATATCCGGGAGCAGCTGCCACGTGAATGCAAAGATTTCCAGGACGCCAGCAGTACTTGGAAGATGGTCATGAGCCGACTCCACAGCGACAACAGAGCTTTGGAGGGGACACACCACCCAGGTACACAAACCCCGTTAATGTCTGCTAGCATATTAGCATTTATCGTCCCCGTACTTCCTGGAAGTTATGCTGTTAATATTTGAGTGATATTTCTGGTTCTTCTACTCAAAATGGAATCATGAATTAGTTCAGTAAATTCACATTTATGCCAAGTGTGTCTTTAAGGTACTTTATGGTTCTACAGCAGCGTTTCCGAAAACTTTTTCAGACCAAGGACCACTGAACCCTTAAACACTCACGCACCACCTGACTCTAAACAGCCCCCAAAACAACATGCTCAGTAACGATCGGGTGCTGGTATGACGGCTGCATCAGGAAACATACAATTAAGTGAAATCTTTAAGTTGTGGGAGTTCAAGAAACACTCATTTGACACTGAATTTTAAGTATTTTAAATTTTAAAATGTGATTTGTTACGTGTCACCGCGCAGACCACTAGGGGTCGCCTGCGGACCACCGGTGGTCCGCGGACCACTCTTTGAGAAACACTGTCCTACAGGGATTTTTGTTGAGGAAATATCTTAAATATTTCAGGCCTGTTGGAGAAGCTGACGGCTATGAACGTCAAGCTGGAGGAGATCCAGAAGGCCTTGGACTTGTACCTGGAAACCAAAAGGCAGATCTTCCCGAGATTCTACTTCCTGTCCAACGATGACGTCCTGGAGATCCTCGGCCAATCACAGAACCCACAGGCCATGCAGCCGCACCTGAAGAAATGCTTTGACAACATTAAGAGCCTGCGCATGGAAGTGGCAGTGAGTGCACACACAACCACTTTGTTCTTGAACTTCTTTGCTGCAATAAAGCAGTAAAATGGGAAACAGTATCTGAGTTATACATTCTGTACAGCTTTTAACTGTAAAATGATTGTGTTTGATGATCGCTGTTGTCCTGGTAGTCTGACACTATCGATTTAAAGTAACATTTAGGTATGTTCCCATCATCACTGTACCAAAGGTGTACTCATCACTACAGTTCTGTATCCAGGGATTTTATGTTGCAACTTCAGCGAATGTTAAATCTGCACCTACAAAACTGACAGTTTCTATTTTTATGGCTTCCAGGCAAATAAAAAACCAGTTGCCACTGGGATGTTCTCCGCTGATGGGGAGTTTGTTCCCTTCAATAAAGCCGTTCCTCTGGACAATCCTGTGGAGGTACAATAACGACCCGTCTGCTGCTGTAGAAGGGGGAGAAAACTGCTGCTCCTTGTCTGTGATTGTCCATATTCTCCGTGTTTAATTCAGCTTTGGCTGTGTGACGTGGAGAAGATCATGCGCAGTACACTGAAGGACATCCTCTTCAGATGTCTCAATGCCCTGAAGAAAGCCTCAGCGCACAGAGAGAAATGGCTGACCGAGTGGCCCGGCCAGGTTTGTGCGTCCTTCCAGCCAGCCTTTCAGTAATACCGCCAAAAAGGGTTGCACGACATTTCCAAAAGAAGGGGAAAAGAGTGAGAAATGGTCTTTTAATTTGTGTATTTCTGGTTTTAGATGGTGATCACAGCCAGCCAGATCCAGTGGACCACCAATGTCACTAAAGCCCTCCTTACCTGCAAAGAGAGGGAGGACAATGCTGCCCTCAAATCCATAAAAAAGAAACAGGTTCCGTAGTCAAGTCCTGATTCTAAACATGTTCAAGGCCTGGGTCATCCGTCTGCGTTCACATCCCGTACATTTGTAGGCAGAACAATCGAATATTCTGATGAACCGCCTGGATCTAACCTTACTGGGCTTCCTCAGGTTTCTATGCTTCACGGCTACTCGGAGATCATCCGCGGGAACCTTTCCAAAGTCCAGCGCCTGAAGACTGTTGCACTGGTCACAGTGGAGGTCCACGCCCGGGACGTCATCGATAAGTTGGCAAAGACTGGCTGCAAAGACATCAACGCCTTTGATTGGCTCAGCCAGCTGCGATTGTACTGGGAGAAGGTACAGCACAAGAGCGCGTACAGGCGGATTTACAGGCGGAGTTCTTAGCATGGCTGTAGATACACTCAGTAACCATCATCAAACTGTGGCATAAAAAGTCTTCTTTTTTTGGTAATTCATTATCATTTACATAGGACTTAGCTCTGTTCTTTCATATTTGGCCAACAGGATGAAAACGACTGTATCATCCGACAGACCAACACACATTTCAAGTACGGCTACGAGTACCTGGGAAACTCGGGACGGCTCGTCATCACTCCGTTGACTGACAGGTCATTACTGGCCGTAGTTCCATCACAGTTTAACTCCATTGTGTCAGAAGCCTGCTTTGGTTTGGGACACAGTATTTAGGAGACTGAGGAGGGGTTTCACTTACAGTCCGACACCAGTTGTCACATGGTTACAGCAATCACAACCATACTCGTAGCTCTTTTAGAGGGTAAAGAAAGCGTAGCAGTTCTGTTTAGCATATAATTAATGGCGGTTTATCAACGACCTATACTTGTGTTCAGATGTTACATGACCCTGACCACAGCACTGCATCTTAATCGTGGGGGCTCTCCTAAAGGCCCAGCTGGTACCGGAAAGACAGAGACGGTGAAGGACCTGGGCAAAGCTCTGGGCATGTATGTGATTGTGGTGAACTGCTCCGAAGGACTGGACTACAAATCTATGGGCCGCATGTTCTCCGGCCTGGCCCAGGTATGGAAGCTGAGGGCCCGTGTGATGGTTTAAGGTGGATGATGGCTTCAGCAGAGCAGGGATGGAAGTCTTTCATTCTTTTTATTGTAGTAGTAGCTTAATGAAATCCTTGCATGGTGATGAGGATCAGGTTTGAGTGTCTGCGTCCCTCCCAACCAGACGGGGGCCTGGGTGTGCTATGACGAGTTCAACCGCATCAACATCGAGGTGCTGTCGGTGGTGGCTCAGCAGATCCTCTCCATACTGTCTGCACTCTCCGCCAGACAGACCAAGTTCCACTTTGAAGGATATCACATACGTCTGATCAGCTCGTGTGGCATCTTTATCACCATGAATCCTGGTAAGTCATAGCCCGTTTGAGAGGAGACCTGTGCTGGCCTGGCCATGAAGCCGCAGTTTGCTTTTCCCTCAGGTTACGCTGGGCGCACCGAGCTTCCAGACAATCTGAAGTCCATGTTCAGACCCATCTCCATGGTGGTTCCAGACTCCACCCAGATTGCTGAGATTTTGCTCTTTGCGGAGGGGTTTGACAACTGTAAGGTACGGCTGCTCGCCAACAGGAAACAGTCACCCGCTGAAGTAATGCTGGAGCTCCAAAAGCCTCCCAAAAACGCCTCCTAAATCTGGCTTAGAGACCTGAAAAACCGTGCTTTTTCAGACACTCGTCAACAACTCGTTAACTTTCCTGAAAATGTCAAATGCTGCCATAGACTACTGGCTTAGTTAACCTGATTAACTGGTAAGTGGACTCGTTAACTGTGAGTCTGTCTTCATGTCTGTACCTTCTCTGCTGCACTCACAGCTCCTGGCTAAGAAGGTCTTCACCCTCTACTCTCTGGCCATGCAGCAGCTGTCCAAGCAGGACCACTATGATTTTGGCCTGCGCGCTCTCACCTCTCTGCTGCGCTACGCCGGGAAGAAGCGACGCTCATGTGCCGGTGTTCCTAACGAAGAGGTACATTTTTCCACTAAGTGGGCACAACTAAACCTTTAAATCTCTTAGTTTATTTCATGAACGCTTGAATTTTAGTTAAATATGTTTGTCTTCACTTTCAAAATGTCTTGCCTTTTTAGTAAAAATCCATCTGGCTTTTCTGTCCTCAGGTCCTGTTAATGGCGATGAAAGACATGAACATTGCTAAGCTAACCTCCACTGACCTGCCCCTGTTTAACGGGATCACCCAGGACTTGTTTCCAGCTGTGGAAACACCAGTTATAGACTATGGAGTGGTGAGTCAGAGACTATGTCTGGCAAAATACTCTGAGAGCAGGGACGTATTGAACCTTCTAGGTTAGAGACACAAACGCAGGCGGGGTCACACTGTTGGGTAAAAACGTGATCGATGGTCATCAAGCTAAACATTCTGATAAAACTGTCTTTATGGAACAAACAGCGGTTTCACTAACACCGCTGTTGAAACCTTTCAGTTGGAAGAGGTCATAAAGGCGGAGCTGCATTGTTGCGGTCTGCAGGTCACCCCTTTCACCATGACCAAAGTCATCCAGCTTTATGAGACCAAAAACTCTCGCCACTCCTCCATGCTGGTGGGCAAGACGGGCTGCGGTAAGAGCGTCACCTGGAAGGTTCTGCAGCTGGCCCTCACGGCCATGCACCGTAAGGCAGAGCCTGGATTCCAGACTGTCCAGGTTGGTGAGGAAGAAACAGCAACTTTTGCTTTAGCGCTTTTGTTTTGTTTTGCTGGTTGTTGAAGAGGAAGTGGACAAAGATAAGGCAACAACAAAGTTAGCAACTGCTAATGTGGCTGCATCTCAGCAAATAATCAGGCCAACCTCACACATTCTTAATGAGACCAAGTGGAAATATGTTTTTATTTTTAATTTACTTTCATGGCACGTGCTCTAAAGGCGTTTTTCACACCCTTCCGGGTCACCGTTCACTGTGCCACCTCAGGTTTTTCCTGTTAACCCCAAATCCATGAGCCTTGGCGAGCTGTACGGAGAATACGACTTGTCTACGAATGAATGGACCGACGGTGTCTTGTCCTCCATCATGAGAGCAGCCTGCGCAGGTGGACATTTTACCAGCTTAACTATATTTACACGAGTATTATTGATTAAGCTCAGTGACAACTAGCTCTGAAACAGTGTCATATAAAGTATATCCATTCAGTAAAACAATCAAGAGGTTTAAATAAGAAAGAATAACTGAGATGATTGCGATGGTATTACCGTGTCCGTCATTAAGTGATTGTTGTTCTCCACCAAAGACGAGACCCCTGATGAGAAGTGGATCATGTTTGACGGACCAGTGGACACTCTGTGGATCGAGAGCATGAACTCTGTGATGGACGACAACAAAGTGCTCACACTCATCAATGGAGACAGAATCTCCATGCCAGAACAGGTGAGACGCAGTAGCCGACACTCAGTCACCACTCTTGATAATATTAAACACTCGTTCATGCATCTTAAACTGATGTTTGAGCATTAATAGTCCTTTCCACGGACCTGATGGACATTATTTCACTAAGATCAGCAAGAATCACGCTAGGAAATGTTCATTGTGAAACCCTACGTTTGAATTTGTGGATGATATAAATGTTTTGGGGCAGGTGTCTTTGCTGTTTGAAGTAGAAAACCTGGCCATGGCTTCTCCAGCCACGGTGTCTCGTTGTGGGATGGTCTACAACGACTACGTTGACCTGGGCTGGAGACCTTTCGTGCAGTCCTGGTTAGACAAGCAACCGAAGGTAGAGTCCAAGTCCGCCCATAACAAACAGACTGCAAGTTTGATCTGGCTTCTGTTGAGGCAGTAACCATGTATCTGCAGGAGGAAGCTGAATATTTAAAGCCTCTGTTTGACAAATACATCGACAGTACGCTGAGCTTTAAGAACAGCAGCTGTAAGGAGCTGATCCCCATCACTGAGCTGAACGGGGTCATTTCGCTCTGCCGCCTCTATGACGCTCTGACCACATCCGACGACGGGGTGCGTAAAACCATCTCACTTAAAAGAGGTTGTATTTAGAAATCACTCACCTTTGGGCAGGTGTGGAGCTCTGCACAAGCCTGCAGAGGCTTCGTTCCCACCTCCCACAGTTGTGTCCTTGTACAAAACAAATAAATAAAAAATAATAAATAAAATGATAATATTACTGCTGATTTTGCTGACTGTTCTCGTTATTATAACCACAACAGCAGCACTAATAATTGCATAAATAGATACATTCTAAGATGTTTTTTTTCTCCTATTCCAGGTAAAATCATCTGACAGGGAGAATCTGGGTCCGATGGTGGAACTCTGGTTCACCTTCAGCCTCATTTGGTCCATCTGTGCGTCTGTTGACGAGAACGGACGGCAGAAGATGGACACCTTCCTGCGGGAGAAGGACAGCACCTTCCCACTCAAGGTCTTCTGCAGAACAAACCCCATGATTAGCATTGTGGTTAACCTAAAGGAGTGCTTTGGAGGCAGACATTGAAATAGCGCAGACACTGCTGCAAACAGGAGCTCCTGCCCTTCGTTTGTCGTTACTGCCGTCACCTTTTATCGCTGCTCACAAGAACAAACATTCAACTTTAACAAACTCTTTCAGGACACAGTTTATGAGTACTACGTAGACCCCAAGAGAAAGACGTGGGTGCCAGTGGAAGACAGGCTGCCGAAGGGATGGCGCTACAACGCCTGGTGAGTAAGCAGCTGACTTTATCGTTTGCTTGAAGCTAAGAAATCATCTGTGCTTCTGTAAAACGGAGCTCAGGATGCTCTCATGATACCTTATGAATATGCAGAGGATAAACATTTACTGTAGGACGCAGCAGAACCTCGCTCTCCTGCACTGTTGGTCTACAGTTTAATGCTAATATTTGGACTGTGGTCCATAGGCACATCATCTAGACCTCTCATCTCCTCTTCCGTTTCCCTAACTGCCTGTTCAGTAACTCAAAGGTGTCTGAATAAGCAGCTGACACTTGTTTTCCTGCAGTGATCCATTCTATAAGATCATGGTTCCTACAGTGGACACGGAACGCTACAAATTCCTGGTTGATGCTCTGGTGATGGCTAACTATCCAGTGCTGCTCACTGGGCCAGTGGGGACCGCTAAGACCTCTGTTGCGCAGAGTGTCCTGCAGAGTTTGGATGAGAGGTGGACCGGCCTCACGGTCAACATGTCTTCCCAGGTTTGTTCCTCTCACTTTCTCTCCTGTCCTTGGGAACGCTGGCAGGACGTAGCGCCTATATTTTCTTCTTCAGACTACCTCCAACAACATCCAGGCCATCGTGGAGAGTCGAACTGAGAAGAGAACCAAAGGGGAATTTGTTCCGGTGGGGGGAAAGCGATTGCTGTGCTTCCTGGACGACCTTAATATGCCAGCCAACGACCTGTTTGGTTCCCAACCACCGCTGGAACTGCTGCGCCTCTGGATCGACTATGGTTTCTGGTTTGACCACCAGAAACAGACAAAGAAGTTTGTGAAGGTGAGCACGAGCTGATGGAGATGAGTTTCTGAGCATGTGAACGACGTGTCTTCTTGTGCAGGACATGTTCTTACTGGCAGCCATGGGGCCCCCTGGTGGCGGCAGGACTCACATTTCTGGGCGCTTACAGAGTCGCTTTAACCTCATCAACATGACCTTCCCTAATGTAAGTCTTTCTGATAAATATGATCAGCTTGTGTTGTCTTTACTCTTGCCTCGTGGAATCTCAGTTTTGGTGATTTTCCTGGCCTTTGCACCATAAACGATGATATTTTCTTATCAGTCTGATGGAAGACGCAACGCTGAAATGATTAGGAATTTGAATTGAATTTGAAAACAGTTCAGGTGTTGAAATGTGTGTATTCTCTGCATGCAGGAGTCCCAGATCAGGCGCATCTTCAGCACCATGATCAACCAAAAGCTGGAGGTCTTCAGGGAGGAGGTGAAGCCTATAGGAGAGGTTCTGGCTCAGGCCACCTTAAACCTATATTTCTCCGTTTCAGCTCATTTTCTTCCCACTCCGTCCAAAATACACTACCTCTTCAACCTCAGGGATATCTCCAAGGTACGCACTCGCATATGAGCTGGATCGCAATTTCTACCTGAACTCAGTCATCTTCTGCTGCTTCTTCTGCGTATTTTTAGGTGTTCCAGGGTCTGCTAAGAGCTCATCCAGACTATCACGAAAGCAAACTCGACATCACGAGATTGTGGATTCATGAATGTTTCAGGTGATTATTGACCAAGGAAGCAAGATTCAGACTCAAACGTGCATTCGTAGCAGTATTGGAAATATTGCCCATCTGTCTTTTATTTCTTGATTCAGGGTTTTCTCCGACCGTCTGGTGGATCACAAGGACCTGGAAGAATTTGTTGCACTGTTGGAAAAAACACTGACTTCACACTTTGACCTCCAGTTTGACAGCATCTGCCCAGAAAAACAAACACCGATATTTGGTTCATTTCTGTCTTTACACGTTAAACGCAATGAAAGCGAATGTTGCTGTGACTCATCCACCGTTTCCTGTCAAACAGGCGATTTCATGAATGAGTCCAGCGTCTACGAGGACCTGCAGGATCGCAGCAGTCTGAAGAAGTTCATGCAGACTCAGCTGGAGGACTACAACGAGACGCCGGGTTTGGTGCCAATGAATCTGGTGCTCTTCCAGGACGCCATCGAACACGGTCCGTAGGGCCTGGAGAAGGTCGCTCTCCTCGGTTTATATGAGGCCCACGCGTGCTGTTCACGTGTTACAGAAGAGGATTATGTCCGTTAAACAACGATTACTGAGGCAAAATGTGGGCGTAATTTTGAACTAAAATCTTTATCTTGTTCTTAAAAGTCAGGAGAATACGATCTACTTCCTAAAATTTGGGGGTCCCAGTTCTGTTCTTTGACATTTATCCCATTTAACCGGTTAAGATGATCCTTTTAATGATGCCGGTGTTCTGTTAATCCTCCCGACCCATCGAGAATTCCGACCAAGCCTCACTGCGCACGCGCACAAGACATTACGTCATTTATCGAAGCTTGTTCAGGAATTTAATGTGTCCTACCAGACAGCTGTGAAAGCGGTGTTTAACCTTTTCCACTTCATTTAACCTGAAGCCGATTTCGAGCCTTTGTTTGAGTCTTTGGCCGACTCAACCAGTTGTTGACCATTGCGGTCTGGTCTCCCCGTTTATAATTTGAAATGTTCTGTTCAGACGAAGTTTCTTAGTGTTTGAGCGTCCTGCTTGCAGAAAAAAATAGTCTATAGATATTTTCATTTCATTTCTTTATTTCTTTTTAATCAATATAATCGCCATTCTTTTCTACTGTATTGCTGCTGCCCTTCTTCTTCTTCTTTGAGGCTCAGTGTCATACCAGTGTGATTATCAAAGGATTGATGAAGGTCCTTGCGTTCCCTCTGCAGTGACCCGCACGGGGCGCGTGATCAGCCAGCTCAGGGGTAACATGCTGCTGGTGGGCGTTGGCGGGTCTGGCCGACAAAGCCTCTCCAAAATGGCCGCCTTCATTTGTGAATACAAGGTCTATCAGGTGGAGATCACCAAGCATTACCGCAAGCAGGAGTTTCGAGAAGGTGGGATCAACGTGCCCGTGTCCCCTCCTGCTCCGGGGGTCGCCATCACCGGCTTCTGTCCTGTCTGCAGACATCAAGCAGCTGTACCGTCTGGCAGGCGTGGACAACAAGCCCACAGTGTTTCTGTTCAACGACACTCAGATCGTAGACGAGTCCTTCCTGGAAGACATCAACAACATCCTGAGCTCCGGAGAGGTGCCCAACCTCTTCAAGCCCGATGAGTTTGTGGAGGTTCGTCGCCTGGTCACATTCACGTCCCTCACGTTTGCCTTTTGAGTCAGCAGTGAAACTCCAGCCTCCAGAGTGAATCCCCCACACCTCCCCCATCTGCAGATCACCTCTAGCTTGCCTTAACACCGTCTTCTGGCCTTCCTGTAGGTTTGCAACGCTCTGACAGCTTCTGCCAAGAAAGACAACGTGCTGCAGACTCCAGACTCCATGTTCAGTTACTTGATCGAGCGGGTCCGGAACAACCTGCACGTCATCCTCTGCATGAGTCCAGTGGGAGAGCTCTTCAGGTACGCTTGTGGGGACACGACTTAAAGCTCCCCTCGTGGTCCACGCAGCTAACGGAGGCGTTCCCCCGCAGGCAGCGGCTGCTCCAGTACCCAGCGCTGGTCAACTGCACCACCATTGACTGGTTCTGCGAATGGCCCAGAGATGCTCTGCTGGAGGTCGCTGAGAGATTCCTGGACGGGCTGGATCTGGGTTCTACAGAGGGGGTGAGCAACCCAAAACACACACTCTCACTTGGCTTTCCTTTTATTTGGTGCACGAGGTAACAAGTATTCATTTTCTTTTGTGTTTGTCTGTGTAGATCCACACAAATGTAGCGAGTACGTTTGTGACCATTCATCAGTCTGTAGCACAAATGTCCCTGAAGATGAGGCTGGACGTGCGCAGATATAACTATGTGACACCCACCAACTACCTGGAGCTGGTGTCTGGATACAAGAAGTAGGACCACTGCTGCCTAAGTACACCCAGAGCATTAGAAACACGTGCACTGGCCTTTGTTCTTGCATGTTTCAGGCTGCTGGCAGAGAAGAGCCTGGAACTGGGGGAGCAGGTGAACAAGCTGTGCAACGGCCTCCTCAAGATCAGCGACACCCGGGAGAAGGTGGAAGGCATGACTGTGGAGCTGGAGGAGGCCAAAAAGCAGGTCGCCGAGTTCCAAAAGCAGTGTGAAGAGTACCTGACCGTCATCCTAGAGCAGAAGAGAGAGGCTGACAGGCACCAGAAGGTAGAGCTCCACAAACTCTGATCCAGAAGGCATGTGTGGGAATCAAAGCCCTGCAGCGTCTAAAGGCTGCTGGCTATTCGGTGTGTGTCCTCCTTTGAATTCAGGTGGTGAGTGAAGACAGAGAGAAAATAAGGGCAGAAGAGTTGCAGTGTAAAGAAATGGCTGCCAATGCACAGAAGGATCTAGACGAGGCCCTGCCTGCCCTGGAGGAGGCCTTGAAGGTCGGCCTCTGCCGTGCTGAGGACGTGGTCCTTTCATGAGTTGTTATGTCTTCAATAAAAAGCCCTTCTTGTCGGCATGTAGGCTCTGGAATCTCTGAACAAGAAGGACATGACAGAGATCAAGTCCTACGGCCGTCCGCCAGCTCTGGTGGAGACAGTGATGCAGGCCGTCATGATCCTGCTGGGTAGAGATCCATCCTGGGCAGAGGCCAAGAGGCAGCTGGGTAAGAACATTCTTCTTCTCCTCCTTCTCCCAGCTGTCTTTCAGCAGGATGGTTCCTCCTTGTCAGCCTGGTCCTGCTCAAGGTTTCTTCCAGTTAAAGGAAGAAACCTGACCTGGGGGTTCCGGCTCTGGGTTTCTGCCTCTGGAAAGCACCTCGAGACAACTCTGATTGTAAAAGGAGCTATAGAAATAAAGCTGAACTGAACTGAATTTTGTGACTGAATTGGACAAAGTAAATTACAGACTTTGTTTTTAATCGATTTTCCAACTGTTCCCGGCAGGAGACTCCAATTTTATCAAAACGCTGATTAACTTTGATAAGAACAACATCTCGGCCCGCGTGCTGAAGAGGATCAGCCAGTTCTGCACGCTGTCAGACTTCCAGCCTGACGTCATCGGTAAAGTGTCGCTGGCCGCCAAGTCGCTCTGCATGTGGGTCCGAGCCATGGAGGTGAGTGTGTCTGAGGGGACGGTTGAACCCATGACCTGCAGGTTGCC
Organism: Pao palembangensis; assembly: GCA_015343265.1. NCBI lineage: Eukaryota > Metazoa > Chordata > Actinopteri > Tetraodontiformes > Tetraodontidae > Pao > Pao palembangensis. The sequence continues at coordinate 34,524,930 of CM027081.1, read as the reverse complement.
TACCTCCAGTCCTGTTCTAGGCCCCGCTAGTGTCATTAAACGTACCCAAAACTAAAAGTCAAGCTTAGTAAAAGTGTTATGTTGAAAAGGCGTGGCCTTTTATTTTTGACCTTCAGGTTTACGGCCGCGTCTACAAGATAGTGGAGCCCAAACAGGCCCTGCTGGAAGCTGCCACAACCCAGCTGGAAGAGAAGCAGGCAGCTCTGGCTGCAGCCCAGGACAAACTACAGGAGGTGCAGACGGCGCACGCACACAGCCGCTGCGGAGGAACACACCTTTACTGACTGCTAACAATGTTGCACAGGTCGATCGGACCCTCCAGCAGCTGAAGGACCAGCACGCCGAGAAGCTCCTCATGAAGGAGAATCTCCGGAAGAAATCCGAAGAGATGGAAACCAAACTGGACCGCGCAGACAAGCTGGTGACTGGACTCGCTGGAGAGAGGATCCGCTGGGAAAATACCGTTGGTGTAAGGACCGTTCGAGACTTTACACCAGCCTAAACGCAGGCAAACTGCCCCGAACACCTTTATATTCCATGAACATGCTCGTATTGCGTGTGTGTGTGCACGTGCTGCAGGGTCTAAAGGAAAACGTGGGCTACCTGGTAGGAGACTGTTTGCTGGCAGCCTCCTTCCTGTCCTACATGGGCCCGTTCCTTTCTAACTACAGAGAGGAGTTGCTGGCCATCTGGATGACTCAGGTAGAACGCTCTCGCACCTTCAGCCAGGTTTGGCTTTCTGTCTCTGCTGCTCAGAGTCAGAAATGTCTGTTTTTAGATGCCTTTTTTAATGTGCTCAGGTGCAGAAGTTAGCGATTCCGTGCACACCGAGGTTCAGCTTTGCAGTGTTCTTGTCCAAGCCAACAACAGTGAGGGACTGGAACATCCAGGGACTGCCCTCCGACTCTTTCTCCACAGAGAACGGCGTTATTGTCACCCGCGGAAACCGGTCAGTAGCTGGAAACGCCGACGCCTTCAGCAGCTTTGACACGGTTTTTAAATGCGTGTCCTCTCGATTTTCTCTCTATCAAGATGGCCGCTGATGGTGGACCCTCAAGGCCAGGCTATGAAGTGGATCAAGAATATGGAAATGGAGAAAGTAAGAGGCGTCAGAGAGCAGTTCTCAGAGTCTACACGCATCAGGACCTTTTAGCATTTATTAGCGTGTCGTTTGAACGCTTTTGACACAAGTAACGCTTTCCATCCTCTGCTCCAGGGTCTGAAGGTCATAGACTTTCAAATGCCAGAGTACCTGCAGGTGCTTGAGAACGCCATCCAGTTTGGGAATCCCGTCTTGCTTCAGAACGTGCAGGAGGAGCTGGAGCCGTCGCTGAACCCAGTTCTTAACAAGTCACTGACACAAATAGGTCCACAAAGCCCAGCCCTGGCCAGTAGAGTGTGCAGCGGCTGGTTCCTGCTGGGTCAACGCTGCGTTGTGCTCTCCCTTAGGTGGGCGGCTGCTGATGAAGCTGGGTGATAAGGAGATCGAGTACAACCCAGAGTTCTGCTTCTACATTACCACCAAGCTGCCCAACCCTCATTACTCGCCAGAGACGTGCACTAAGACCACCATTGTTAACTTCGCCGTCAAGGAGCAGGTCTGTGCTAGCGGTCTAACGCGGTCAGCTGGTGTCCTCGTTCAGAGGCTGAAAGTGTCTGCGGGGGGGCCTGTGTGCGCAGGGCCTCGAAGCTCAGCTGCTGGGAACCGTGGTGCGTGAAGAACGCCCTGACCTGGAGGAGCAGAAGGACAACTTAGTCATCAGCATTGCCTCCGGCAGGAAGCAGCTGCAGGAGCTCGAGGATGAAATTCTCAGGTGCAGCGTCCCGGTTTTCCACCCACAGCAGGACCAGTCAGTGGCGAACGACTGCAGGCGCTCGGAGATTTCGTTGGCTACTTCGGAGGGTTCAAAAGAAATCCAGAATATGGTTTTATCTAAGCAATTAGCCATCGTAAACGTTGTCTCACAGCTGGAGTTAAGTCATGCTTAACCTCTCAGTGTGACTCCATCAGGTCACCCTGGAAACCAAGTCCAATGGGTGCCGAGGCTGGTGGTAAATACTGTGTATTTGTGGCGCGTGCCTGACAACCGTGCTGCGTCTGCTCCACCAGGCTGCTGAATGAGGCCACTGGTTCCCTGCTGGACGACGTGCAGCTTGTCAACACTCTGCAGACCAGCAAAGTGACGGCCACTAAGGTCACCCAGCAGCTGGAGAGCAGCGAGCAGACGGAGGCCATGATTGACTCCGCCAGAGAGGTCTGACGTCGGCCCGGCGCCGTTCCTCAGCTTCTGCTGGTTTGGGGGGGTAGTAAAAGAGGTGGTCTCCTTCTACAGGGCTACCGGCCGTGTGCCCAGCGAGCTTCCATCCTCTTCTCCATCCTCAATAACCTGAGCAGCATGGACCCCATGTACCAGTTCTCACTGGACGCCTACGTAAACCTGTTCAGACTCAGCATCAGCAAGAGCAAGCGCAGCCACAAGCTGGAGGAGCGGATTGCCAACCTCAACAGCTACCACACGTACGCGGTGTACAGGTGAGCACCAGGATCCAGCCCATATTCTTCAGAAAGGAGCAGCTCTTACAGAGAGGCCTGAAGAGCTTTTCTCTGATCACGATCAGCCTGCGTATCTGCCTCTGTAGGTACACGTGTCGAGGCTTGTTTGAAATCCACAAGCTGCTCTTCAGCTTCCAGATGTGTGTCAGGATCATGGAGACGGCGGGAAAACTCAACATGAACGAGTACAACTTCTTCCTCAGAGGAGGAATTGTAAGAAAGCGCACTGAGCTGGGGGGACTGGCCAGAAGGTCAGAGCATGTCTGTCTGCCGGCGTGTTTGCTGACGGGACGCTCTGGCTGTTTGTAGGTGCTGGATAAAGAGAAGCAGATGAAGAACCCTTGTTCTGGCTGGCTGGTGAACTCTAGCTGGGACAATGTGACTGTGCTGGAGCAGCTGCCTGGTTTCCAGGGCTTGGTGGAATCTTTTCAAGAGTATCCCGAAGAGTGGAAGCTCTGGTTCACCAGCAGCCAACCGGAGAAAACACCCCTGCCAGGTCTGCGCTCCTGGATGCTGCTTTGTGTGTGTAATCAGCCACCGTCCGTCACCTTCTCTGGGCTCTCTTCATCAACATTTGCAGGTGACTGGGAGGGGAAGTTCACCAACCTCCAGACGATGCTGATAGTGCGCTCCCTGCGCCAGGACCGCGTCACCTTCTGCGTCACCGCCTTCATTATTGACAATCTTGGCGTTTCCTTCGTGGAGCCTCCTGCTCTGGACATGAAGGCTGTGAGTGTGCTCCACCTCCTGAACACGTCCCAGTGGGACGTCCGCATGCGTTTTGTCCTCACAGGCTGTTGTCGCCACTGCGAGCAGGTTGTGGAGGAGTCCTCCTGCAGGACTCCGCTGATCTTCGTGCTGTCGCCTGGGGTGGACCCCACAGGAGCGCTGCTGCAGCTGGCTGAGACCTCCGGCATGAAGGACCACTTCCACGCTCTGTCCCTGGGCCAAGGGCAAGCCCCCATCGCCAGGAGGATGATAGAGGAGGGCGTGAAGAAAGGTGCAGCGGCCTCAGATCCGGAGTGAGGCTGCAGCGACGGCCCACGGCTCACTGCTGCCCGTCTCTGCTCAGGTCACTGGGTGTTCCTCGCTAACTGCCACCTCTCGCTCTCGTGGATGCCTGAGCTGGACAAGCTGGTGGAGCAGCTCCAGGTGGAGCAGCCTCACCCCGACTTCAGACTCTGGCTCAGCTCGTCGCCACATCCCGACTTTCCCATCACGATCCTGCAGTCTGGCATCAAGCTGACCACGGAGCCGCCCAAGGTAGCCATGGCGATCACGCACAGAGGGCGGAGCCTCCTGGTGAGGTCGGCCCGCCGCCGTTAACGCTGCTGTCGTCCCTCAGGGTGTGAAAGCCAACATGAAACGTCTTTACCAGCTGGTGAAGGACGACAACTTCGAGTGCTGCTCCAGACCTGGATTCTACAAGAAGCTGCTCTTCTCCCTGTGCTTCTTCCACAGCATCCTGCTGGAGAGGAAGAAGTTCCTACAGCTGGGCTGGAACATCGTCTACGGCTTCAACGACTCGGACTTTGAGGTGCTGAGTCCTGAGCGACTGCTGATCTCTGACTGCTGACTGCTGATCTCTGACTGCTGATCTCTGCTGACTGCTGATCTCTGACTGCTGATCTCTGACTGCTGATCTCTGACTGCTGATCTCTGACTGCTGACTGCTGATCGCTGACTGCTGATCTCTGACTGCTGACTGCTGATCTCTGACTGCTGATCTTGACCACACCCTCCTTCCTGCAGGTGAGCGAGAGTCTGCTGAGTCTCTACCTGAACGAGTACGAGGAGATTCCCTGGGACGCGCTCAAGTACCTCATCGCCGGAGTCAACTACGGAGGTCACGTGACCGACGACTGGGACAGACGCGTTCTGACCACGTACATCAACGACTGCTTCTGCGACGACGCCGTTAGCCAGCCTCTGTACAGGTGAGTCACGTCGGTCTGAGCCTCTTTTCCTGGATTTGCACCACCTGACTGAGTCCCCCTGTCTTCAGGTTGTCCTGCTTGCCTTCCTATTACATCCCAGACGACGGCCCCCTGCCGTCCTACCTGGAGTACATCAACGGGCTTCCGCCCACCGAGCACCCCGAGGTGTTCGGGCAGCACTTCAACGCCGACATCGCCAGTCAGATAGCCGAGGCCCGGATGCTGTTCGACACCATGCTGGCCCTGCAGCCTCAGACCAGCGGTCCGGCTGCTGCAGGGGGCGGCCTCAGTCGAGAGGACAAGGTAATAAAACAATACGCAGTCAAACAAATGCGTTCTCAAGCTGGGTCGAAGCCGAGGAATAAGAGTGACGGGATCTCGTCTAATGGAAGCTCCATCTCCTCCGAGCTTCCGCTTAGACCTCGGTACCCCAGGAGCAGCTGGTCAGCTGACCTGAGGCACCGAGCAGGAGCGGAGAGGTAAGGTGGGGCCAGACCATTTAAGGATTTCAAATCAAATCAGAGAATCTTAAAAAGAACTCTAAAATGCACGTGCAGCCAGTGGAGGGAGGCCAGGATGGGCCGTTTCCTTGTGATCGTTTAGTGGGAAACGATGACCGCACCCTTTCATTGGTGCTTTCAGGTGTTGGGGCTTTTGGGAGACATCCGAGGAATGATCCCAGCGTTGATCGACACGGAGAAGCCCGGCTCGATGCTCCAGGACGATCCGTCGCCTCTGAATGTGGTTCTGACGCAGGAGATTCAGAGATACAACGCTCTGCTGGACGTCATCATGTAGGCGGTCACGATTATTATACACAGGAATGCTCATCAGATAGGGCGTCAGGCTAGGATCGTTGGGGAGGATAGTATTCACACACACACAAACACACACACACACACACACACACACACACACACACACACACACACACACACACACACACAGACTTTCCTCCAGAGTGTAAAACTGTGTTTGTTGCTGGTGTGTGTGTTTTTGTGTTAGGTCTTCTCTGGTCGAGCTAGAGAAAGGTATCAAAGGTTTGGTGGTGATGTCGTCCAACTTGGAGGAGACCTTCGCCAGCATCCACGACGGGCGTATCCCGCCGCTGTGGGAGAAGGTGACTTCCTCGGCTTTCCCACGGCTCGTCAGAAATGCTCTGGGCTCCTGAAAGTGTGACAACCTTTGTGTCTGCATCAGGCGTACCCGTCGCTGAAGCCGCTGGCAGCGTGGACCAGAGATCTTTGCCAGCGGGTGGCGCAGTTCCAGCTGTGGGCGGAGACCACCCAGCCCCCCAAGTTATTCTGGCTCTCGGGCTTCACCTTCCCCAACGGTTTCCTCACGGCGGTGCTGCAGTCCTACGCTCGCCAGCAGAACGTGAGCTCACTCGTGTGTCTTGCTTTGGAGAGCACCTGTGGGGGGTCCTGGAGGATCCTGCTGGTGGACCTGACCCTCAGCTGGGAGGCCCTCACCTTTTTCTGATCTTCTCCGTGACTCTAATGTTGCGCGTTCTCCTCGTGAAGCCAGATTTTGTTCCTTTGCTGCAGATATCGGTCGACACGCTCTCTTGGGACTTCACGGTCTCCTCTGGAGACGACGACTCCGTCTTGGATGCACCAAAGGTGACGGCTTTCCCTTCCTCATGTCCACTTTTGTCCCTGTCTTTGTTTTTACAAGCATTAGCTGCGTTTTTTCCGTGGTGATGAATGCTTCTTAAATGGCCTTTCCCAGCAGTAGCTCTCCCTTCTCTTGACTCTTCTGCTCCACTGCAGCAACAAATGCTTTTTCTCCTCCCTTTTCCAGGAGGGGGTCTTGATCCACGGGTTGTTCCTGGAGGGGGCAGGTTGGGACAGGAAGAACCTGTGTCTGGTGGAAGCAGAGCCCATGCAGATGGTCTCAGCCATGCCCGCCATCCACTTCAAACCCGTGGAGCGAAAGAAGACCAGCAAGAGTGAGTGGCTTCCTCAGCCGTCTCTTCTTCTCTTCTTCTTTCTTTTCATTTGGGATGTTTCTTTCAACCGTGCGCAGGCATGTACGCCTGTCCCTGTTACTACTTTCCCGTGCGTTCGGGTGGAGCGGGCCGAGCCTCTTTTGTGGTCAGTGTGGAACTGAAGTCAGGAGCGGTGAGTCCAGACCACTGGATCAAGAGAGGGACCGCCCTGCTCATGAGTCTGGACCACTGAGGACCATCCAGGAATTCCAACCGCGGCATGTGCATCTCCAGCGTGGTCACCATCAGCCAGTCACAGTCACACTGTTGGCGTGAATGAAAATATTACTGTTGGTTGGTTTTGATAACCTAATAACCTTCATGCTGCCGTAAATTAAAGGTAACTTTGCTACAGTAAATCAAGTTCCAAAAATAAAGAGATTAAGAAACGTGGTTACAGTACAGACTTCTGTGTCTCTTACCTGGGCCCTTAATCCTGTTGCATCATGACAAGTGTAGTTTTGTGCAGACCGGTTTATTTTAGGAAACCATAGGCTGGGTGTGTTGGAACCCAGTCCTCAAGGACCGCAATCCTGCCGGGTTTTCTGTCCTCCCAGGGGGAAACTTCGCTTTTACCAGGACCAGTTTGGGCCGTTTCCCCCCGGTAGATCAGAAAACCCGGCAGGATTACAGCCCGCGAGGCCTGGATCTCGACGTCCCTGCCCCAGACGGTTAAAACAACACAATTTATAACGATAATAGATAATTTAAATAGAAATACAAGATGTGTTCATAAGAACACTAATTTTTATGTTACTTTTCTTAGTTTTAATTCACTCAAAAAGCAGGATTTTGGTAACAGATTATTGCAAATGAAAGAGTTCGGACTCAGCTCAAAAACGCCCTCTAGAGGCAGAGAAAGAAACTTCAAAAGAGACAAACTGAGGTCTACTATTTTATTTTATGGTAACCATTTAAAACCATTAATCAGCTCCCTTAAACATTTTTAGAATTCTGATAATTTAATTTTACATGTTCTGATAGGACAGATGACAACAATCATTCATCCGACGAGTTTGGACAGAATAAAGAAGAATACCACACCCAAGATTAGAATGAGAACTTTATACTCCTAATTTAATCACGATTACCAGAGTAAGTCAACAGTACTCTTACAGGGATTGGACCCGGAGAAAAAGGACATGAAAGACAAATAAATAAGTCTCTAAAAGAAGATAATTCATACAGTTGTTAAATGCAAATATACATATGGTTGGATGTTGAATATTTACAGGTCATAGTTTGTAATATTTTAACCTCTTAGAAGCGAAACTGCGACTATAAAGGAGAAAGTGACGGAAACAAAAAGACTTTTTTAAAAGACAAGAGCCTGTTGGTCAAGGAGTGTCCAGCAGGGGGAGCCAGAGACGGGCTGAAGCTCACTCAGCTGATTGGCTGAGAGCAGGTGACGTCGGCAATCTGATTATTGACCCCAAGAAGATTTAACTGCAACATTTCTGACCTTAAGAGTGGGTGGAAGAGGCTGAAGATACTGCAGAACACAAATATACAAATCCACAATCTGTGCTGGCTCTAATTTAAACTGCCTGAATATATTCAGATCTAACTTTACTGTCTGGAGGCACTTTGAACAGTGTTGCAACCGTTTGTGTGGCACAGGCAGGAGCCATTTTTAGAGTCTGCAGCAGAATCCAGATGACGTTACTGTGCTGCCCTGAACCTCATCACCCGGAGGATCCAGAAACAAAGAAAAGCTGCTTTGATCTGATTTTGCACCACACAAACTGTCCCTCACGCAGAAAAGCGCGTGAGGCATCTGAAAGGGAAATGAAGCTGTTGAAAGCACCTCCAGCGGATGAACCACCGCCGTCGCACAACTTTAAAGACTTTATTAGAAACTAGTTTTTCTGCCACTGAATTCCAGAATAAGGTAGGAAAGGAGACTGAGCTCGGCTGTATGTACACTATGTGCATGTCTGAGGTGTTTATGGCGCTTTGGGCGTCGGGATGACGACGGGAGGCACGGGGGCGCTGGTGGGGATCACACCGGCGGCCAGCAGGACGATGATGAGGACGATGATGAGGACCACCACCACGATGACCACGATCAGCTTGACGTTCTTCCACCAGTAGGAGCGTGAGACCTTCTGAGCCGTCTGCTTGAAGTGCTGCGCCTGCAGACACACAGCTTTGATCACGTGACTCCGCGAGACAGCTCAGGACGCCTCGGTGTGGCTGAGAGAGCTGGTTCCACCACCCCGACAGGTGTGTGCCAGCCACCTCAACCTGATCTACCTGGTCTGCATACTTTCCCCCCCACGTGACGCGCTGCACCGCGGAGGCCCTCGGAGCTGAAACCTGACTCCGGCGCGGGTCAGAGCAACCCGGCGCTGGCCCGCGGTGTCTATGCGGAGGACAGAAAGGCCTCCAGAACCTTAGAGACAGCAGCTACGTGACGAAGCTCGGGGCCAAGCGTGGAACCTCTGACAGAAGCTTCTGAGAGCAGCGTGAGCAGAAAAGGTCTCCTCTGGGTCTGGAGTCCACAGCCTGAGAAAACTGTCCACACTAAACACTCGTGCACGTTCTGCTCCGACTCACCCCGGCCTGCAGGCCCTCTGATTTATCCATCAGGTCATCCAGTCTCTCTCCTCGGGCCAGGATCCTCTCCACGTTCTCCGTCATGATGTTCTTCACTCCATCCACCTGGTCCTTCAAGGCCTGCACCTTGTCCTGCGGCTCCACCTGCACGTCCACTCCTCCCTGCGGACAGAGGACAGGGCACAGCTCAGACCCGGAAACACCACTTCCTGCTCCACTTCTGCACACTCACGCAGTCCAGATCCTCTGTTTATGCTGGACAGTGAACGCATCACAGCGTCTGCCCAGTGCGTGCGTGTGTGTGTGTGTGTGTGTGTGTGTGTGTGTGTGTGTGTGTGTGTGTGTGTCTCATAACAGCACGCATACCAGTTTGATTTAGCAGCAAGTTTCTCCTGCGAGGCGTACACAGGTGTGGCTCCATGTGACCATACTTGGTGGCCAAACTCCAGTAAAACACCTTAAATCTGCTGAGGTTGTTGCTGTTATTAGCCAACAAACACACGGCGGAACCTGCTACAGCCCCCCTGGGGCCTCTGGAGGGTTAAATACAAGTTAAAAATGCTCCTCCAGAAGTATGGCTGAATCAATATGGTGTTATTCGTTTATGAGAAATGGATCAACGTGTCAAAGCGAATGTGTGTGAGCCGACGGAGGAAACGCTGGCTGCAGCACATCCCCTCCGACCTGTGACAGCCGCCACGGTGCGATTCGCTGCGTCCCAGCGTGACTCAGCAGCAGCGGCGGCCTAAACCAGGCGGTCTCCAGGAAACGGCGTGATGCTGCCGTCAGCCTTCCTGCCTTCCTCATTTCTGACGGCCTTTTCTCTTCATCCTGTAAATCTTGTGAGCGATCTGCTGCAGACGCCGTCCGTCTTGTTCAGCCAGCTTCTCTTCTGCACCGATAAAAGTTCACTCAGCTTCAGTCTGGCGCCGAGAGAGACGACACGCTCGCCGTTTACACGTTTTCTCATTTAAAAAACAACGTTATTGCAGAGAAAAATGCTCAGAAGTGAGGACATTCATACAATGTCCTCTCCAGCGACGCGGCCGGAGAGCAGCCGGGTCATGCAGGCAGCGTCCCGACCCCGAGCCCTCAGCCTGACCCCTGACCCCGAACCCTCGGCCCTTGAATGCTGCTGTAAATGCAAAGGAAGCGCTGCCGTCCCAATCTGTTCAGATATAAAACCTAAATCTCTGATCCAGCCGAATGCAGACAAAACAGAAGCAAAACCCTGGCCCAAACTGTCAAAGAGGGACAGGCAGGTTTGGAAACCAGATGTGGGTTGATGTCAAAACCACTGAGGACTTGAACAGGTCAGAGCTGCAAAAGTAACACAGCAGGAAGGAAAAGGAGGTCAAAACTGCTGTTGGTCATATATAACCAGCAACATTTGCACAAAAATCTCAATTTTTGTATTCTGCATCATTAAATTTGGACATTTGGGCAGATAAATACGCGGAGACGGCAAAGTTGTTGTTGAGTCATGGCTAAAGTCGGATGGAGAATTTATGTATTTGACTGAAATAATTCAGTTTGTAACTTTCAGAGGGCGCCTGTAGAACAACAAACTGTTGAGTCCATAGAAATATATATTTCCATTGCTTTTCTTTTCAAGGTTCGCGTTTGAAAAGAACTTTCGCTGACCTCTGCGAACTTTCATCAGCTTCCAGGAGATTCCATTTTGTTTTCAGTTAAACTTCGTCTTTCCATAGTTTATAAGGTTTTATTCACATATGTGTAACCTTTCCACGGCAGTTTTAAAAGGAAAAGGTTGTAAGTTGTGTGCGGCGATCCACCTGCTGCTGCCCGAGTCTGTTAATAATGGAGACGAAGGAAAAGAGGAAACAAACATCGACACTCACCGGATCGGTGTTCATCTTGTTTGACAAAAAAGACTTCTTTCCACACAGACCAGCTGGAACGATCGTCTACTCAACTCCTTTGAGTTAAAACCTTTATAAAAGCCTCTGAAAAGTTGATGCTGCACTTAAGTGAGGATAGTTCCTCCTCAGTTTTACTTCCTGGTTGTTGATTCTTTTTTTTTTCTTTCCTCTCGAGCGTAGATGTGGTCAAAACACAAGCATTTCCTGCCTTCACAATAAAAGACAGGTTTTTATGAGCGACAAAGATTTCACACTGAAAAGATGCTTCACTCACTCACGACCTGACCGAAACTCATACAGGCAATTGTTGAAAATAATAAATAAATAAAATAAATAAATATGATTTTGGTATGCTTCTCATACAAAAACTACATCAGTCGTAGAAAAATATTAAATATTTTTTTAAATGAGGAGAAATAGCATAGTTATGTAAAAATGCCCATGTTAAAAAGTATCTTCTATTTTCTTGAATTAAAATCTGTTTAAAAGTACAGTTTGTGATGTTGAGTATCTTTTATGTGTTTCTCATATTATCAGATCAATAACACTGAGATTACGTAGTGTACAATTACTCTAAATAAAAATGAAAAAAATCTTTTCTGAATTTGGTTCATTTTAAAGACTGACAACAGTTTTTTAAAATGATTGAAATTTGAAAATGATGCAGTTCCTATTTTGTCCTCAGAATGGCGTCACATCACATTTTCAGTATTGAGGCCTTACGTAATTATGTCATTACGTCATTATCAGTCGCACCGCGAGCGCTCAAAACAAGATCATAAATCAACAGACATAAATCAATAAATCTGATTTTTTTCTTCCAGAACAAGAAGAAAAACAAAGTTAATTTTGTTAACTATCATATATTATTATTTTTACAGAGAATAATTTTCCGTCAATAAACTTTAAATAATTAAACTTTTCAGCTGTGACGAGCTAGCCAGTCCAACTCTTCACCATCATTCTGCCTTAGTTAACTGTCGGGGACCGAAACGTGGAATGATAATTAGTTTATCCTGCTCCACCTTTGCTGAAGGCGGATTGAAATACGTGGGGACACCGACACCCAGACCTCCAGGGCCGCGATCCAACCGGGTTTTTATGGCAACCGCTAGTAAACGCTTTCACCTGGGTTTCCGTTGCTTTTGCCAGGTATGACAGAAAACCCGGCTGGGTTGCGGTTCTGGAGGACCGGATTGCGACGCCGCTGCTTGTTCCACTCCATGGGATTAAAGAAAAAACACCTTGCACAATATATTAGAGAAAAAAAATTTTTATTTCTTTTGACAATGAGTTTTCATACCGTGGTAGAATTAAAGATAACTTATCTACATAAAGGTTCAGTATTAAAAGTACGGAATAAAAGCAACTTTTTCATCTCCTGAGGAAAGAAAACAGACTTGAGCTCAAACGATTCCTGATTATACATTTACAAAAAATAAAATATAGAAAAGAAACGTAGTAAAAACACTGAAATAAGTCTGACAAAAGCATCCGGTAGATGGAAGGAAAGGGATTCTCCTGGTTTCTCCTCAGAGGCCTTGTCTGATGATGATGTCCGACATGTCGTCCACCTTCACCAGCTCCAGATTCTGTTTGTGACAGAGCACATACAAACACGTGCACCTCTGAATCGGTCCAGAGATGACGTCACAGGGGAACTCACCTTTTCATTAGCGAGATGGAGCAGAGCGACGAAGGCCAGAGGCACCGACAGGTTCTGAGCCATGCTGTTGGGTAATCTGCAGCAGCACGACAGCAGCAGCAATCAGCACCTTTCTGACGTCAGCACACAAAACCCACAGGGCTTCGTCGCCTTTCTGTCCGTACCTTTTCAGCAACGTCTGCGTGGTCTCGCTGAACGCCTTCTCCCCGCACAGCTCCGCCGTCTCCTGACAGAACACACAGCTATCAATCACAGCCAAAGTGCGTCCGCTGGAGGAGGAGGAGGACCAGCCTGGGCCTGGTGCTCGCGCTACCTGCGTGGCTTCTTGGGGACTTTCTGTCAGAAGGGTCCACATGCTGCTCTTCAGCCTCTTCATGTCCATCTTCTTTGCCGTCTTTGCGTAGTTGATCTCAATTTTATTCACCTACAAAAACACAACGTGAGCACGCAGGACTGCATCATCACACAAACATAAATGTGGCTGTGAGGCGTTCTGCTCACCCGCTGGGGTTCAGGTACCAGCTCGTCCTCCCCGTAGGTGGACACGCCCTCGGGATCTTGTGAAGGTGGCGGTATGCTCTGATCCGAAGGCTGCGTGTCGTCTGATCCGGGAAAGCCTTCCGCGTCATCATCGCTGTCTCCGCCCTGAACAGGAAGTGATCACAGAGGGGATGGAAATGTTGCTTCTCCTCCATCCTGCCCTCAAAGAGGATCTCCATCTGCTGAGCCTCCTGATTCCAGCCTCGTGGAGAACAGGAACGCTACAAGAACTGAGCAAGGAGGTCCCTCTGAACAAACATGGAGGTGGAGAGCACACCTGGACGCCGGGGCAGAAGTTAGCCGTGTCGTTAGCATTGTTGTAGTCATAGTCTCCAATCCCTTCGCCAAGCTCTGCAGACAGCCTCCTCTGGCCCTCCTGACTCAACTAGAGAAGAAAACAATGACAAACAATCAGAAGGTTTGGGGCAGGTTTTCTGACGCTGAGGCAAATAAGCACCGGACCCCTCGACCCCGTGGACGCCTGCCGAGACTCACCGAGCTGGAGGGCTTGAGGCTGAGCTGGGACAGCGTCTCTGGGGGGAACCGGAAGTCTGCTGGCAGGCTGGTTTTCTTATTGGTCACATTGAGGGCCGACTTGTTGTTGGTTGTTGCTGCCTGTGAGGAGGGAACGTGAGGGAACAGCGAGAGAACGGTGAGGGAACGGTGAGGGAACGGTGAAAGAACAGTGAGGGAACGGTGAGGGAACAGCGAGGGAACGGTGAGGGAACGGTGAGGGAACAGTGAGGGAACAGTGAGGGAACGGTGAAGGAACAGTGAGGGAATGGTGAGGGAACAGCGAGGGAACGGTGAGAGAACGGTGAGGGAACGGTGAGGGAACAGTGAGGGAACGGTGAGGGAACAGTGAGGGAACGGTGAGGAAACAGTGAGGGAACGGTGAGGGAACAGTGAGGGAACGGTGAAGGAACGGTGAGGGAACAGCGAGAGAACGGTGAGGGAACGGTGAAGGAACAGTGAGGGAATGGTGAGGGAACAGCGAAGGAACAGTGAGGGAATGGTGAGGGAACAGCGAGGGAACGGTGAGGGAACAGTGAAGGAATGGTGAGGGAATTGTGAGGGAACAGCGAGGGAACAGTGAGGGACCAGCGAAGGAACGGTGAAGGAACAGTGAGGGAACAGCGAGGGAACGGTGAAGGAACGGTGAGGGAACAGCGAGGGAACGGTGAAGGAACGGCGAGGGAACAGCGAAGGAACGGTGAGGGAACAGCGAGGGAACGGTGAGGGACCAGCGAAGGAATGGTGAGGGACCAGCGAGAGAACGGTGAGGGAACAGCGAGAGAATGGTGAGGGAACAGTGAGAGAACGGTGAGGGAACGGCGAAGGAACAGTGAGGGAACAGCGAGGGAACAGTGAAGGAACGGCGAGGGAACAGCAAGAGAACGGTGAGGGAACAGTGAGGGAACGGCGAAGGAACAGTGAGGGAACAGCGAAGGAACAGTGAAGCTCACGCTCTTTAACCCAGATCAACAGCTGTGGCTCTGCATCACATCCTGACGATGCAGAGCTCATTTACATTTTAAATGGACGGATAGACTAACGGTGACATCCCACAGCTGAGTATTATGTGGTAGGGCTACTTTTGTGAAAATTAGAACATTAATAATTAATAATCTCCCAAGTTTGATGCATCTTTGCTGGAACGACACTAAAAATGTTCTTACTCTTGTTGTGCGAAAATATGTATCAAAGTTGACGTCATGGCTGAAGTCTAGTTCAAAGGTCTTCTTGGGTTTCCTCTTGCGCGTCTCTTTGTCAGGCAGATGGTCCACTGCAACACCCAACACCCCAGAACAGACTGTTAGAAGGCGTGAGCTCTTACCGGAGCAGCAGCCTGGCACCCAGCAGAAACACCACTGGAGGCTCGCTGACGGCTCTTCCTGGATCAGACTGCACTCACGCTTGTGCTTGGGTTTGAACTGCCAGTAGCCCGGTCCAGCCCACGTGGCCATGGTGCTGGGGCTGAAGTACGAGTACTCTCTGGGCTGAGACGACAGCTGCAGGCACATGGTGGCGATGTCTGCCTCTCCGATTGGAATCACATCCCTGCGCCATCAGAACACATCCATCATCAACTCTGCTCCCACGTCCGGCCTGGACACCTTCATTACGCTTCAGAGACCTAGACGGAACTTAGACGGTGAAGCTTTGAGAGAGCTCTGAACGTCTGCAGCTAGTTGGAGATCCGATCCAGCGTATTTACCGTGTTTTTCTGGAGCCGGAGGCCTCACATCCCTCCTTGTGCTCCTCGGCTCTGTCCTCACAGTCGCCTAAGCCCTCCTCGTAGTCAGCATCGAAGTCGGGGCAGTCGTCGTCCTCGGGCTCGCGTTCAGGCTCAGCATTCACGTCAAATACGTGATGGCCCTGCTTCATCTTCTCCAGCAGCTGATTCATGGTCTGAGAGAAGGTGAGACGTGGTCATGAACCCACAGACTCCAAACATCTGAGGCAGGCGAGCACGCCTTTGCAGAGAGAGCGCTCTGACCTGCTCAGGGTCCCAGCTGGTGAAGGTGAAGGAGAAGTCCTGCAGGGAGGGGCAGATGGAGCCCTTCTCCTGGGAACGCTGCAGTCCGGCTGACAGAAGCAGCAGAGGAAGCAGGAGACGAGACCAAGCAGACATTCAGAAGCAGCATCAGGAGGACTGGGAACATCAGGTCTCAGCTCATGCTTACACAGGAAGGGGGATGCAGGGACCTTCTGTGGAGGTGGAGGCGGCTCGGAGGGTCTGGACTGCAGGAGAGTCATGTGGGATGGAAAGAGCAGCTCACAGCGGCTGTTCTCGCTGAAGAGCACCGACAGGAAGACGCCAGCTGTGCTGCTCTCATCGAAGGACGAGGCCATACGCTGAAACATGGGATCCACCTGTGCGGGGAGGAGGTCTGAAAACCACGCAAGAACTCTGACAACATCCTCACCAGAAGCCTGGTTTTTCCCTGGATAGACTGACAACGGAAGGACGCGTGCAAACAGGGAAGAGGCCGGATCCTCGGCCTCAGGTGGGATATGGGTGGTGCCCTTCTGTTCTCATTACCTCACACCTCCTCTCAGACTCAGCGCTGTTGATGTTGCTCAGATTCTGTTCCACCGTTTTCTTCGGAGGCCTCTTTCTCTTCGGCTGCTTAGCCACCACTTCAGCTCCAGCAGCTTCTTCGTCTTCGCCTGGACCGTGCGCTGCACACCAGGAACACGTGCGCTCAAACACCAGGAAAAGGTGAAGGTAAATGTGACAGTGAACGAGGCTCCCACCTTCTCCGGGCTTGGTTTCAGCGCCCAGGCCGCCCAGAACCCTGTAGGCATCCGCATGGACAGCATCCACCCTCACAGCGTAGATCTTTGTACTCGCATCCAAAGTTCCAGCCGCAACCTTCAAAACAGACGACAGGCACACGTCACCAAATAATGCCAGGCACTAAAAAATGCCTGATAAAAGAGGTGTTAAACCTTGAAGTTTGTGAGCTCGGAATCCTTCTGCTTCAGAATGTCTGCCATGTAGTCGATCAGATGAAGACCAAAAGCGTTCTTGGTGGTGATTTTCTGCCAAACACAGAGTGGAACTTCTACATTTCCCTCATGAAACATTCATACATGCCTTATGACACTGGTTACGCCCACGCTTACGTTTTCGGTAGAGAGTTTGATGCAGGTGGAGTAATGCTCTGAGATCTGTGCATTTGATAGCTTGGGAACAGCTGCAGGAGTTCCTGTAGCGCTGCAAATGTGAGGTTTTCTTTAAGACATGCGTGCCAACTGTGGGTAAAAAAACCTGGAGAGGGTGAACCTGAAGGGTGAATATTCAAACTTAAAACACACCTGTGACAGGCAGAGTCATTTAAAGACGAGTCCGGGGCCGTCTGCAGGTCAATGACCCTCGACCTTCGGCGCTGACGCCGCTCCTTCTCATCATCATTGCCAGGAAAAGCTGCCAGCAGCGGCGTGCTGCAGGCTGCAGGAGACAGACCTTTGTTCTTCAAGGAGGACGACGGCCACCCTGGGTGTACCCGGGAGATGGGTGTGGAAGCGGCGCTCATTTTATCTGCAGAAAAAGATGCCAGAATGTTACATGTATAGAAAATGACAGTCATTATTCCCCTGTATGCATGTTTTGTATTGTCATATCTCGATAAAAGATAGAATATTCTTCATGACTAGATGATACAATCGTTATCAGATCGGTCATATCTTACAAGTGTGGAGCAAAAAAGTTTTTAACAAACGCAAAACAATGCTTAAAAATTTGCATTAGTGCTGTGCATATATCTGTTTATTATCTCTGTTTTCATTATCTCTATTTAGCAGATCCTGAACATTTGCCAAACACAGAATAACCAAGTATTCCCTACTTATTTTCTCGTATTTAAAAGTTCCTCAATTTCGATTAAACTTTTTTCTTTTATTACGATTGAACTGTTGGAGTATTGCGTTGAATATTTCGGTCCAGTGAGTAGATTTACTGGTGTCAGTTAACGGAACTCTAGAAGATCAGAGTCACTAAACATAACATCACCGGGTCCAACTGAAACTCTAAACGTGAAACGTTGCAAAAGCAGCAAGAATAAAACCAAAAGATGATAGTGGAAAACCTCGCTAGCGCTGTAGCAGCACTGAGCTAAACTCAGTTAGCATTATGCTAATAACAAACGATTTTACGACCGTCGTTGGACGAGTGTCTACATGACACATGAGCGGTTCAACAAGATTTATTTGGCTCATTCAACGTACCTGTGTGAGCTTAAAATTTAACTTTTCCTTCTTACAACCAGCTAAAAACAGTAATGTGTAAGACAAACCAAGCAAACCGTTGAACGCAGTTTGCTTCCTGAGCCGCGTTTGAATTTTGCGCCGAACGGTTTACGTATCGATGTTACGTCACGACGTTAGCCACGCCCATAGCAGCAAACAGAGAACGAAAACTGCGTTATCCGCTAGGGGGCAGTAAAACGCCAGAATCTGTGGTTTGCAGCGTTTATTTGTTATTAAATAAAATCACTTTGCAGAATTCCCTCCTGAGTGTTTCTTTAGGCTACTTTCCAAAACTACTTGATCAACTGTTAGATTATATTAACAAAAGCATGGCTCTCAAATTGATTTCCAGATTTCTGTTTTAAGTCAACACAATTAGTTTGCAAATAAGTCAAATGTAAGATAAAAGTATATCTACATGTGTATTCATACTCTAATGCAAAGGTAATTAAATTAAATCATTATCACGGTGATAAAGTTTCAAGACTCTTTATTTCCATACAAAAATATATGGTGTAATAGATTCATTCCTTTTCCAAATGAGAGCAGAAATAGAATAGAATAGAATAGAAATACTTTATTAATCCCAGACATGGGAAATATGTTACTAATCTGTGCAAGAAACATTTTGGAAAATAGTTATATTCAATTTATCTGATCATCCAGTTTGGAGATTTGGTTGGAGACTCAAACCGCCTCTAGGGGTGAGTGAAGGAAGGAATAAGCGGCTAACAAAAGATGGATGTATAGACCCAAAGATTTAATCACTTTAATCTGACTAGACAAGTGCAGAGGTTCCACCCAGCTCATACTCCAAACTGGTCCTGTTTATGAGTAACAGTGGTCCAGTGTTTGTCTGGAAGATAGAGCAGCTGAAAGTTCAGAACATTTATTAGCTCTCAGAAATATTCTGCGTGGTTTATGAATCTGACCTTTCCCTGACTGAGCAGCGCTCTTCAGATGGATTTTTATTTTGCATGTTTGATGATAACATTAACTAAACATTAACTGTTCACTGTCACCACTGTAAGGTACACACACACACACACACACACACACACACACACACACACACAAGCGCGTCCTTGGCAGAAATAAACGGAACAAATGAGTGTGTGGTTAATGCGAGGATTTGTAGAAACACGCAGTAATCATTTGTGTGTATTTATCCTTGAGTGTCGCAATAACAGAGAAGAACCTTTGCAGAGAAGAAGCCCTTCACTGTGATTTATGTGTGTGTATTCAAGCACACACGAGAATACACATGTTCACGTCAGCTGTGCAGAATAAATGAGAAGCAGTTATCTTCTCTGCGCCAGCGGTTACAAACAGCTGATTGATTCTTCCTGCCTGGTCACTGATCATAGACGAGGAGGATTATTAAATCACTCAATCGTTTCTCCCCGTCGCACTAATCCTTTCCATTCCACAGCTCTCAGCAGCAAGCCCGTTAGGCCTGGAGACATTTTCCCCTGAAATCCTGACCCAGAGCTCTCATTAGCAACTCACCAACCTCTTGGCTTCAGCAAAGACAGGAGACATTTTAATATTCTGGTTCAGATTAGATTGTCAAACAAACGGATCCGACAGAATCGTGCGCACGCACAGCTTACTGATGGAGTGACTGGCGTCAGGTAACGCCCTCTACAGGCAGGGCAGATGCATTCACGTAAATGCACCGCATTATTCTGGTCTGTTGTTTTTTAGTCAGAGCTGATTTGCATTTTATAATAGCTCACATTAATCACTGAATAATGACTCCAGCAGCCTTTAAACTGCACGCCTGTGCACACTGGTGCGTGCACTCCTCCCGACAGCACCAGCCAAGTCAAACGAGTTTTATTCTGTGCACGCTGACGCATTTTGCACGCCTTTGCTCTGGAGGATGACACACCTTTAGCGTGATGGTCCAGAGCCAGACAGCAGCTCGTTTTAGTGGCTTCCCTTTTGTAATGAATGCTGTTGACCCTTGTCTAAGACACCAGCAGCTTTCTGGGGTCACCGGTGTTTGTGCAGGTTGGGACCCTTTTTGGGACCTGGAAGCCAGGTAGCAGCCTGAAAATGGCCACTGAGGGAGGGGCGTGGCTTTGGTGGGAGACTGGGGGTGAAGGGGTGTTCTTATCAACATAAATGTCCCAAAATTCCTTTATTAGTTTATTTATTTGCTTGTGTTTTTGTAGTTTTATGGTGAATGTTCTACCTTCACCTGTGTTGACCGGTCTTTGTGATTGCTGGCCCCGCCCTTTGCGGTAACTTCCCCTCGTGGGCCAGTTTACTGTTGTGTTGCTTAGGAACCTTCCTTTCTCCTTTGATCTTCTGCACACTGGAAGTCCTGTCTTTGATCTTTGTTATAAATCTATCAGCACCACCTGTAATAAGTCACATTTTGATTCTATCTCTGTGAACCTCTTTGTGGCTCTTCTAACCAATTCTTATACAGCTGATCAGGATCAAGCTATAGAAGTTTTTGTCCTGGCGGAAAGTCAAAGCGTCAGAAGAAAAAAAAATAAAACGCTCAGTGTTCATGTAAAAAGCACATGAAGACACTGTTACCGTGGCAACGTACAGGCTGCGAACATGGCCCTTAACTAAGAGAATTAAAATGTCAGCACAATTTAAGGACCACACGTAAGAGTTTTTATCAGGAATATGACTTAAACGAACTTCTCACTGTAAACACGAGCTAGCGGAGCTCCTGTGGCGTCAGAAATGTGGTCATTTATCAGCTGACGATGGGAAGCAGAAGGTTCTGAGAGCGGCTGGATCTCTGACCGGGACCCCCACCTCTTCCTCTGGCACATCCGAGACCCTCCGTCATCGCTGCTTTGTTGATGAAACCATGTGAAAAGGTTCTATTTCTTCTCGCACAAACAGAAAAGGTGCGAGACGGTCGTGGTGTAACGTCTGCGGGCCTGATGCAGTGTTTACTGATGACACACTGATGACACACTCAAGCGTTTGGATGTTGGGTTGGAGGTGTACGTGCGCGCTGTGTAATGGCCTCATCACGGACAACCGGATGAGGGAAAAGAGTCCCATGAATACTGATGGCTCATATGTGGAAAGCAGGTGGTGGCAGCCAAACACTGATTTCATTTCTTGATCTGCTGACTAACGAATGTGATTAGAGGGATAGACGCGAGCCCTAGCAGATCACGTGGAAAATCCGGCTTTTCCGGCTCCATGGATTTTCAGACCCGCGTGCGGTCGCCACTGATGATGTCGTTCATCTCTTCTTCAGGAGAGAAGCAGCTTTTTCTGTCCCCCTGAGAGTTTGTCCCCTTTCTTTAATTGCAGCTGATATGAAAAAGGTCCATCATGCTAGATGAACTGCCCGCACTTATAAGAACATAAAGGTACGTTTACGCCTCGGCGCCACGACCCCCGATGCTGCAGAGAGACTTTGTTCCGACACAACAGTTGAATAAAGGCCATCACGCTTAATGTGTGCAGTGATGAAGAACCTTCAATCTGGCCTTTGGAGGGGAGAGGAAAGATAAACAGCAGCGCTGGAGCGCTGTCATGGATGTAATGGTGCAGAAAGAGGATCTCTGCAGGAAGCTGCTCAGGACCTTTCCCACCATCCGCTCCCTGATTTATCCCCCAAGAACACAAACGTCTCCCTGTGGTGGGGAGCTTTTAGTGGAAGGCCACGCCCAGAGTCGGCGGGTGAGGCTGTGTGTGACCGTGTCAAAGTTCCAGACTGTTCTCGGGTCTGCAGCAGAGCGACAGTCTGTCAAGCTGCAGCTAACACTTCACTCAGGCCAGAGGTAATCAGCCTTTAAAGGCATCTGAGATGCTCTTCGAACGCTCACGTGGAAAGAAATGTTGAAACACAAGCGCAGCCCCACTCCTGCTGTTTAAGGTTATGTTGCCTCCACACACGTCCACGGCCCTGCCTTTACTGACCTCGTCTTATTTATGGCTCTCTGAGACTTGTGACCTCAAACATGATGGCTCGATATTGAATAGGTGAAATATTTCCACCCAGTTTGACCCCTGCAGAGTCCTTCCTGTTCCTATTCCTGTTCTTTTGTTTTTTTTTTTTTCAGCCTTGAGTCTAGTGTTAACGGCTAATAGAGGCTAGTTAAGGCTAGTTTAATGGCTAATAGAAGTTAGTTAAGGCGAGTTTAACGGCTAATAGAGGCTAATTAGGGCTCTTTCAATTCAATTCAGTTTTATTTATATAGCACCTTTTACAAAAAAGCTTGTCTCCAGGTGCTTTACAGAGGGTGAAACCCAGGGCCTGGACCCCCAGGTAAGGACAGTGGCAAGGAAAAACTCCCTTTTAACAGGAAGAAACCTAGATCAGGACCAGGCTTACAGTTAAGTTAAGGCTAGTTAAGGCTTAAGAAAGGAACTCGGTCACCAGGTGACCGGGTCATCACATCTGTCAGGTCCTTTAGATCTGATATCATCAGCTGATCTGACAGAATTGGACGCGGCTGACCTCCGGCGCTGGGGTTGACTTGAGATTCATGAGAAAATAAGGGGACTCTCAGCTCTTTGCCTTCTCAACTGCTTGGACCTCCCTGTTGCTCTGGAACACTGCCCGCTGGGACAGACAGTTTGCCATCCCGTCGCCCCTGACGATGCCTTAAGAACAGAGACGGTGGTCGGCTACAGTCGCTGCTGTAAATGCAGCGACTCGTGTTTGACTCGCCGCGTGAGTCCTCTATTTATCAGCTGCAGTTATTCATTGGAGAACGCTGTGCACCTTCTAATCACGCCTGGAACAGGAATGTCATTCCATGCATCATCCTGTCAGGCTCTCTCCCTGAGGGGCTTCTGGTGTAACGACGTGGGATCCGTTAACTATTCATGCTTGGTGCACAGTCCCATCAGTCCCCTAAGTGTGTTTGAATGACCCCATGACAGAGTTCTTCTTGAAAGGACAGATAAGTGCCCTTCGGCGTCGGGAAGGAGCAGGGAGACAAAGAAGATGCAGGAGCCATGTCGGCTCCTCCTGAGCTCAGAGGATCCGCAGCTGCTGACAGCCGTCAGCTTATCATCGCAGGTCCATCATCTAAATGCCTTCATGCTCTTCCGAAGCAGTAAAACGCCTGTTTGGGTGTGTTTACACGTTCAGGACTGTGTTTCTGAGGTTTTTTTTGGGATTGTTTGGCTCCTGCCATCACTGAACAGGTCACCACTCATCAGATGTTAGCGATTAGATTAGAGCAGCGCCCCCACTAGGCTATTTTTCACATTTTATTTGGGTTCTCATGGCGGAATTGGTGGTTAAACGTTCTTCAGCTGTTCCTGGTGATTATGGCTGGTTTAGGAGGTCTCCACATCCTCTCTGGATGGAGGCATTTCAGCCCCTTTTGTGCCCCGGTCCCACCTCGTCAAAGCTTCGGCTTTCGTTTACGCTTGCATGACGAGCGTGCTGGAGGCCCCGTCTCAACCTTTCTGATCCGCTCAGTGACTTGATGACGCTGTCCGTCTGAATCCATCCTCTGTCAGGGACGCTGTTGATCTCTGCGGCTTCAATCTGGGACAAGCTGCGGCCCCGACGCGCCGTCGCTCGGCTCACGTTAGCCTCCAGACCTCGGATCGATCGCAGTGACATCTCCTGTCTTCTGTGAGCTCCACCCGTGCCTCGGGTGAGTCACGATGTGATTAACAGCCACTTCGTATCGCCGGCTGTGTGGCCTGAACGCTGTCTACAACAAAGACCACGTCTCTACGAGTCCTCTCCTTCGAGAGGCTCTTGCAAAGAGCTGCTAAAGCAGGAGCGCACGCTAAAAGAAGAGATGATTAAAGGTGAGAAGTGGTGTTTTTCAGAAGGGACAGATGGGAACGAGTGCACGTGGTTGGGGTTTTATTAAGGAACAGGTGCACTGAAGCCATAGGCTGTGCTGTGACGCGTCCATGATCCTGCTTCCGTCAGAAGACCTGGTCTGGACGTCCCCATCGGTCTTTATGGCCGCCACCTTCAAATGATCAGCTGACCTGCTGCTGCTGGAGCGCCACCTCTCATTGGGCAGACACCCTCAGAACCGAGGCCGTTACATCTGGATAAATGCTGACTGGTAATGCCTGGCAGCCTGTGTGCGTGTGTGTGTGTGTGTGTGTGTTACCCAGCAGCCCTTGGTAATAATCGGCGGTGCTGTGGACGCCACAGTGGGTAAACCTGCTGCGACAGCATGGCTGGTTGTGATGGTTATGATGTATTTTTCGTCCTTTCAGAGCTGATAAAATATCGAGGCTGCTCTCTCCTGCAGGCTCGTTCTTATCTTAGCTTAGCTGAACTCGTCCCGCGCTGGCCTGGTGCACACGCAGGTAAACGTTCCGACTTGCTGTTATCGTGGAGACCCCAGCGGACATCTGGTAGCGCTGGTCCAACAGCTCCGCCCCAGCAGGCCAGCCTCTGCTGGTTGACCTGCCTCCTAAAGACCCGTCCATCACTCGCTGTCTCGGTGGCACCGAGGATGATGAATGACGGAGAAGCACGTGGTCGCGGCTGCTGGTTTCCAGGCTGGAGGTTTGCGTTCATCGTCTGGAGAACGTAACGGACTCATTTCTCCCTTCATCTCCACAGTGTTGGCTGATATCAACAGCTCTGCTTTTGGAGACGCAGACATGTTTGTGTTGGTTCGGTGACAGAAGCACAGTGTTGTTTATTCAAGCTGCTACAGATTTTTGGTGTTTGTCCACCTAAAACTGAGAAAAACAAAAGCTGCTCAGCAAAAGGAAGCAAAGAGGAAAGAACAGGGTGGATGGATGGATGATGGATGGATGGATGATGGATGGATGGATGATGGATGAGGCATATTTTATCTTTTTGTAGGAATATTTTGCAGCCTTTCTTTCAGGTTTCAAATCATCATCAGGTTTGTGGAATCAGATTCCATGGTTATCAGAGATGAGGCTGAAGAAGATGAAGACGAAGATGAAGATGACTGGAATGCAGCCAGAGGACAATGGCTGCCTCTTTGCACGCCTGCACAGATACACCAGCACCTGCCTCCTGCACCTCTTGTTTTGAGCCCAGACGTCCGTCAGCCATGAACTTTGCTCAGCTGTACTCATGTTGCACCAAAGGTCTCCTCCCTTCCACCTTTGAGCGCCTGACGTTTGGGGAGGATTGAGGGCGGTCTGGACGGATCCCTGCAGGTGGGCTCCAGGGATGAGGCTCCTGCGGACGTGCTCAGGATGGCCTTGCTGAAAAGGTTCTGTTTGAGGGCCATCGTTAGGAACCTCTCCTGTATTTTGGTGCTAGCTGTCCGAAGGTTGCACACAAAACTTTGGTCTCTCTACAAACCTAGTTCAGTTGCATGTGACCATTTTCAATAATTCACTTTGACAGCCGCTAGGCTGCAACATCTGTTGCAGATTAGGAACAATAAGCCATTAATGGCCTTTAATAGATGAATTCCATACGCTTAATCGGTTAAACCGTATTACTCTGCCTAATTGTGTCTAGCATGCGCTAAGGCTAAAGGCTAGGTTAAGGCTAAAGCCTCTGCAACGTGAAGCCTGTTGAAAGCCAGAAACACCTCCTCACCTCCTCCAATAACCGGACTTTTTCTAAAGAATATCTGTAAGTAATGAGAGGGGAGGTGGTGCTTTGGGTTGATCACGTTATCAGCTGGTTGTAACGAGGTTTACACACGCAAAGGTCACACTGGTATGACAAACAGCCTCGTCTGAGAACATTCATCACGGAGGAGCTTTTCACTCCTCATAAGCAACCTGATCGATCCATGAGCACATGCAGATGAGGAGGAGGAGGAGGAGGATGAGGAGGAGGAGGAGGAGGATGAGGATGAGGATGAGGATGAGGAGGAGGAGGAGGATGAGGAGGAGGATGAGGAGGAGGAGGAGGAGGATGAGGAGGAGGAGGATGAGGATGAGGATGAGGATGAGGATGAGGAGGAGGAGGAGGATGAGGAGGAGGATGAGGAGGAGGAGGAGGAGGATGAGGAGGAGGATGAGGAGGAGGAGGAGGAGGATGAGGAGGAGGAGGATGAGGAGGAGGAGGCGTCTTTGTCTACATTCGCTGATGCGAGCCGACAGCCTTGACTCAATATTAATTTAATGAAACCTTTGAGCGAATCGTCAGCGTTTTTGCCCTGCTTTGGATCTTCTGCTGTGTGCCGAAGCAAGTCAGCGACTGACGAGCCGCCGATGGCACAGAAACAATGGAAGGACGGAAACAATGGAAAGACGTGCGTGATTGACAAGTTCAAACCCCCAAAAGGCTCCAAAGAGCCGAGGAGCGCTGTGGAGAGCTGCTGCTGGCGGCTCATTGGACAGCTTTCATTTAAAAGCTCCTTTTCTTCGTAGTTTGCAGCAACATGCTATGTTTTCGCAGACGAATGCTCACACTTATTCTTAAAGAAGCAGAAGAACAGACTGGAAAATAAAGCCCTGAACGCAGCTCTAGTATTTTAGGTTTTGGAGATGGAGGACGGAGGACGGAGGCCCTCCCAGCTGCCTGGAGGGAGAAAGACATTTTAGCAGCTTGTAGAAATTATCTGTATCGTTTGTGCATCATTTAGCTAATGTGTGCTACCAGCGGCGCAGCATGGCGGCTAAGTCGTTAGCGCAGCTAGAGTCCCAGCCAGGAGGTCAGAAACGGGTTCCACTCGGTACCGCGACACCGATCTGGACCCGGCACCGAGGACGCGGAATTCATGTCGGATGTATGAGCGTCTGAACCTGCATGTAAGTAACCCTCATCAACCTTTGGAAGGAAATGTGATTCCCTGTGGAGCGACGATAGAAGATGGTGCTCGCCGTGGGGAACATTAACGCCTGCAAATGGGACGGACATGTGAGCAGGAAGGACGTCAGGAGGAAAACGAGCTTCATCTAAAGCCTCCGCATTATTTACGGGCTGGAATGATGCCCATTGTCTCGGAAGCAGAGGAACGTCTGTGGGAGGAGCTGGAAGATCCACAGTCCTGTAATCATCAGACGTGGTTGCGGCCACGCCTGCTGCACCTGGCTGCTCTGGAGCTGCCAGCCCCCTCCCCGAACCCACACAAAGTGAGCCGGAGCCGCTTTGTTCGGGGCCAGTGAGACGCTGTCGCTGACATTTGGAGCCAGGACAAAGGAAAACGAGGATGAGGAGGGACGACTTGGAGCTTTGACTTCTGCTGCAGATGCTCGCAGAATGCAAAGAAAGACAGAGAGCGGCTGATAACAGGTCAGCGATGAGGCCGGCCCACAGAGGAGGCGGGAGGAGGAAACAAAGCACCACCAGCTGCGAAGTCTGTGCGTGCTTTGATCTCTCTGGAGGAGGAAGATGTTCGCTGGCACCAGGAGGCATGATGGGTAAAACCAGTCCGTGTTCAGAAGCCCAGAAAAGGTGTTGAAATGCGAGGAAAGGAGGGCGAGTCGTTCACGCCGTGGCTGCTTGCTGCTGCTCCAACCTGCACTCATCAGGGTCAGTCTGAACCTCCCCCAGCCTGCAGAGTTTGTGTGCCGGGAAACTCGATATTTACTGCTGGGCCTGGATGTTTGCTGTCAGATTAGTCCCCTATCGCAGAAGCCCAGTCCTCCCAGTCCTCCCAGTCTGAGGCAGCATGGGAAGAGTCATCCAGTATTTACACCAGGAGACAAACTCCACGCCGCCTTTTGGCTCTACAGTAGGGCTGACAAATGGCCTCTTCTGGCACTTTCATCCAAAACAAGGAGGAAGATGTTTGTCGCAGTGACTCTCCGAGAGCCCGACAGCGGCCCCCACACTCCAGCCAGCAGGGCGAGGGGAGGATGGCCAGACCAGACCAGAAGCACTGGAAGTGGCTGGGTGACCTCGGCAAGCCTGACCCCGGCTCAGACGTGAGCCTGAAGTCAAACCTCGGACCTGAATCACTGCATCGTCCATCACGAGCAGAGCTGCTGAAACTGTTTGGGAGCGTTTTTGTGGCTCTTCCCAAACAAGTCTGCACTTTGGCTGGACGCTGGAGCGCCAAGATGAAAATATCCATCATCGGCGACAATTTCCTGTCAGAGAGTAAATCCAGTTTCACACTGACAAATGTGAGCTCCTCAGGGGAGGGTCCACGTGTGCACAGCAGCTCCTCAGCGCCGCTACAAACGTCTCCTCAGCCAGTCTTTGCTGAGCGCTTTCATTCATCTTTACCCGTCAAGTGTGACCACCACAGAGGGGACGGCAGCCCTGGGCTGTCGGGGCTCTCCTTTAGCTCCTCTCCATGGAAAAACCTTCATCCTGGTCCAGGACTGACAGCTGAGGCTCGGGGGGGGCTGTCGGCAGAGGCGGGGGCCTTGACCGTCCTCACGGGGGCCTCCAACAGCAGAAAGAGGAACGTTTCCACCTGAACCTTCACAGTGATCGTTTTCCTGGTTTTCTCAGCACAGAGAGGGCGGCAGGCGCCGCGTTGGCCGTTATAAACGGCGTTATAAACGCTGCTATAAACGGCGTTATAAACGGCGTTATAAACGGCGTTATAAACGCTGCTATAAACGGCGTTATAAACGGCGTTATAAACGCTGCTATAAACGGCGTTATAAACGGCGTTATAAACGCCGTTATAAACGCTGCTATAAACGGCGTTATAAACGCCGTTATAAACGCTGCTATAAATGCCGTTATAAACGCTGTTATAAACGCCATTATAAACGGCGTTATAAACGCCGTTATAAACGCCGTTATAAACGCTGTTATAAACGCCGTTATAAACGCTGCTATAAACGGCGTTATAAACGCTGCTATAAACGGCGTTATAAACGCTGCTATAAATGCCGTTATAAACGCTGCTATAAACGCCGTTATAAACGGCGTTATAAACGGCGTTATAAACGCCGTTATAAACGCTGTTATAAACGCCGTTATAAACGCCGTTATAAATGCCGTTATAAACGCTGTTATAAACGCTGTTATAAACGCCGTTATAAATGCTGTTATTAACGCTGTTATTAACGCCGTTATAAACGCTGTTATAAACGCCGTTATAAACGTCGTTATAAACGCTGCTATAAACGCCGTTATAAACGGCGTTATAAACGCTGTTATAAACGCTGTTATAAACGCCGTTATAAACGGCGTTATAAATGGCGTTATAAACGCTGTTATAAACGCCGTTATAAACGCCGTTATAAACGCTGTTATAAACGCCGCTATAAACGCTGTTATAAACGCTGTTATAAACGCCGTTATAAACGCCGTTATAAACGCTGTTATAAACGCCGTTATAAACGCTGTTATAAACGCTGTTATAAACGCCGTTATAAACGCTGTTATAAACGCTGTTATAAACGCGTTATAAACGCTGTTATTAACGCTGTTATTAACGCCGTTATAAACGCTGTTATAAACGCCGTTATAAACGCCGTTATAAACGCTGTTATAAATGCCGTTATAAACGCTGTTATTAACGCTGTTATAAACAGCGTTATAAACGCTGTTATAAACGGCGTTAAACGGCGTTATAAATGGCGTTATAAACGCTGTTATAAACGCTGCTATAAACGCGTTATAAACGCTGTTATAAACGCCGTTATAAACGCCGTTATAAACGCCGTTATAAACGCTGTTATAAACGCCGTTATAAACGTTATAAACGCTGTTATTAACGCTGTTATTAACGCTGTTATAAACAGCCGCTATAACGCTGTTATAAACGTACGTTATAAACGGGCGCGCTATAAATGGCGCAGACAAACGCTGTTATAAACGCCATAAACGCTATAAACGCTGTTATAAACGCCATAAACGCTGTTGCAACGCCAAGCAGGCGCGAAACGCCGTTATAAACGCTGGTTATAACGGCGTTATAAACGCCGTTATAAACGGCGTTTATAGCAGCGTTTATAACGCCGTTATAGCAAAGGAAAAGATAACGGCAGTATAATAGCTGTTATAACTGCTATAACGCCGTTTATACTGCTTATAACAGCTGGGCATAATAGCGTTTATATCAGTTCATATAACAGCGCTTATAACGGGCGTTATAAACGCCGTTATAAACGCCGTTATAAATGCTATAAACGCCGCTATAAAGCCGCATAAACGCCGTTATAAACGCCGTTATAAACGCCATGAGGAACGCCGTTATAAACGCTGTTATAAACGCCGTTATAAACGCCGTTATTAACGCTGTTATTAACGCCAAGTATAAACGCCATAAACGCCGTTATAAACTGCTATAAACGCCGTTATAAATGCCGTTATAAACGCTTGTTGGTTAACGTTGTTATAAACAGCGTTATAAACGCTGTTATAACGAGCGTGCGTATAAACGCGTATAAAATGGCGTTATAAACGCTGTTATAAACGCCAAGGCAACGCTATAAACGGCGTTATAAACGCCGTTATAAACGCCGTTATAAACGCCGTTATAAACGCTGTTATAAACGCCGTTATAAACGCCGTTATAAACGCCGTTATTAACGCTGTTATTAACGCTGTTATAAACAGCGTTATAAACGCTGTTATAAACGGCGTTATAAACGGCGTTATAAATGGCGTTATAAACGCTGTTATAAACGCTGCTATAAACGCTGCTATAAACGCTGTTATAAACGCCGTTATAAACGTTGTTATAAACGCTGCTATAAACGCTGTTATAAACGCTATAAACGCTACTATAAACGCTGTTATAAACGGCGTTATAAACGCTGTTATAAACGCTGCAAACGCCGTTATAAACGCCTGTTATAAACGCCGCTATAAACGCTGTTATAAACGCCGCGATAAACGCCGTTATAAACGCCAGCAGAAACGCCGTTATAAACGCTGTTATTAACGCTGTTATAAACGGCGCTATAAACGTAGTTATAAACGCTGTTATAAACGCTGCTACGTGTCTGCAGGACGTGGAGACCATCAGGCTAAGCTTTGCTTTGATTTGGACGTGCAGCATTATTTTTCTCAAATCTTTGTAGACGTTTGAGTCACAGCGATGACTGACAGAGACGCTTCTTCTGAATCCTCAGACGCTCTCGTCGAGCACATTTATCTGTACCGATTAGCTTATGACTCGCGGTGTTGCAGACGCCGCCATTAGCCCACCAATCGGCTTTTTCCTGCGGGTCACAGCTGCGTATCTCTGCTTTACCTGATAGCGTGAGCACAAATGGAAGTCGGCAAGTTTAGAATCACAAACACGTCGCTCAGATTTCAGAACACACTCACGTGATTAAACATGAAGCTAAGAAATAACCTGGACTACAAACCAAGATTATGAGGCTGCTCGGGTGTTTCCTCTTCACCTAATCCAGCCCCAGTTCAAATACCTGAATAAAAGGCGCCATGTTGGATGTGTGTGTGTGTGTGTGTGTGTGTCCTGTTCAGCAGCAGGAGGCCTCAGGTGGGATTTCAACAGTGAAATACTGTCGCATTAGTCACCATGGAAACTGCCAGCAAAGTCGATGCCGTTCCATAAATCCAGCCTTTGATCAGGATATTTCCGGTTGTTATGCTGGGATGCAGGTTTGGCTGTTGCTGTTAGCAACGATGCCTCCGGGCGGCTGAGCCGGACCAGCCCGGCTCTCCTCGTGGCCCAGCAGGAGCCGAAGACGTTGCGGAGGATTTGAAGAGTTAGCCAGGAGCTGATGAAGCTGCTGTGGAGGTGGAGGTGGGATTGAGGATGTTTCCCACCTAAATGTGACCCGTTGCTAGTGATCACGTCTGCGCGGTGGCTAACGAAGGGGT
The DNA here is from genome assembly GCA_015343265.1 of Pao palembangensis. Taxonomy (NCBI): domain Eukaryota; kingdom Metazoa; phylum Chordata; class Actinopteri; order Tetraodontiformes; family Tetraodontidae; genus Pao; species Pao palembangensis. The sequence continues at coordinate 34,493,419 of CM027081.1, read as the reverse complement.
GGAACCGTGAAGTGACGGGCTGGCGGTGTTACTTCCCGCCTGCGTGACCCGCTGTGGTGGTCATAGATCATGAAAAAGTCGTGTCGGACCGCTGCTCACATGTTTTATTCAGTCATGGAGCAGGAGGCGGTCGGCGCCTTCGCTGGATCTCAACGCCGCTCAGGCAGCAGCCAGGCATCGTTTATCTCAGTGTCCGTGTTCTGAGGCTCTGGGACGTGTGTGTATAAATGAGGCACGTGTGTGTGGCGTACTGGACAGAAAGCTTTTGTGTGTTTGTTTTCTCTGGTCTCATCAGGAGACCTGCAGGTCCGGCTCGTCGCTTCTCTCAGCAGCACCTGGAAAGGTGTGATGCCTGTTGCCATGGGAGCGCTCCAGAGCGGACGCTGCACTCCCACCCTCGTGTGCACGTACGGTTAAAGCGTCGTCTCAGCTCTTGTCTGTGGAGGCTCCGCCCCACCCAGAGACTGCCGGAGCACCTGGGGGTGATAATGAGCAAACTCCCCAGGCTCTTCCCTGTCCTTCCTCTCCGCCTCTCTTCATCTCTCTGCTCTATCATCTCTATTTTCTCTTCCCACGCTCTTGCTTTTTCACATCTTTTCCTCGTTTCCTGCTTCTCCTCCCCCCTCGATGTGCGCTGCCTCGCTCTCCTCGCTTTTGCGCTGTCCGTCATAGTTTGGCGCTCCTGTCCTCCTCCTCGTGTCCGCCTCCTCATCCCCTCCTCCGTGCAGACGTCCCATTCCTGCCTGACGGCCGATGGTGTTGGTGACTGAGCTTCTGGCGTACGAGCGACGTGGACGCAAACGTGGGCGGGCCGTGTCAGCCGTCCCGTACGGCTGCTGTCACAGGCCAGACAGATCTGGGGGGATTGTACTCGGATATTTGTGCCAGTCTCTGAGTTGTGGGAGACTTTTTTCCGGCTGTTTCATTCCTCGTTTGAATGGACAGATGAGCTCTGACACTGTTGACCCCTCGTCAGGCTATCCAGTAATTGGGGCCCAGACCGGTGGCCCCAACGCGCCCGTCCTCTCCGGAATGAGGCGAGCGTGTGGCGTGGAGGAGGCAAGCCTTGTGGTGTGTCTCAGAAAGTCTGACCTACCCGCAGCGTTGCTCACAGGGACGTTTGCTTCTCTGAGAGTCAGCACTCACTGGGAGCGCTGGTTCTGGTGCCACACACCAGTTAAAACCATCTTTACTGATCATGTTTGACCCCAGAAGGTGTGAGGAGCACAGATGGCGTTTCCTGGCTGCTCTGACATGTTTTGTCCGTCCAGAGTCTCTCAGCTGGGTGGGAAATGACAGAAAATGTGCCAAAATGAACAGTGACCTTTTCATTAGAACCAACCGAAGCCAGGGTTCCTCCCCCGTGGCCAGAGGAGCCTCCTGATCCAGAGGTCGGGGGACAGTGTTTCATTATCCTGTGTCCACGTTCTGTCCACAAAGCCTGCCATAAGACGTCCTAATGAGCAGCTTTCACAGTCCCACGCTGGTCTGAACTGGGTCTGAAAGGCTTTAACGTCCATTCAGAAAACCCTAAATAATAAATACTTTTTCCTGTCTGGGATTTAAAAGTCACGCTGCTCTTTTACTATTAATTTACTGCCAGTTTGGCCCATTTTAGAGAGCACAGCCTAGCAAAAGCTTTTGTTTTCATGTTAAACTTAATTATCTCCGGGAAAAGCGCTGCAAGAATGTGAATGAGTGTTAGAGACCAGAAACCAGTCTGGTCTGTAAACCCTCAGCTGGTTTTTTAAATAACGGCGCAGCAGCTCGCGGTCCGACAGAAGCACCTAAGCTAGCGCGCGACATTAGCTCTCGTCTTTTATTTGAACTGGAGCAGCAGCTCACTGGTTGCTCTTGGTTCCTCGTCTTATAAAAGTTGGCATAAAAGTCGGCAAAGTTTAAGGAGCATCGGCGTTATTACACACACACACACACACACACACACACACACACACACACACACACACCGCTAACCCTCCCAAGACACGCATGGCCCCAAGCCTGGACAGTAGTCCCATCGTTACCTTCTCAGTTAGCTTACCCTCGCCGGTCCCCTCTGCTGTTTTGCCTGATTTTTCTTCTCTGTTCTTGTAAAGTGTCCTTATTATTATCATATTTAAAAAAATCCAAATAGAGTCAAATAGAAAATGACAGACGCTTGATTTTAGATCTGCAGGTCCCCACAAAGACAGCACAGCTGTTTATTATGCGTGAACAAAATACCGTAGCAGCACCGCCTGACAGCCCCCCCACGCACGCGCCCGCGCACGCACGCACACACACACACACACACACACACACACACGCACACACACGCACGCACGCACACACACACACACACACACACACGCACGCACGCACACACACACACACACACACACGCACACACACACACACACACACACGCACACACACACACGCACACACACACAGCGAGCCTCCTCTGTCCTTGTCTCTCTCTTCATCTCTGTGCTGCACCTTCCTCACAGGTCAGACAAACGGAGCTTTTCCGACACCAGACGCTTCTTTCTTCTCTGCTGCAGCTGCTCTTTGATCTGCAGAGAAAAACCTTTCTGTCCCCAGAAATAAAGACAAACATGAGCAGGATTCTGCACGTCCACGTCAGAACACGTTGTCTTTATTACAGGTCATTGACCCAAATGCTCAGAAAACACTCACTGTACAACAACAGCAGCGGACACGGACACGCTAGCGGTTGCACACGATGACCGGCTAAGGCGTGGCTCAAATGAGGAAGGAGACATTGAGCCACATCCAGAGAGGAGGAAAACCTGGTAGAACTGTCTCTGAAGATGCATTTGGAGCCAGCGCTGACTCCCGCTTTTAGCTCCCTTTGAAGGATTAAACCATTTAGGGACTGGTGTAGTGTCGGTCCGTCTCTGGATGACAGAGGAGGCCTTTTTTTTTTTTTTGGACTGTCAACAGAAACTGAGGACACCAACATCAACAATACATTCATCTCTCTTGGGCTGCTTTCTGGTTTCTATAGCAACATGTTGTTTACATTACATTTACATTTCTGCTCCAAAACATGCACGTCACATATTTAATCACCTCTTAAATGTACAGAAGTTGAGCCACTGGTCACACACTGATCACAGTCTCACGTGCTGTAGCGTGACACACACACCTTTTCTACAGTTTTCATCACGTTTCCTAGACAACAGCGGTACAGACGCTTCTCAACATCAGTTTTCAGCTCCAAACATGGCACATTCAGGAAAAACAGCAGACTCGCCAAAGACCACTGGAACATTTAAAGAAGCAGAGCAGAAGTATTTATTATGATCACACAACAACACCGAGTCTGGAGGCAGACACACACACACACACACACACACACACACACTTCTGCTAGAGATAGAACAGCTGTTGTTTCCACCTTTGACTTCATTTGTCTTTTTACACTGAAGCAAGTACAAAATGAACTTTCTGCAACCGTGACGACACTGAAGGTTGTTTCCACACAACAGAACACGTGTGTGTGTGTGTGTGTGTGTGTGTGTGTGGCTGACCTCTCTTCTGCTATAATTAACATGATTGGAAGCTAAAGGATGGACAGAGAGGCAGGAAGTGATGCTGCTGATGAGGCTGTTCACCCTGCTGCACAGTCTGCTCGGCGCCGCCGCGCAGCAACAAGACTTTTTAACTAGGCTACAGCTCTGATCGGCCACGAGTGTGTGTGTGTGTGTGTGTGTGTGTGTGTGTGTGTGTGCGCGCAGGCGTCTAGCTCCAGCAAAGTTAATTACACGTTCATTAGAGTGTCTGTTACAGACTAATCTGATGGGCAGTGGGAGATTATGTCTGTATTTCACTCAAATGAGAAAAAAGAAAGAAGTGTAAGACAGTAAAAGAGGTCTGAGGGAGTTTGAGTGTAACTCTGTTTCCTCAGCCCACTCAGGCCTCGCCGTCTCAGGTGAGAAATGATCAACGATGGTGTCATTATTGCCGATACTGATGCCGACCACGCCACCAGACGTGAACCCAAACTCCTGACATGCCGAAAACGAATCCCAACACTCAGTATTTCCAAACAGTTTGGCCTCAAGTCTTTCTGCTCATTAAGTGTGACGTTGACGTAAGGATAAAAAAGACGCAATCGCTTCCCCGCGGCTCCCTGTAGGCTGCAGTTGGCCACGCCCCGTCCTGCTCTGTCCCTCGTCTGTCCCCAGCGTTCCTTCTCTCATCCTTCTCTCGTGTTCTATGACTGAACTGGGACCAGCTGACGGCTGTTTGCGCAGAAGCATTCCCGTCTGTCCTGTGACCGCCTGTTGTCTCTGTTCCGTGTTGTTTCCATCTTCCCCAGACAAAGTTTTGGACCTGGTGATGCGGTGACACGCCACCAGTCACATTTGGTCCTCTGGGCCGTGTCAGCTGACACCGGAACGTTGAACAAGCTTTTGTGTGCTGGAAATAGACCTGGAGTCAGTCAGGGTTTGGATGGTGTGTGTGTGTGTGTTTATGTAGACCTGGAGTGATGGGTGTCAACAGCTGATCCTCAATCCCCCCCACACACACACACCCACACACACAGGTTCTTAACTCACACTTGGTTTGTGCTGCACACAGGAAACATGGAACTATCGTGGATTTGCTCATGAAGCTCAAGCTGAGACGTCCGCAGGACAACATTCAGACGCTATTAATTAATTAACAGATTAATTAACTTGACTTCCTTCAAGGAACGAAGGAGAAAAGTCAAAAGTCAAAACTCTGGGTGATGCACGCTACAGTCCCCGCATTCGCCAACAGGCTGCCTGAGCGCAGTATGGACCGGTAACGCTAACATTAGCATGCTATCGCCGGCATCCCAGAATACAGAAACGTGGGTGTGTGAGAGTGTAAGCGGCGTCAAACTGCAGGCACGTGCGCAGGTGTGATCGCACACCAGCCAAATGACTTGGACATGACACCAACAGCCGGCCGGAAGGGCAGATGGCTCGCGTCAGTATTTCACAGGTCGGACGCGGCTCCTCGCATTCAGATCACGACCTGGATCGCAGGCGGGAAGGTGACGGTGGTACGAAGCAGATGGGAAGGTTATTCCAGAGAATCGGTCTCTGGGACAAACAGCATCCCTTTTGACCTGTAAGGTCAGAAGCTGAAACGGTAGACGAGGGAAAACTCTAGCTTAGCGTTTAAATAAATAAATAAAGCGGCTAGCTTAGCGTTTAAATAAAGAGCTTTAGCTTTACAGAGACTGGACCAGGTTAGCTAAGAGACTAAGAGACTGGCTAACAGGTTAGCGGGGGATATTCAGCCCTACATTAATACGCTCATGTTTTGATGTTTCTGTCTCTGACTGATTTCAAGATTCATTGATTTTCTCTGAGGGTAGAAAAGGAATAGGCAAATATTCCTGACGCGAGCGCCGGGAATCTGCTCCGGGCTGGAGCTCCCGCTGACCCACCGTGGCAGGCACAGCTCAGCTGTCGGTCTCTCCCCTTAAAGGCCAAAGTGTTTGCACGTGAGACGTCCTGGAACGGTTGTACCCATACAGCTTCTGACACGCTGAATAAAGAATCTCCGCTGGAACGTTCCTGAACTTTCACCTAAGCGCAAACGGCTGCTTTGGTTTCTCTTTTCTTCAGCGTCATCCATCTTTGCACCGCAACCGTATAAACTCTTTAACCAGCGTGACGTTAACGCTAACGTTAGCACGCTAACTTAATCATTTAAGATTTTTTTTTGTAACGCTTAAACTATTAATTGAGCAGCAGCTCGTTATTCCACATTTGCCGTTCCCTGCACAGAAGATGGAGAAGGTCCTGTTTGCAAAGGAGACGCGACACCTTTGGAGTGTGGGGGTCTGGCAGAGAAGGAGACTTGTTTTTTTAACGTGTCGGAGCCGCTGTTTCAGGTGAAAACACTTGTTTTCAGCGCGCCGGCGTCGATACTGTCATCGCTTAACACACAAACACGGCTGCACAGCTCAGAGTTTACGCCTGGCGGGTTTTGGGCCGACAGCTGCCCGCGTCTGTCCGTGAGAGTTCCTTGGGAAGGCGGGACTTCTGAATGGAAGGTGAAACGCTTGGTGGACTCGATGGGAGGCTGCCTGTTGTAGGACGCAGCCCACTCGCCTGGTCGCGGAACAAAAATAGCTGGTGTGAAGTCACAGACTGCGTGATTGCCCGTGTGCGAACCCTCATCCAGCACTCAGGACGCTGCTGCGACACATCCAGGCTGATGGCGTCTGCGTCGCTTTGGCTCTTGAGCTGGAAAAGTGCTCTTCTTCTTCCGACTGAAGCTGTTCATCAGCGGTGAGCAGCAGGTACTTAACACGAAGGAATGCTGGGGGAAGACGCAGGGCTGCTCCATCACCACGGTTACGGCCTCATTTGCAAATGACCTAATGTGATGTTCCAGCGAGCGAGCTGAGCCAGAAATGTATTCATGAAAAACAACACACCCGCGCTGTCCGCTACTGCTCTGGAAACGATGGCTCCCTGCTGCCCACCGCTGCTTCGCTCCTATTCCTGCATGTTGTTGCTGGAGTAGAAGCTGGACGCCTCCGAGGCCGTCTTGGAGATGCTGCGGGACGATGAGCCGTTTGAGGTGAGGTCCAGGGAGGAGCTCTCTGGTCTGGCTCCTCCCACGGCCCCGCCGGCCCCTCGACCTGCCGTCAGCTTGACCTTGGGCTGCTCCGTGTCCTCCCCCACCTGGAGGACTGTTGACACGGTGGTCTCCATCCGGCTGGCCTTATAAACGCTGGTCTGGGTCTGAAGGTAGCGGGTGGACTTGAGCTCCAGGCCTTCGTACGAACCGCGGGGGACACAAGGGCAGAACTGGAAGGCTTGTTTAAAACCAGCACGAAACCTGGGCAAGAAAAGCACAGATCAGCAGAGACTGAATTAAGACTGAACCAAACACTCGGCCAGGTCCTAGCTAAGAGGAACACCATCAGGCAGAGTTCCGTGTCAAATCTGACCCAATCTGAGGGACGTCAGGACACATCCTGTTTCAGACCCTCCGCTGCAGAACAAGTTTAGAATCCTGCAACTTTTTATTTTCCTTCAGCCGCACGTGACAGGAAACAGCAGCTGGTGAGTAGCAACCAGCGGCGCAGGCCATCATCTGTCTGGATTTCGCCTCCCAACATCTGTGGAGTCGGTCTTGACAGGCAGAACCCAGGCAGATCTTTCCACAGTGGGCCTTTGCTGGTTCCAGAGAAGCTTCCTTTCGCTCCTCTGAATTCATTCTCGCTGCCTCTAATTGCCTCTGTAACCGTGCAGGTGATGCTGGAGGCAAACCTGTCGTTGAGGCAGCAGTAGATGATGGGGTTGTACATGGTGGAGCTCATGGCCAGCCACATGACGGCCAGGTAGACCTGCTGGATGAACCGCTCCTCAAACATGTCAGGAAAGAACTGGTGCAGCAGGAAGTAGACGTGGAAAGGCAGCCAGCAGATGGCAAACGTGCACACCACCACGATCATCATCTTCACCACCTGCAGGGAGCAGCACAACGGACCAGTCAGCAAACACACACACACACACGGGAAACGGTCCCTCACGGACCTGCTGGCCACGCGCGCTGCCTTCGCTGCATGCTCCGACGTTTGAGCGTTCCCGTGTTGCATTCATTCATTCATGCGTCGGACCTCGGCCAGAATTCAAATCACATGCACATACGGCGCCGCGTTGGGTTGTCACGACAACAAGGAGGAGGAAGCGAGACAAAGGCGAGCAGACAGGCCGGAGCCGGGGCCGGGCCTGGGTCAGGCGGGTGTGCACGGCGGGTGTGCACGGCGGGTGTGCGTCTCAGCGACTCAAAGACGCTCCCCAGTCCAGAAGAGCAGAATCTGTGTCGGGCTCGACCGGCCGACGAGAGGGAACGGCCTATTCCACCGTCGCTCTTCTCGGCATCAAAGACCTCACAAACACCAAACTTAAACCAGACTTGAACTTAGACTTAAACAGACAGTCTGAAGTAGATGCGAGTGTTTGCTGTCATGACAACGACTCTGCATGTCTGATGGATGAAAAGAGTCCGAACGTCCGGAGTTCGCCATCTCTGAAGGGAAACTGATTAAATTCATTTAATTTCTCCTTAATCCCAATTTACAGGTGAGAGCACAGCTGCTGGACGGTGGGAGCGGATCATCCAGGATTAACCTTCTTGGTTTTCTCGGTACAGTCAGTCGGGCCAGGTTACCTTGCGCTTGGCCGTCAGCTGCTCCTTGTAGCGGTCGGACGAGTCTCCGGGGATCTCGCTGGCCCAGAGCGTCAGCCCCACCACCAGGTAGGCACAACCCATGACCAGCAGAGGCAGGAAGTAGAGCAGGACGGCCACGCACACGTAATATCTGCAGGCAGGTGGCGAGAGAAACGTGAGGTGATGGCAGCAGCTTCAGGAACAGTCAGCACAGGCGCCTGTAGCACCCTCGTCACACATTTGTGCAGAATTTAGTGAGCTACAGATAATTAAGAGACCCGGAAGCGTCACAGTGGAGCAGATGTTATCCAGCAGCTCTGATTTCCCCGTGTTTTTGAAGGGGTTTTCAAGACTTGAGGGCAGAGAAAACCTCCAGTAGGTCTAGGGAGGGTTAGGGCTAGGGTTAGGGCTAAGGTTAGGGCTAGGGTTAGGGCTAGGGTTAGGGCTAGGGTTAGGGTTAGGGTTAGGGCTAGGGTTAGGGCTAGGGTTAGGGCTAGGGTTAGGGTTAGGTAAGCAGTAAATACTCAGAGTCTCCCCTGTGTTGTCCGGGTTAGGGCTAGGGTTAGGACTAGGGTTAGGGCTAAGGTTAGGGTTAGGGCTAAGGTTAGGGTTAGGGTTAGAGTTTAGGGTCAGGGTTAGACTAAAAGTATAGTGTAAGGGTTAGGGTACGATGTTAAGGTTAGGGTTAAAGTTGAGGTTAGGGTTAGAATAAGATGTTAACATTAGGGCTAGGGTTAGGGTTAGGGTTAGGCTTAGGGCTCCGACGCTGTGATTGGAGGCACTGTCCTCGGTCAATCTCCCCATGACTCCCCTCCTCTCCGGTCTCCTGCCTGGGGCTGATGTCAGGGCCAGGCCTTAGGGTTAGGGTCAGGGCTGGGTTTAGGGTTAGGGCTAGGTTTAGGTTAGGGTCAGGGCTGGGTTTAGGGTTAGGGCTAGGGTTAGGGGTAAGGTTAGGGTTAGGGGTTAGGGTTAAGGCTAGGGTTAAGGCTAGGGTTAGGGGTAAGGTTAGGGTTAGGGGTTAGGGTTAAGGCTAGGGTTAAGGCTAGGGTTAAGGCTAGGGTTAGGGGTAAGGTTAGGGTTAGGGGTTAGGGTTAAGGCTAGGGTTGGCTCTCAGGGCTTTGTTGTTGGTTTAATCTATTTCTTCACTGTTTTAAAACAGCAGATCTATTTGTTAGCAGCAGAGGCAGGAAAGCAGCTGCCGACGTCGGATCCCGGCTGCCCCGGCTCTGCCTGCGCACGTCCACCCATCAGCAATCAAGGATTAAAAACAAGAAATAAGTCAAACAACAACAGGATGTGACTTTCAGCTCAGTGGGCTGATCTGTGGGCTGGGAGACAGATCAAGGAGAAAAGAGACGTAGAAATGAGGAAGAAATGAACTAATCCCCGAGCTTTCAGCCCAGCGGCTGCAGGTACGCTCAGAACTGGGTTGTTGTCGCTGGCAGCGATTGTTGTGTTATTAAATCAGTAAATCCAGGTTCCTCAGCTGCATCACTGCAGCGGTGTCCTCAGAGACGTGGCTGTTTTATCATCCTCATCACTGTTCCTTCAGACTATTACCTTTTATCACAACGTTCAGTCACATGGTGAGTTTGGTTCGATTGTGTGACCGAACTCGAACTCACAAATCCAGTTTGCTGTTAGGGAGATCAGGGTTAGGTTAGGGACAAACAGTCTGATTCCGTTTTAAACAAGCAGCCAGCGACACACCTAAACATGTCAGCGTCTACGCCCGTCGGCGCCACGTTGGGCAGGGAAATAATGACCTGGGTGATGAGAGATCAGTCAAGCAGACGGAAGCTGCCACAAGCTAATTACAGCACACCTGCAATTAGCTCACACACCAGAGCCCGTCGAGCTGGACCTGCGTGTGTGTGTGTGTGCGTGTGTGTGTGTATGTGTGTGTGTGTGTGTGTTCCTAGTGTAGGTGTGATTGCGTCCCCGGAACAGGATAAACGCCTCGATGTGTCACGGTCTCTCTTCTCTGCCGGTATTTCTGCATTTATCAGGTAACCAGATTTGATTTTCCACCTATTTGCTCTGCTCGTGTTTTGGTTCCTCCCACACACACTAACCCTACCGGGAAGCAGCCGCCAGCACGTCACTTTCTGACTGGTTAAGCACAGATCTGGAACCACGTTCACGTCCATCGTCTTCAAGCTGGAGGGTTCAGCAGAAAACGATGCAAACCTGGAGAAGTTCCGTGCAGGCTAAAGGTGGAGAACCCCAGCTGCCTTTCTCGGAGGAAAGACCCCTCCAGACACGCAGCGGTGGAGGAGGAAACCAGCAAACAGAGCTGGAGGACTTCCTCTGCTGTTCTGGCTGATTTACATGATTAAAGTGCCTTGGTGGGTGGTTTGTTGGCTGATGACGGAAAAGATGAAGCTTTCACATCAAGTCGAGGCTGATTAAAAAAACCAAAAAAGGCTCCATCTCCAGATGAATTCCCAGGGACAGAGATGAACTGTTAATCAGCCTGGATGAAATGAATCTTCTCAGAATCGGTGTGAGGTTTTCTCCCTCCTGCAGGTTAGGTTAGGCCCAGAGTGGGCGTGGTCTGTGCAGCTGCAGGCTTGTTGAGCACGCCTGCTCCTCGTTCCAGCTGATTAGCTGTGAGCTAACGATCCCTACCACATTTAGGTGAACGTTATAACAATAGTCTTTGTCTCGTGAATGCAGAGGAAGGTTGGAGGTTCTGAGAAGAGAAAGCGCCTGGACGAGTGGAAGCTAAAGATGGCCACGCGGGCAGACGTGCACGTAGCCCAGGTCAGTCTGAGGCTCTTACAGCCGCGGCAGCCGAGACGGTCGCTGCCCGGTCGTCATGGTTGCAGCACTAAGAGCAGCTGGCCGTCCTCCACCTTCCTCCACCACCTCTGTGTTCCCACCAGAGCTGCGAGCATTCCTGCGTCCACGTCAGCCTCCGTGGCCGTGTAACCACGGGCGCCACGCGGGTCGGGGCAGGTGCACGTCAGCTCAGTGACAGAATAAACATGTCGGCGTTAACGCCCGTCGGCGCCACGTTGGGGGGGAAAATAATCACCTGGGTGGTGTGAAACATTCAAACAGGCCACCGCTGTGCGTCGTGACCCGCCTCCGCCGCCGCCGCCGCCGCCGCCGCCGCCTCTACAGACAGCAGCAGCTTCGGTGCTCGACTCCGCGACCTGACAGGAAGATGCAGTTTTTGAAGGCCGATGCTGGAACGCCGGGGGCCTGGCAGGAGCCTCAGTGGTGTTCTCATCCCTCCCCTCATCCCTCCCCTCATCCCTCCTCTCATCCCTCCCCTCATCCCTCCTCTCATCCCTCCTCTCATCCCTCCTCTCATCCCTCCTCTCTGCTCTCCTCTCATCCCTCCTCTCATCCCTCCTCTCTGCTCTCCTCCCTTCTCTCCTCTCATCCCTCCTCTCTGCTCTCCTCCCTTCTCTCCTCTCATCCCTCCTCTCTGCTCTCCTCTCATCCCTCCTCTCATCCCTCCTCTCTGCTCTCCTCCCTTCTCTCCTCTCATCCCTCCTCTCTGCTCTCCTCCCTTCTCTCCTCTCATCCCTCCTCTCTGCTCTCCTCTCATCCCTCCTCTCATCCCTCCTCTCTGCTCTCCTCCCTTCTCTCCTCTCATCCCTCCTCTCTGCTCTCCTCCCTTCTCTCCTCTCATCCCTCCTCTCTGCTCTCCTCTCATCCCTCCTCTCATCCCTCCTCTCTGCTCTCCTCCCTTCTCTCCTCTCATCCCTCCTCTCTGCTCTCCTCCCTTCTCTCCTCTCATCCCTCCTCTCTGCTCTCCTCTCATCCCTCCTCTCATCCCTCCTCTCATCCCTCCTCTCATCCCTCCTCCTCTCTTTCTTTGCTCTACCTACCTGTACATTTACTGCAGACCGGCCACCGTTCGGGGCCCTTTGGTCTCGTCTGTGCACATTAAACCAGGTTGGTTAAATGTTTGTCGTCTGTTTCTGCAGCTGATTTATCGGCTGATCACGTCTCAGCTCTTCTCTGAAAACCTCTGAGTGGAAACAGGATGAATAAATAACTTTGGCCTCGCTGGGACGTGAAAGGAAGGTGGATTCTTATTTTAGCAGCTCAAGGAAAGACGGCATGTGGAGGAGAGGTGACGGGTCAGCAACAGCCCGACAGCCTGTAAACCGTCCCGCCAGCGCGAGACTGACGCCAACGGGCCATATTTCCTTCACCTGCAGAGGGCTGCAAAGCAGACATGATTTCGGGCCCAAAGGCTCCAGAAATGTGTGATTCTGTAGTTTTATCAGGAAAATATTTATGCTACATGGTCCAAGAGACGGAAAATATTACATTTAAAATGAATTCAGTTCAACTGAATTGGCCCAATCAGGCAAACAAAGGGATGAGAGGAACGTGGAAGAGACGAGGGTTAGGGTTAGGGTTGCTCACCGAGGAACAGCAGCACTTTCCTGAGTGGCTCCGCTTTCCACGTCTGCAGCGCTAAGGAAAAACGGCTTGGACCCAGGACGGTCTGGGTTATTCCAGGGCTAAACTGGCTCTTAGGAAATTCAGATTCAGGCAGCTGCTGTTAGCTCACGTTACTGCCCTGCTGTGGTTTGATCCACGTCAGTCAGGCCAGACGGGCTGCGGGTCTCTGTCCACGCCAGGAATGTGAGCGAGCTTGCCACCCGCCACACGCTAACCCGCCGCACGCTAACCTGCCGCACGCTAACCCGCCGCACGCTAACCTGCCGCACGCTAACCTGCCGCACGCTAACCTGCCACACGCTAACCCGCCACACGCTAACCCGCCGCACGCTAACCCGCCGCACGCTAACCCGGGGGGGGAGGAGCCTCTGCAGGTGTGGTCCGCTGGGGAAGGCTGCAGGTGAGATTCACCACGTTTGATTCGACCAGAACCACCACAGAACCCAAACGTTCACAGTGAAAGCCCTGCAACATGTTTCAGGCTCCGTCAGCGGATCTGCACCAGTTCAAAGCCGGAGGGGGCGGGTGAGGCTTCTTTCCTGCCAGGAACTCAGCCGGACTGGTTTGTGTTTCAGACCCTCTGCTGCCTGTTCCGCCCCCGCAGACACTCACATCTTCCTGAAGTCGCAGACGGTGTACTCGGGCCAGTCGATGTAGCAGACCACGCGTCCGGGCAGCTGGTCCGTGGTGGAGTAGAAGTACTGGGGGAAGGCCAGCAGCAGAGCCAGGACCCAGATCACCGCCACCACCACCTTGGTCTCTGTGGACGACATGCGCTGCTGCAGAGGATGGATGATGGCCACGTACCTGCAGGAGAGGAGTGGCCGTGTTACAGAGCAGCGCCCCCAGGTCGCTGGAGGAGACCAGCTCTTCAGTCAGGTTTGGAAAAACACACACGGACTTTTCTCTGCGACCATCTCCCAGTCTCTCTCTCCCCCTCTCCTTTTTGTCTCTGTCTCCTCCTCTATCTCACCATCTCCCTGTCTGTCCTCTCCCTCCCAGCGGACGGCCGTCTACACTGAGTCTGGGTCTGCTCCAGGTTTCTGCCTGTTAAGGGACATTTTTCCTTACCAAAGGCTTCCTCCGTGTGGAGCTTTGCCCTGGGAGCTGTGTCTCTCTTCTGAAGGCGTCGACTTGAACTAAACTGGGATTGCTGGGAGGTCATTTGCGGCGCAGGTTGACAGCGTGATTAAAACGACCTGCAGCAGGCCCTAAATCTGTGGCTGGTGGAGCGCGTTCAGGGGTTGGTGAGCCAGCAACTAAAAATAGATTTGCACACACACTCACACACACACACGGTCTCAGCTCCTCTCTTTGGCCAGACTGATGACGTCAGATGTTTTTGTTGTTGATGTTCTTTGTATTCATACTGGTTAAATGTCAGCGTGTCACAGGTGGATCACAGGCTACAGGAGCCAGGAGCCAGGAGCCAGGAGCCAGGAGCCAGGAGCCAGGAGCCGCCACCCTGAGCTGAAGAGCTTTAATTAAGGTTTAATCCTGCTAATAACCCAAATGGATCTGCTAAATGAATGTGCTCCCTCTAACTGCATCACAGGAGCTTTTTAAACCAAACGCTCTCAGCGGGCGGCTGGAGATGGTTTCAGCAGGCCTCCTCTGCACCCTCTGCACCCGCTGCACCCTCTGCACCCTCTGCACCCTCTGCACCCTCTTCACCCGCTGCACCCTCTTCTCTTGGGCACAGAGGACAGGGTGAATCTGCTGCTGCTGCTGCTGCTGCTGCTGCTTCTGCTGCTGCTGCTGCTGCTGCTGCTGCTGCTGCTGCTGCTGCTGCTGCTGCTGCTGCTGCTGCTGCTGCTGCTGTGACTGCGGCTGCATTCTGATGCAAAAGTTGGAACTAAAGTTGCTGATTCCAACAGTGCAGCCATGTGCAGGTCATTCAGGTTCTGGTTTTACCAAAGCATCACGTTCACGTGTGAGATGATAAACGGCTGCTCCAGGAGGCAGCTGCTCACGCTCTGCATCCTGCATCATGGACTGAAGCAGAGCTGAAGCTGGCTGCAGTCCGATGCCTCTTTAATCAGTCTCAGATGGGCGGGCCCGACGCTTCTCCCCTCACACTCCCAGCTTCACTTCCCTTCATTACCAGTAGGAGACCATCAGCGTCCTTTTGAATCATCGCTTTCAACAGCTAACCCACAGCTAGAAAACCTTGGAGAAGTCCAGTGTAATTAAAAAAGAACAACCTTGTAGGAAACATCAGGCTGTCATCTGATGGGAGCGTTCACTGACAGAAGACAAAAGTGTTGTTTACTCGTTAGGAGCTGCGAAGGTTCTCAGGCAGCTGCTCACAATCGTCTGGCTCATCACCATCAGATCAACGGAGGCGTCTTTTAAAGTCTCTCTGGAGTCAACTGGAACATCCATCAGGTCTGCAGAAAGAAGCTGAGCAAACCTGGAGAAGAACGGGGCGGGGCCAGACGAGGGAAGGTTTGGACCTTTCTTTGAATTTGCTCTTAAATAGATGCGGAGAAGAAAATCAATATGTGAAGGTGAATTACCACTGTGGACATCGCTAACAGCAGGACAGAGAGGCTGATTTACACAGCCCCAATCAGCCCCTCACCACAGCATCAGAGCACAAATGACGGCCACAAAAGTAAAAGCAGCAATGAGAGCGTTTAAAAAGAAAATGACTATCGACGGAGCGCTTCTGTGTCTCGCCGAGAGCCGTGCACGGTTACCGCTTTTTTATTTAAGAGCAACATCGTCGTTGCTCTGTTTAAAAGGCCGCTCTGATGCACTCAGGCCAAATAAATAATAAAATCTACGCCTGTAGAGAAACTTCAGGAGAGGTCGATGAAAAGCTAGCAAACGTAAGTTGGAGCTAGCTACGCTACTGCCACACAAGCCCTAAATGGAGCTGAACACTCTCTCCTCCTCTTTGTGAATGAGCAGAGTCTCAGAGGACGGAGCGAGTTCGCCCATTCACGCCTCAGCGCTGACAGACGGTGGCGGAGGGGAGAAGCAGAGGAAGGAGGTGAGAAAGCTGGGCGCAGGCGCCCACACGCTGGCGCTCGCTGAGCAAGCTGCTGCACCAGCTGCTCTGGCTGGGCCAGTTGTGGAGCTCTGGTTCCAACCTTGCTCTCATTGGTCGGCAGGTAAAGGTTCAGAGGTCAGAGTGGATCCAAAGACGGCACACAAGAGCCGAGAACACGGGGCCTTTAAACCGAGGAAGACCCAGAATGGTTGTCTCACACTGTCGGAACTTTATTCCCACATTTTGCTCCAAGGAGGGGCAGATCGATTGTTTCTCGTGAGTTCAATAAAGAGATAAACGACTTCTACAGCGGCGCTAGCCGCACAGGGTCAATTCAAACATCAGCAGCAGAATTAGCTTTGATTTACTGTAGCTTTGATCTCGAACTCCTATCAAACCATTGGTGCAGCTGCTCGGTTTGCCCAGTAGGAGCCTCACAGGTGATGAAACGGATCAGAAAAATGCGAGCAATAAGCTCATTCTCCAATTATTGAAAACTCCAACCATACGGAGGACTGCTGGTTACCGTGGTAACAGCAAATGTGCTACGGTAAACACCCGCTGGGCATCAGGATGGGTGTTCTGAGAAATGCCTTCAAGTCACTCTGAGGGACAGAGTCAGCGACTGCAGGCGACCGCTCGGGCTGCTGTAACAGCTGATGCAGAACGGAGGTGAAAACGACCTTTGACTTTGACAGAATTTTAGCCTTCGGGGGCAGACGTCATCCCTTTTCAACCCCTCCTCTAGGAAATTCGCTACAACAGGCTGTGTGACTTTTTCAACATCAAATCCCAAACGTTAGCTGTTGTGTGGTCGGCGCTACCTGTCCTTTACGTGAACGCTCGGACCTTAGCGGCGGTTAGCGCCATCACACAGCTTTGAAACAGAATGACTCAAACGTGGGACGGATCTGCTTTCACGACTCATTTTGACAGCTTTGCTTCTAATTTAAGGCTGACTGGTGCGATCACGCTGCAGACGCTGCCATAACGACGCCCTGATCAGCAGCAATCAGAAGGCTCCTCTGTGGCTTTGCTGCACACGTGTGGAGTCTGCAGAGACACAGAAACAGATTTGCAGTCTTGCGGAAGCATCTCATCTTCCTTTCCCCTTCTGACCTTCTTGTCTGAAGTGGAGTGGAGCTCAGCTTTCAGGCGTTTCCTGTTTTGTCCCTACGGATAATTGATCTTCTCGTCCTCAATCTGCTCCGATCTTCAAAGTCCCAACTTTCCTTTAAAAACTCGCCGGCAAGCTGCGGCCATCGAAGCTGCTTCCACAGCAACCACCAAGCATGAAACAAAGCCTCGCTGACTGACCTTTCAGAACAGTCTCACTGATGCGTGTTCATCAGTGAGACCCTCACCAGCGTTTCTTCCACTCTTTCATTGTGTCTTATCACCTCCAAACCACATGGATGACAACTTCACCTGGATTTGTCTCCAAAGTCAAAAAGCTCTGAGGCAAAACAGTTAAAAAGACAGAAGGCAGAACAGAGGGCAAAAACGACACCAAGGTGAACGGCTTCCTGAGGTCAGGCTGCAGATCAGATCAATGCTCAGGCTTCACCTCAGGATAAGCTAGCAAAGAGCCAACTGGCCATGATGGGAAGAGTTGGGTTCATGGCTGGAGAAGCTGGTTACCGTCTGCTTTAGCTCATCTCTGCCAGTCGCACATTCGCGTGTTTCACTTGACTTCACCTCAACGCTGGTTGAACTGCAGCGGCTCTTACACACTTGCAGGCTCACCGAAAGGAAGATTACCTTCAATATGGAGGCGTAAATCTTCAAAATGTTGCCGTTTCCAATACCGAAAAATCTTTCAGGGGCACATAAAAGCATGACTGCTGCTGCCAAAGCTATTGTGCCCAACCAGCCACGTTTGTGTGACACGCCAGGGCTTAAAGAGCGCATGGAGAACATGCACAAACTGTCCATCAGATTGCTCCAACATTTAGATGTGGATCATGAGGAGCAGCAGCAGGTTGTAAAGCACCCTGAGGTTTGTGATAATGGACCATATAAACACGAGGACAGCTGCAGAAAATCCAGGTTTTCACGCGCATTCGTGGGAATCATGTGAATCATATTAATAATCGCCCCGCTTTAGATGCTTTAAGGAAAAGAAAACGGGGATGGATGTTCACAGTTTTTGGCTTTTTACTGACTGAACAAAACGTTGCGATAGATTGGAATCAGTTCGCACCCTTCAGCGTGCCTGTTTGTTAACGCACACGCACGGATCCGTCTGCGCAACAGTCGAGCAGACGCGTCTCACCTGTCCAGAGCGATGGCAGTCATGGAGTAGATGCTGGCAAAGACGGCTGCGATGGGAAAGAAGTTGTGGAAGCGGCAGTAGACCAGCCCGAAGTACCACTCGTTGTGCACGGCGTAGGTGAAGTTGATGACGGTGTTGAAGGCGGACATGGAGGCTTCGGCGAACGCCAGGTTCAGTAGGAAGTAGTTGGTGACGGTCCTCATGCGTTTGTGCGCCATAATAATCCAGATCACGGTGACATTGCCCACAACGGACACGATAACTATGCAGCTGTACGCAACGGCCCACAGGACAATTCTCCAGACTGGCTGCACAAACTGGTTCCAGTACTCGGTCCCGTTCCTCGTGCTGTTGCTGGTCCAGTCGGGCACGTCGGTAGTGTTGAACAGAGGATCCATGCTGCTACTTAGAAAGTGTCACACTTTAAGATGACTATAACTTTGTTTTGTTTTTAACACAACAGATTCAAAGTTGCCAGACGTGAAATGACAAGGTGTGGCTCCCGGTTGCTCCTCCGCCGCTGCCTGGAGGGCGTGTGTCCTGCACAGTCTGGACAGAACGAGCCCGCGGATCGTTCGGGGCTGGAATGGGAGTTTTCTCCTGGATATGTCTGGCTGCAAAACACTTGTGGCCGCGCGTAAATCGAAAATGCGCTTTTACGCGCCCTGCAGCAGCGGAGATCCTGTCAGTGCGCACGCCTCTCCCTCTCTCCTTCTCCCTCTCTCTCTGTCTCTCCTCTCTCTCTCTCTCCCCTCTATCTCCCCTTCTCTCTCTCTCTCTCTCTCTCTCTCCCCCTCTTTAGGTCTGTCTGTCTGTCTCTCCTCTCTCGCTCTCTCTCCCCTCTCTCTCCCCTTCTCTCTCTCTCTCTCTCTCCCCTCTCTCTCCCCTTCTCTCTCTCTCTCTCTCTCTCCCCCTCTGTCTCTCTTTCTCTTGCTCTCTCTCCCTTCAACTTTCTGGACCGCCACACTGACAGAATTTATAATATTTCAGTCCAAGTTAACTGAATCTCAACTCAAACCCGCGTTGGAAAAGAGCGCGGACATGAAACATCAAACCAACCCGTAACAATATTAATAATAACAGCAACCATAGTGCGTGGCCGACTCGCGCTTCCACCCACTCCGCCTCTTCAGACTCGGTCTGAATTGTTGTTGGAGATCTGCTCCTCCTTCAGACGCGAACAGCTGCACGCGGCTTCGTTGCTCTCTGGCTCCTGGTGTCAGCAGTCATGAGATAATACACGATCCTAACAGCTGATTTCAACGATTGTCGCTCTCCAGCTGTGATTTCTCCACATCTGGATGTAGTTTTAACTGGCTGGAGGTTCATGGCCCCCCATCCACACTAAACTCACACATGCACTGAACCCCACAGTCTGTGACCCCCAGACCTCCTTCTGTCCACTCACTGTGCAACATCCACCCACACTTCCTTGAACTGTGTATATATTTTCCACATAACTGCACTAAACCTATTAAATTTCTATTCTATGTTGTATATATGTATATATTGTTTATATTTACACACGTTTGCACTGAAGAGTTGCTTTTCATCTCGTACATGTACAAAAAGATGTATAATGACAATAAAAGGCATTCTATTCTATTCTATTCCATTCTATCATCAGTCAGAGCTCAGTTTTCACATGCTGACCCCCCCAACCACCTGTTCCTGGACTTTAGATGTGTTTCCACTGCAGGAGGAACTGGCTCGCTTTCCTGTGGCACTCCTCCTGGCTGTGTGCTAAGCCCCTAGTCCTTCCGCAGCTTTGCAGCGTCTCCTCCCGTTTACAGCTTCATGTAATTTATATGAGGTTTTATTAGTGTTGCTGCCTAAATATCACTCTTCTTCTTCTTCTTCTTCATTGGGTAACTGTTCTTCTTCCACACGTTTACTCCTTCTCCTTCGCTCTTCATCCATGTTTCCAGGGGATTTCCCTCAGAGGCATCAGTGCCCTCCTGATATGTGTGATTCAGATTCCCACAGTGGGCTGTAGTACCGTTAAAAGACTGGATCTGGACAGCAGATATCCCCATTTGTTCCATCTCATCCTTCACCGCATCAGTCTTCCATCAGATTTAGATCCATCGTTCACGTTTATGGCCTTTGTGATTTCAGACATCCATAAACTAACGCACGTAATCTGCTCGTTTTGTAAATACTGTTAGCTTACTTTTATTGTTACTGTTATTGATGCTAACTTCTGCTGTAACAAGATAATTTCCCATGTCTGGGATAAAATAAAGTACTTCTTATCTTATCTTATCTTATCTTATCTTATCTTATCTTATCTTATCTTATCTTATCTTATCTTATCTTATCTTATCTTAACCCAGGACGTGTTTATGATCTGCAACTGAAAACATGCTGGGACGATGTTCCAGGCGTCTCAAGGTGACCAACCCTGTATCCCTTCACCTTTGACATCCAAGGTCAAAGGTCATCCAAGGTCAAAGGTCATCCAAGGTCAAAACGCCATCATCAATATGATTTCAGTCTCAGTTAAACTGGTGAATATTTATTAACCACAGGTTATGAATGATTAAGACTAACCTTGCATTCAATGCATCTACACATATTCATTATTTGGAATTTGAATTCTTTTGTTTTTTCTTCTTTGTTCTCAGGGAGCGTTTGACGTCCTCGGTAGCTGTAGATTAGAACCGTTGCTGCATTAGAATTACTGAAGCTGTGACAGAAAAGTGGACTTTGAGAAGACGGCGTGCCTTTTTGTGCGCAGGTTCGCTCGTCTTGTTGGAAACAAAGCAAGACCATAAATCAGGAGTCGGTCAGCACACGTACAATAATCCCACCGAGAGAATCAGGCACACGGATGCTATTGGAAAAGTGTCGGAAGGAGAGAGCGTTGTTTGCCCCGTTTTCTCTGTCGCATTTTACAGTCACGGTCTTAACGCTGAAGAGCTTTCTGCATCTGTCTCCTCTGAGCTGTCGCATGTATTCAAGCGCAGGCTTGTTAATAACAGGCATCCACAATCACATTGTGGATGCTTGTTGACGCTCGAAAGGGGAGGATTGTTCTATGAATAAGGTCATGAAATGGTGAATAGATGGAAGATAAAACAGCTGGTCGCATTGTCCTGATCTCAGAATGTGCAGAAATCTACGCGTTTGTTTGCTACTAGCGCTGAAGCTAGCTTCAAATAGCTTAAAGATGCTCGTCTGGGATGTCCGTAGCTGTGAAAGTCAGACTTTAGACTGCTGGAAACATTCTTCGTCAGCGCTGATGCTACCAAATTTAGATGATTTATTTAGATGAATTTAGATGACAAAGGAGAGTAAGTTCTCCTCCTTTCCTCTCCTTCATTTCCACTCGTCTACTGTGACAGCTAAATGAAGGGATGTTGTAGCGAAGATGGAATCTGCCTGCCGACGTGGCGGGAACGTGGTTTTCTGTTGCCTCGGTCAATCTTATAATCTTCGTCACGTAAACAACAAAGCAACACAGTGGTTGATGCTGATTGCTGGTTTTAATTCTACACATTAGGCTCAGAACAAGAAGGTCTGATGTTTAACTGCAGTCACGTGTGTTTGCTCAGAGGGTCGAGGGAACAGGAGCTTGCTCACGTGCTCGGGCATGTGATGAGGAGCTCCTTATTTGGCATTCACCGCCACAAATATTCAAAAAAGGCTCAATGACGTGTCCGCATTTATCTCAAGGTGAGATGAGCTGACGCACAACAATTCCAAACCTCAACACTGGACTTTTCCACAGCCAGGGAAGACGCTAGCAGCAGAGAGTTTAGGAACAAATGGGAACATTTAGGTCCAAATGGGAACATTGCACCAGGGGAAAGTCTGACGCTGTAGTCCAGCATTTGTCCTGAAAGAGCATCTAAGGAAAACAGCGCTGTTCTGCACGCCTGATTCATCCGGACAGACTTTCCACATGTAGCATGACCTGCATCTGCACCCTGAAAACACACACGAAGCCAAACACCCAAAAGTGTTTCCCTTTCAGGATAATTAAATTATAGATGCGGTGCAGCCGACAGCAGGAGACAAGGATGTGGTTCTCCTCCTGCGAGAAGCATCGATGCCCTCAGGCCTGCACACCCCATCATAGCTGTCAGACCATAAACAGGCCCCGGCGGTCATTTTGAAGTTTCCTTTACTGCTGAGCTGCTTCCTCCTTGGGGAGGACAACACTGCAGTCATGTGAACACACCTTTCGTGTATTTCCTCTGCTGACAGCAGTCGGGCTGGTTCAGCCTGGCAGGAAAGCATTAAATATGAGCCTCCGCTCCAAACCACCAAACCTCATCTCAGAACAACCAACATGCATGCACAGTAGCATGCACAGTAGCATGCACAATCAGGACGCTTCCATGCAGAAGAATGAGCTGAACCACACGTGTGCGCAGAATGCTGTGAATAATACATTTTGATTAGCACCCTTAATTAACAATCAGACAACCTGGGTGTTTTATTGCTGAAAAAAATCAATTTCAGAGGCTTGTAGCTCAAGACCGGCCAAGAAGAAGAAGATCTGTCTGTCTGTCTGTTTGACTGAATGAATGAATGAATGAATGCAAATGAGGATGATTATGTTGTTGTTCACTCCAGCAGCACTCTGACAAGATTCAGCTTGCTTTGTGGTCTGTCGGTGGAATTTCAAAGCTCCTTTCTAGGAAAAGGATTTCTGGGATTCCGAAATCTGCCAGCGTGCTGACCGATACACAACAGCCCTCCAGGCTGGAGGCCCTCCTCACCTGCAGCTGTGGCAGACAGCAGCCATTTGTGGCTCCGAGAGCAGCCAGACACCAAAGCACGAGGTGTGCTTGATAAAATAGCTCATGGCTGCGGCTCTGCAGCTTTAAAATTGCTGCAGTTATGTGATCCATCACAAAAATACACGACTATCTTTCTATGGGTTAGGCAGGCAGAAGAGACGTGAGCACCTTTCAGATATGCACTCCAGGAGGAACAGGAAGTGTGCCTTCACACATGCAGCAAAGGGAATGTTGCAATTTTTTATCCTAAGGGGAAATTATGTTTTGTGGTTATATTTGTTCAGGTGACTGGAGAGTGGACTTTATTGTGATCTGCATTAGGACACAGGAAAAGAGACTAAGAGGAGGTTAACACTGCAATCATCCTTTTGCTTGTTGTTTTTCCTCATTTGCTGCATCTGCGGGATCTCGAGGGTCGTTAATAATCGACCATCTGCGCCATCCTGGCTTTTGACTTTACTCTTTTGGTACTTTTCCTCAGTCTCCCTGCTCATCTCAGGTGAGGGAAAATTCATCTCACACATCAAAGTCAATACTGAAAATAATTCAAACGCGCCTTAAATGCGCGCGCATGTGTGTGTGTGTGTGTGTGTGTGTGTGTAAAGAACATTCTGGCAGAGGAAGGTCTGGATTCAGATGACTTCACACCGGAAATGAGCTGGTTTCCATGAGCTCAGTGGTCCTCTGGGTCTCAGGCTGAAAACCTGTCACAGTTCTAAATGTCGTTTCGGTCGTTTGCGCTGATTGAGTCCTCAGTACCCTCGGCTACACACGGCATACTGACGACCTGCCAACCCTCAGAAGCCACGAGACTGAAATGAATCCTTTTATTTCACCAAGATCCCCCATGTTTTGCCAATCTGGTATCACAATCATTTCAGCTCTCAGCACAGCTTGATGATCAACTTCTCTTCTTAGTCATTTCTGTTTAAAAGCCTCTGAAGTGGAGCTATTTCCAGCAGGGGCAGCACCCACTGCTCTTCCATTCTGAAGCAACATCTGGTAACACAACAGCCCACTGGCTCCTGTGGAAGGCTTTTCCTCTGCAACAGAACAAAAAAAAAACATTAAACACTGCATGTGGAAGAAGAACAGGGAAGAATCTGTGTCTTAAACCAATATTTCAAAGCAAATATCCATTATCAAACAAATATTGATTCTATCTTTGTGTAAACCAATTTGTGGAGGTGTCAGTGACTCCAAATATAACTGAGCACAGAGCAAACAAGAGGAGAGAGATTATCTACTGATTATTATTTACTGATCTAGGTGACATCATGGTTTTCCTGCATCAGCTCTTCTGTTAAAGCCCTTTCCCTCAGTTACGACATGGACACGACACAAAGCACTTTTCACTTCACAGACGTGTAAAAATGAGACGTATAAATGTAACGTAATGCTTTTAAATCACTAGTGATGGATGTCCTAAACGAGCAGCAGCAGCAGCAGCAGCAGCTGAAGCTGACGGGACGTCTGTCCCTTTAAGGTGTAGTCAAAACAAAGCATGGGCTAGCCGGCCGCACGGAAGTGCTTTTGTTTCGCTGGCTAATCACAATGGTTTGCGAGAAATGAAGACTGCTTGATTTTAAAATATAGTCAGACATCACAAAAATAATTGAAAAAGAAATTTGTCTAATTTTTATTCAATTAACCTCGCACTGAACTGACCGCACCTGAACGGAGGATAGCAGGCTAGCTAGCTTTGTAGCATAAGCAGCCATGCCATCCTACACTGAATTGAGGAAAACCAACCACTTCTACTACTTCATCAAATTCACCTTGAATGTCTACTCAATGCTCTTTTCGGTAAGTTTTTGGTAAATGTACTGAATTAAGCACACCGGGTGCTATAGTAAGCATGTCTGGACAACAGGGTTTGCTAATGGTGCTAGACGCGACACCAATAGCATCCCTGGTTCTCTGGCCAAACCTCATTCGAGATTTTTACAGATAGATTTCACATTTATATAGAAACGAATGTATTTGATGAAGAAAATGACTGAGACTCTTTATAATCTGCCGTACAGTTCGGCCTATACGCCCACCAACATTTTGGTTAGTTTAATTTTAGGAGGCTCATTTCCTTTTGTTGGTTTTAGCCTTATGAAATATGAATGAAATTGTACCAACTGTAACTGTAATGGCTGTTAGACAGGTTGTAACACTATAGTACTACACAGGTCTGGAACCACGTCTGTATTAGCATTCTATGTTAAAATATAAATAATTATATTTTCAAATGGGCATTGGTGCGCAATATTGTGGATACGACCTATGCAATTAAATGATTAGAATTCTAAACGAACATAGTGAAACAGACGTCACAATTTTTATTGTTCTTTTTACGACCAGCAGTAGAAATATGGTGAGAATAGAGCAGGTTTGTAAACAGCTAGCTAGCTAGCAGCTCGCTGCTACAGGGCGTTGGATCCCTTTAAAGGGTCCTCCTGTGGGAAAATATTTTGGCCGGCAGAAAACGTAGGCTTGCTGAGATTATGATTGTTCGAGATGAACTGGTAAATACCGTCACGCTATTTCTAGTTTAGATGTTTTTCTGTTGCTTAATGGACAATGAACAAATCCACAGCACAGACCGGCTGGGCTGGGGTATCTGCCCACATGGCCCTGGCTCCCCACGGAGGTGCTTCAGGCTTAATTTGCAGACCTTTGCAGTCACATGAAGGTTTATTTTGGAATTGTCTGGAATGATTTTGTGTTTGGAAGCTCTGCTTGTCAGACTGTTTGTGAGGGGAGAAGTGAGAGGGCATGATGCCGTTTAAATGATTGCTTGGAAATGGGATAACTCCAGGAACTGAGTCACGATTTGATTTTTGCCTAAACGGATCCATTGATTCCTAGAAATGGTAGCGGCCCAGTGGCGACTTCCTCCAGATAGGATTCATGGGAAAATGCTGCTTTAGCTCTGGCCTATCTGTCTGCTTTTATCAGAAATGTTGGGAATAATGTTGAGACTGAGTGTGCAGCAGATGTGTTCCACCAGGCTGTGTGTTTTTAATTCCTACAGGGACGGCAGAGCGAGGCGAGCCAGTTTTCTGGGGTGGTGGGCAGCAAATGTAATAGATTACCTTCAGCTCCAAATGCAGATCAGGAGTAGAGAAGCTAACACTACTTATCCGTTTGTAGTGCTGAATTTATTTAGATTTGCACGCCCTGTCGCAAAAACTAACATAACTGAATGAGCCTCGTTCTGCCTGCATGTGATTTTAGGTGTTGGTTCCTTAGTGGAGGTTTTATCAGAATGTGAGCGGAGGTTGTGTTCAAGTGCAGCGGTTGTCGCGTAAAAGCAGGATCCGTTTAGACCTTATCAGACCAGAGAAGCTTCTACGGGCTGATGTTGGAGCTGTTCACCTGTGTTTTCTGCTGGATTTTCTTTCTGCTTGTTGCTCGGGGAGAATTTGCAGGATCTCTTTAGTCTCAGCTGAACCGGGCTCGTCGGGGTGGTTCTGTGTGTCTCGGTAGCCTCTAAACAGCTAATTAACATGCTTTAATCCCTCCACTCTAAATAATGGCTTTATCAGACCTGTGGCAAATGGCTTGCATTCTGTTTGGGTGTGTGTCTCCATCTCCTGACCTTTAACCTTTTCTTTGTTTTCTTATAGGCACTGTAAACTGCAGTGGTTAACCTATTTCAAACCACAGGAATACAAAGATTATTAGTGAAATATCTTCCTCTAAGCTGCTGCCGGAGCCACAAATGTGAAAGGATGGTTCTGACAGAAGTGTAAACAGTTAAAAAGCTTTTATTCATATTGTGTGTTTGCAGCCTACAGAACTCACACACACTTCTGTTTTGTCTGCTTGAGTAATTATTCCTGTGAGGATGCGCAGCAGCGTGTCCTGATCTCCCGGAATTAAACTTTGGCCAACAGGATGTGATTTTATGGCCAGATTTGTAAGCGTGAGCTTTATGTGCGAGGAAATGAGGCATCAGAACATATATTAAATGTCTTTCATGCATAAAAGATGAATTCATTAGCTGCTTCCTGCGTCAACACTGGACAGGGTGTTGTTATGTGCGTCGTCCAGGCACCATCATTAGTGATGAAGACCCAAAATATCCCCCAGAACATTCCTGGCTGCAGCACTTTCATCTCAAACGGGAAGCTGCTGCAAAGTGGCTTAAAACAGCATCAGTCAAAACAGATTTGGAACTAAACTGCAGTAATAACTTGTCTCCATCAGGATGCGTGAAATGTGTTTTGGTGGAACTAAATAGAAAAGAAACACAATCACAGCCCAGTTGCTTCTGCCAAACAGGCTCCCCAGGAAATGAAGGGATTTGTCCTTTATTAAAAAACAGAATGCAGTTAGTACTGTTCTTTAAATCAAGCTAAGCTGGGCTTTCTGTCGTCACGCTGAAGTTCTTGAAGGTTCTTCTGTGGTCAACCCTCTGTGCTCCGTAGCTGGTGGGCCTGTGTGTGCTGTGTGTGGGGGTGTACGCTGAAGTGGAACGGCAGAAGAATCGAACCCTGGAGGGGCTCTTCCTGGCCCCGGCGGTGGTGCTCATCCTGCTGGGCCTGGTGATGTTCACGGTGTCGGTGGTGGGCATGGTCGGATCCCTCAGGGACAACAAGACCCTGCTGCACATGGTAAGAGTGAAAAGATGCCCGCTCTGAGCTCGTTTGTGTGTCCTGCTTCAGAAAAAAAACTGTTTCTGAAGGTGCACTTTTGTGTAGAAGTGTGAAAGCTATACGTTTGACCTGAGTGGGGTCAGGGCTTCCACAGCAGCAGCAGACCATCGCCCAGGAAGTGTTGATCCCCTCTGGAGAGGAGCTGCACAGCTGCAGCTTCTGACAGCAGTGTAAAAACACTCTGGGGACTGGGATGGCTTTACGGGTTAAGGATCTGACCTCCTACTGCAGGGAAACCATGAAGGAACCTGCAGAGAGCTTACACATGACGCTCCTTTATGATGCCCTCAGTCAATTTCTACTGTCACTTAAAGCAGACTAGAACTGAGCTGTCCACACTTGTGCTTGTACCTGGAGCATGCAACGTGACTCAGTTTGTTTCTATAGCGCCTTTTACTATCAGAGTTGTCTCTAGGTGCTTCACAGAGGCAGAAACCCAGAGCCTGAACCCCCGGGTAATCACAGTGGAAGGAAAAACTCCTTTTAACAGGAAGAAACCTTGAGCAGGACCCAGGCTTGCAAGGAGGAGCCATCCTGCTGAGACTCACTATTAGACCAATACTTGTTTATTAGCTTAAAATCTGACTCTTTTGGAATCAGCTGTTTGTCTTTGCTAGTCTCCTCAGGAAGCCACTTTAAGTGATTATTGAATTCTCCCTTATAGGAAGTAGGCTTTAACAGAATGAATGAAGGGATTCATTTATTGAAATTTCTTTATACCTGAACATTCACATGAGTCCTTCCTCTCTGGCTCCGTTCTTGATTTCCTCTCTGCAGTTCCTCTGCGTTCTCTGCGTGCTGCTGCTGCTCCAGGCTGTCGCGCTCACCACGGCTCTCATCTTTGAAAAGAAGGTAAATCTGACGCACGGTTCATACGTCCTCTGTACTCCAAACAATGGTTGCCTGCAGCTACGGGCAGGTTGACCACCGTCCCCTCCGTGTGCTCCACCAGACATCTGCGCTGTTCCAGAGCAGCATACGAGAGGGAATCAAGCACTACTACGATGACCTGGACTTCAAAAACATCTTGGACTACGTCCAGCAGAAGGTAATATGGACATAAACATTAGCTGCGTTAGCTGTTGCAGCTGTTGGTTTTATAACTGTTGTTTCTATTTTCAGTCGTATTGTTAGACAGCGTGACTCATCACAGCACAGTCCCACCAGTACTTGTTTCCTCAGGTTCCGCCCACATTCCATGTCTGCATTTTTGAAGAAATGTCTCATCAAGCAGGTCATAGTGTGATGCCGAAGGCTTCACTCGATAAAACCAGTTGTTGCGTATCCATCCATCCTCTTTATGCTGCAGCTTTATTGCACTGCTGAAGTGAGACTCCTTTCTAATTGTTTAGCTTCATCATTTGAAGTAGTAGTTACTGCGGAAGAGAGCAAAGCCATTAGGACGTCTTTACCTCCTCCACTAGCTCCTGAGGAGAGCTCCCTCTTGTGGACATGAGGCTGGACTGCAGCATTCTGAACCCAAGCGGAGCGATGTCAAACGTCATCACCTACAGTCAGATCAACCCTGTGTCACACCAGGGCTTCGCTGGCGCTCGGCCAGTGTGATTCCTGGATTTCCTGCATGTCGCTGACGTCAGGCTTTCACAGCAGCCTCCCTGTGAGGGGCTTTCAGATTTATCAGAAATTGTTGGGTCTGCTTCCACTCTGCTTCCTGGATGTCCACTCTGACCTTCCTGAATGTCTTGTGTTTGCTTTCTTTCTTCCCCCAGTTTTCATGCTGTGGAGGGGACGAGTACAAGGACTGGGGAGTAAACCAGTACCACTTCTGTAATGGCACTGGACCGCTGGCCTGTGGCGTTCCTTACACCTGTTGTGTTCGTCACAAGGTGGGTGTTGCCTTTCCAGCTCAGCCTGTCATGGCTTCCAAACGCTCCTTTACTGATGGATTCTCTCCTGACCTCGCTCATTTTGTCCGTCTTCTTTGTTAGCACCAGGCTGGTGCATCTGTCCACCGAGCTAGTGATTGATTATTGGTGCGGTTGACAAAAGCCTAGACAGCGTATGGCTTTACATCCCCTAACAGTGACCTTGTCACATTGTTTATTTATATTTGGTGATAAAATCCCAAAGAAAAAAATCCCTTAGTTGAGTTTTCAAATTATTTTGTTGCGATTTCTAAACTTTTTCTCGTCCAATTCTGTCCGTAACGTGTGATATTATCAGTCATTTTGAAACAATCTTGGAAAAGATGCTTCCTGTATTGGAGGACTGAAGCCAAAATAAGAAACCAGGCAAAGCGATACATCATTATCGGTGTTCCCTGCAGCAGACACGTCCAGCGCTCACACAGCCAGGTTCTCGCCTGTCGTCTGTCCGGGTGCTGCTTTCACTCTGAGTCTGCTCTTCACACAGGTGGGAGAGGTCATCAACACCCTGTGTGGCTACCAGACTCTGGATAAAGCGGTAAGAGCCACCTGACCTTTTAAACAGATTGTGTTGAGGGGTTTTTTTCCAAGTGATTTATCTTTTTATGTCTTGAATCCATGCAGAGTGAATGTGTCCAGGGAGGTTTCATCTTCACCCCCCCCCCCCGTTTCCACCGGAGGCGCTGTGTCTCCGTCCGTGCTGAGTAGATTCCATTCAAGTCAATGTGTCAGTTTCCACTGGCTGGAGGCTCCGCCCACAGCAGGGCTGGAGCCTCCGAACCCTCTGGAAAAATACGCATGGCTTCTATTTTGGACGGACGGACGGAGCACGCCGCAACAAGCTAGCACAAGGCATTGCGTGTGGCACAGGAAGTCGGGTGCGAAAAAAAAAATAAAACATCCGTGAACTTGTCAAAATAAAAGCTCCCGTATTTGGAGTGATGGTTTTTACGTTATTACATGTATGAATCATCTTTTTTTATGTTATTACATGTATGAATCATCTTTTTCTTGGGCCGTTTTATCTCTTGTTTGTGGGTGTGTGAAACATCACAAGTTAACTTATTGTTTGCAGCAGATCTTCAAATATATTAAATAACGTAAATAACCAGAATTTACAAGAAATAATGGATCTGTTACACGTTTTAGGAAACATTAACAGAATTCCCCATGGTAGAGCCACCAAGATCTGAAGAAAGGGGACTTTACTCCTCTAGGAACAAAGAGCGTCTTCTTCTGTGGCTCCTTTCAACAACTACAAAGTGGTAATATCGCGGTTGTGCGTGATTTCATTTTCAGCGTCCTGTTGAAAAAGATCACTCTAAATACGGGAGCTTTTATTTTGACAGTTTCCAGGATGTTTTATTTTTTCTTAGCATTGACTTCCTGTCCCGCAGGCGCTGGATTGTGCTAGCTTTTTCCGTCCGTCCAGACACATCCGCTGGAAACAGCCGGACGGCAGAAATCAGGACGGACGGGGAAGCAACGCCTCTGGTGGAAACCCGGGGTTAGGATCACAAAGAAACAGATTTTATTCAGGCTTCATTCAGCCAAGTTGAAAGTTACCTTTTCATTCAAAGCTTCAATATTCATTTGTATATTTAACTCTCCAAAAAGTGGTAATAACGTTTGAAAGCTGCTCCTGCACACGGTGGGGCCGGCCGGTGCTGTCTTTAGTCCTCAGTGCTCCACGGCGGCGACTGCTCGTCTTTACTGGTTTAGCCTTCCTGGCAGCCTGATGAAGCTGGCTAAGTATTCTAAGTATTGGTGTTTTTGTGCTATTGTCTGCAGCCACAGCTGCCTGGTAATGGTCAGCAAACGCTAGATTGCTGCTGGTTTCCATCAGTAGAGCAGCTCTCTGATTTAAGTGGAACCATTTTGCAGTTTGTGTTTTTAGCTTGCTGCAGCTCATATGTGAGGAAGGAGGTTTTCAGACAGGTTCTGTTGGAGGTCTGTCAGCGTGTGCGCTCGTTTGCTCTCCTTCCTCTCCTCCCTTCCTCTTCTTCCTCTCCTCTTCTTCCTCTCTCCTCCTTTCCTTTCTCTTCTTCCTCTCCTCTCTCTCCTCTCTCCTCTCCTCTTTTCTTCCTCGTCTTCCTAATCTACGCTTCGGGCCCTGTCCTTTAAGACTTGGCTCTAGTTGTCTTCCTCTTCTGTGTCTATCAGCGTGAAAGCCTGCACGACAAGATCCACGTGCGCGGCTGCATCCACGCTGTCAACCTGTGGATGGGTGACAACGTTGGAGTAACGGTGGCGCTCTGCTGCGCCGTGGGCCTTCCTCAGGTAATTGAGAAGCGACTGGCAGCCACTGTGCAGACTCCTGAAAGCCTTTTCTGCCTTTCCCTCACCTTATTCCTTCTTTCCTGTGCACAGCCAGGAGATATTTTGGAGAAGCTAAATTTGAGCCTGGTTTGACTGTAAATCGGGTCCGTTTCCGTGGAGAGCGTTTGTGCTGAAGTTGATATTTTGGATGTTCTGTAACCTCTTTAAATGGTCTGTTTGTTCAGCTTTAGTCTCCTGTGCTGACAGTAATCAGACTCAGGTCAGTCAGGCTGCTTTTTCCTGCTATTTACCTGCAAATCTGCTGCCAGCTGCTCGGCATCATCCTGAGCTGCGTCTTCTGGAACCTGCTGGTGGACATGAGCGAGTCGCCCGACATGGTGGACTTCAAGCTGAAGAAGGCCGAGGTCAACTACAGCGAGCTGGACCTGGCGGGCGCCGGCTGGTGCATGTGTCTGCCCAGAGACGGCGGCTACCTGCCCGTCCCCGCCTCCGAGTCCGACCTGGACCCCATTGACATTCACCTGGAGAAGCTGAAGAAGCAGCCGCGGCGCACACACGCGCAGCTGCGGGAGATGCAGCAGTCCAGGTCCGCCAGCGGGCTGGACGAGGTGGACGCGGGGCGCAAGAAGAAGAGGGAGCACTGAGCGAGCGTCTTTACCTCCCTCCACATTAGCCCCTTTACTTGCCTTTTTGATTTCTTTTTGCCTTTTTTTCTGTCTGTACTTTGTTGGAATTGTGTTGCGCTGCTGGTTGGATCAACAGGAAGCTAACAGGAACAAACGGAGTTCAGCACTTTCCTGCAGCTGTTTACAACAATTCTAAAATGGGAAACATTAGTCGCTGATGTGAAAAATATTTGTCTTTTTTTAGTGGAGGATGATATTCTAGGAGTCCTGGCATTACAGCACATTTTGTTTGTGTTTTTTATTCTGATTATTTCAAATGGAGCTCTGTCTCGTGCTGGAACTTACCTCAGGCTGTTTGGGAAACGGCCCGTTAGTCAGAGGACGCTACCGTGTCGTGTAGAAGTGATAGCGGCTTAAAAAGCCTTTTCTTTAAGTCGGAGAAGTAGAACTAGTTGGGTCAGTTTTGCCTGTCTGTCATGGATGTACATAGCTCGTGTATGATTTTATTCTGATTTTTGAACCGATTTGTGCAGTTGTGTACGTTGTGAGACGGATAGTTGTGGAATAACATGGGATGCATGTTTTGTACTGTAAACAGCAAATTCAACAGGGAAAACTTGGTTTACAAGTTCGGCTCTTTATTCCATTTGTAAGTAAAGTTTAAAAAAAGCCCCACACACGTGAAGGTTTGATCCAGACTCCAGTGTCCGTGGACGTGGACTCTTGATTTTTGAAGATCTGTGTTCTGCACTGTTTGGAGCTTCTTCCCGGCTCTTGCCTTGTATCAACACTACTGTTCCTGGTAATAAAGCTGCGTTTGTCTACCGAAGCTGCTCTTGTGTGGAGTTTCTCAGCGAGGCTGTGCGGAGGGACGCAGAGCTGCCAACCCTCACCTCACCTGCTCAGGTAGGGCCTCGCGTCCTGTCACACACACCTCCGCAGCTGCAACCCTTAAGCAACCTGCACAAATGTACATTTGGGCTTGTCGGTCTGTGGAGGTGGGATTTAATTAGGGTTTTTGTTTTTCCGATAATAGGGGGCGTGAGCATCTCGTGGTGACGTCCCCCAGTCAGGGTGAGTTTGGTTTTTATTCCAGTTTTAATAAAGTTAATGTGTTGATGCTCAGAGTGATCAACCCATTCACACACGTGAAAGTTTGTTACTGCAGAAAAATCCAAGACTTCCATCTTGGATTGGATGTGAGTGGCTGACTTGTGTAGACTTTCTCTTATATTTTCCTGATGTACATTTCGTAGATACTAAGTAGAAGTTGGTGGAAAGAGTGGCTTTGTGTCATTAGTTAATGCTAAATTTAAATGGGTGACGTCTTTTGTAATCGTCCACATTAAAAGATCATTAATGGCATCGTCGTTCTTCAAGGGAAGGTGTTGTCAGGGATCTATATGCAGACCTGTTTGTTAGTGGGTGTCATGGAAAACTGCTGGTACAGCATCACTGATCGTTTTCCGATCCAATCCATTCTGATGAGTGTTTTCAGGAGCTGTGTGGGACGGCCTTCCCTCCATCCCTTTTTCCACTATGGTGCTTATTGAGCCACGCTGGGGCCCTCCGTTCACAGATTCCTGATCAGGGGCCGGCCTGGCTGCAGCTCAGCTCAGTCCTAGTTTGGCCGTTATTGAACCAGCCGTGAGGGAGAGACGGAAGCCAGGCCAGAGAGACAGACGCACAGAGACGGACGGAAAGTTTGGACCGTCGGACGCTTGCTTGGAGGTGTGACATGCCGGCCTACCAGCCCGTTCTGCTTCTGCTCTTCTAGCTGAACACTCATCCAGGTAGGCAGCGCCTTTGTTCACCTTCACATTTGCTCGCAGGCGGATTCTTTCTGCTTACTGCTGTTATTCCTCTGCTTTTCCTTTATGTCCAAGGATGAAACCATTAGTGTTGTGGGCTCTGGAAGAGAAGGTTTCTGTGAATGAATGTCTGCCTTTCCAGAAACAGTCGGGAAGTCTGGTTGAGGCCACGCGATTAGAAATGAAATCACGTTGATGATTCTGACAGACAGGCCCGTGGGGACTGAATCAGCAACGTGTTTTTACTGGAAAACTCCAGGGTGGAATCAAGAGCAACACGACTGCTGCTCTATCCGAAGGTGGAAAATGGAAAACGGGGTCGACGCGACATCGTTGTAGCTGTTTGTTAGCGTCAAGGAAGAAATGAAATGTACAGATTCAGCACATTTTCAGTGAGGGTTAGCACTGATAAGATCAGCTTTTGGGTGGGTTTAAAAGCGACGGCGGACTGATTCTGATCTTCATGTCGTGGCTCAAAGGTTGTTTGAATTCACTAAACTTGTATCCGATAACAGAAATGGAAGAGATGCTCTGGTTACTGGACGATAGGTGGACTCTAACCTTCTTACCGTACTCTCCTCCCTGTCAGAAAAAGCCATCACGCGTGTCTGCGTCGTGTGTGTGTTCCCAGGCGCATGAGCACATGAGGCGCGTGTGTTTAGAGGCAGCGCATGCCCATCGATCCTGCAGCTCCAGCTGCCCACTGGGTGTGAAGGGCACTGGTGTGACAGCGCTAATTACAGAGGCAGGAAGCCAGCCGTCCTGACTCAACCCCCCACTTTAGGCTTCTCCCCCTGCCCAGTGGCGTTCCCGAGTGAGGCGTTCCCCGCAGGGAACGCTTGCTTGAACAGCTCCGAACAACATGACCATGATCCCGAAGAATCAGAACCGACGGTGATGTTAATTCAGTAACTACAAACACGGAGAATCCAGAACCGGGCTCAATCTGACCTTTGAACCCGTCTGAGGCTGCAGGTCGCCGTGGTTACATGGGGCTGTGAACATGGAAGAAGAGCAGCAACTGGTGTGCGCTGGGCTGCGGTAAATCTCTCCTCGCACAAGCGTAACGTGTGTCAGCGGTGTGTAGAACACGCCCGGTGGCCCTAACCATCGCTGGTGGCGCTGGGCGAGCCAGCTGGTGCCACGTGCCCTGTGTTATCCCCACACACTGCTTTAATTAAGCACATTTCCATCGACTGGGCCTCCCTTCTAATTATTTTCCCATCGATCTGCTCTGTAGCCCACCACAGGAGCTGCTGATGCTGCACACACACACACACACACACACACACACACACACACACACACACACACACACACACACACACGATAAACACAGCAAATAAAAACTGTGTTTGTACAGTTTGGCTGCAGTGAAAACTGTCTGTGCTCTCTGTACAGGATGGAGCACGGAGACAGAGGGATGGGCTCTCATCTTCGCTACGAGGAGGAGGAGGGTGAGCCTGTCTGCACATTCTGCAGCCAGCCGCAACAGTAAAGACACCTGCTCGCGTCGATGCTGCTGAAACGTCTGTGACATCTGGGGGATCCTGAAGCGGAAGCTGTCAGGAGCAGATGCAGAATAATATCTGAGACCAAAGTCACAACGTGGGCATCTTTAGTCCGTCTGAAGACCGGCTCTCATGTAGCCGTAGCCAGCATCAGCACTGGTGTTGATCAGGGGCGATAAATCGCTGATCAGTGTTACTGTTGCAGCTGTCTCAGGTGCTCAGATCAAAGAAATGACGTCATGATGCTCCCTTTCATTTCAGACATCTTGTTTGTTTGCTGGTGTGTGCTTGGAGTGTTTGTGTGCACTTAGCTGGTATCCAGCGAAGGACGAACGAATGATCCTTTTCATCTGAAGCGAGTTATCCTTGATGAAAGGTGCCAGAATTGTCCTCTGCGTCCTCAGACCATCAGTCCATCTACATCGGCGTTCCGGTGCCTCGAGGATACCGCCGCAAACGCAGACAGAGGCGCCCCAGTCGCGAGGCGTCGGGCGTGGACAGGAGCAGACGGTCCAGCCAGCACAGACACCACGAGGACAGCCGCTACAGAGACATGGACGTGGAAGAAGGACTCACCGACTCCAACGAGCAGAGTCTCCACCACGTCAACCACACCGGTAAGCCGGGAGCCGTAAGGTCAGCCCTGAAGGTGCTGCTCTCTAGGCTTAGTGTGGAGGCCTGCAGAAAAGGAGGAAGTGAGACGGGAAAGACTGAGACCCAGGTTCCTTCAGGAACCTCTAATCAGCTCTGAGGGCCTCTTCACCTTGAGTTCGGACCCACAATCCTTTAGACCCTTCTGAAGCTTCACTCAGATTGTGTTTCGAGGTGTTTAAAGGGCTCAAACTTTATCCCATCAAGTGTCTCCAGCGGCAGAGCGGCTCCGTTATATCCTGAGTGAGGACGATGACGTGCCCACGCCGACGCTCTTCACCGAGATGGACACTCTGCAGCGGGAGGGAGACGAGCTGGAGTGGAAGGAGTCAGCCAGGTACGGCCACTGGACAGCCAACCAGCTCCTCACTTCATCATCTATCTCCACAAAAAACACCAAAAGATTCATTTTTAATGGTTGGGTTTAGTTCACAGCTGTCCCACATCAGTGTGTCCACGTTTCAGGTCCAGAAGCTCCACCCTGGGTGGATAAAGTAACCCTTTAACCCCCCAAACTGTTTCCAGAGCTAGTTTATATTTGACTCCTGATGTTCTGATAAGGAACCATTAATGGTGCAGTTCTCCCCGTGTGTGTGTATGTGTGTGTGTGTGTGTGTGTGTGTGTGTGTGCGTGTGTGTGTGTGTGCGCGCAGGTGGGTAAAGTTTGAAGAGAAGGTGGAGGAGGGAGGAGAGCGCTGGAGCAAGCCGCACGTGTCCACGCTGTCGCTGCACAGCCTCTTTGAGCTCAGGACGTGTCTCCAGACGGGGACGGTGCTGCTGGACCTGGATGGTTACTCTCTGCCTCAGATAGTCGGTGAGGATCTGCTTGTGTGGGACGTCTGCCTCCCACCTGTTCATGGGTCAACGCCGGGGATTGTCAGGATGCTGTCGTAGATGCAGCCTTTGTTCCTGCTAAAGTTTGTAGTCCAGCAGCCACGAGCTGTGGGAGGCGCTGTGGGCACGTTGACCCATCCTGGGGGAACCTGCAGGTGAGTTAATGACGGCAGGAAGTGGAAGACCTGCTGGTTTGATATTAGCGGGAGCCTTGGTGGAAGGAAGCGTCAGCAGGGCGGGTAATATTCACCACGCCTGTTTTTCTGCTGTGAAATGTCAGAAGCTTCCTGCTGGTTCACCAGATGAGCTCTGTAACAGGAAAACACGTCAACGTGAAAGATCTCCTGTTGCCTTCGGGCTCCCGAGACTTTGGTGCAGGACGACGGTCATTAATAACCAGCTGCGCGTTTGTCAACGTTGTCTTCCATTCCTTCTAACTCAGAGGTGGGCAATTGTTTAGCCTGAAGGGCCACATTGGGTGGTAGATCTTGATGAAGGGGCCGGTCAGGTGGTGCAGGAAACTAACCCCCAGATGAGGATCAGAGGTTAGCTAAAAATCCTGCTTGATGGACTACTGACTGAGAAATTATTTTTGTAAGTTGGTCCAACTAGAGATGGATGATGAAGCTCCAAATGATGTTTGACCCCGCCTTCTTGAGAGGACATGTTAGCATGCTAGCTGAAGGGGGGGGTCTGCACCTTTTTCCAACCAACCAAGCTAACAACCCTCTTCATTTGGCTTTTAGAGGAATGATTGTGAAGGCTCTGTGGGACAGATTAAAGAGTTCACCGGGCCACATGTGGCCCCCGGACCTCAGTTTGAACACCTCTGGTCTAAACCATGTTGGCGAACTAGATGGCGGAATTTCTGTTGGATTTTCTCCCTGGTGCACGTCATCACTGCTGATCAGGATGAAACGGGATCTCGTGCACTCTTTAGCAAACCTTTTTAGCACGTGCCCGCCAGCCTCCTGGAAGTCCTCTGGGAAATCAAGAGGCTCATACTATCTGTGCTGATTAGCATAGGAGCCGGCAGGAATCTACATAATCAATCAGTGACGCAGCGCCGTGTTCCACTGCTGTAAAATCACATTTTCAATCCGACGATAGGCCTCACAGGATATTAAGAGATTTAAATATGCAGCTTTGTCTGAGGCCTAATGGAGTCGTCTTTAGCCACTCGTTTCCACAGAGTGTAAATGTGTTAACGTGCTTTTCCTGCAGACGACATCATCGAGAGGCAGGTAGAGGAAGGCATCATTTCCCCCGAGCTACGAGAAAAGATCAGTTTTGTCCTGCTGAGGAAGCATCGCCACCAGACCAAGAAGCCGATCCACCGCTCGCTGGCCGACATCGGCAAATCCAACTCTTCCAGTGAGTTCCCAGTTTGGACATAATTAACTCAATGTGCGAAAAGCAATTTGCTCTGTTGTGATTGTTTACTGACGCTGAAACTACCTGCATATAGTATTTGACACGCAATTACAGGGAAAGATGTAATGCCTGCATCCTGAGACGTGCACAAAGCCCCGATGAGACTCAGCCAGGCCAGGAAATAAATGAGGGCTCTGGATGCATGAAAGTTTGATGAGTTCATTAGCGCTGCAGCGGTTCCTCATCACCCCGGCAGGACGTAGACAGAGCTGTTGGATGGCAGCGGCGCCCCCAGCTCCTTACCAGCGCTGTCTGCTTGTCCCTCCCCCTCCAGGTCGGAACGTGGCGTCTCGAGGTGGGCAGAGCGTGGGGCCCATGGCCACCTTCAACCGCTCCACAGAGGACCTGAGGGTGAAGCAGCAGCAGCAGCAGCAGCAGCAGCAGCAGCCGCCCAGCAGCTACGGTCGCCTGCGTGAGTGTTGGCTGGGTTTAAGCCCCAAACTTTCCCCTGATCCTGGACGTTAAATGATCCCACACTCAGAAATAACAACAGTGTCCCACGACTGAAACCATTGTTGTCACTGTGCTGACGCTGGCGTCCTCGTCCCTTTGAACCAGGCCACGCTCAGAGCAGGAGCATGAACGATATCGCAGACACTCCCAGCTCAGACCAGGTAACTCTCCAGTCCCACAGATGATTTCACCATTTTCTACCGGCTTAGCTGAACGTGTGTTACCCCGTCTCTCCTCTGTCTGAAGCCTGTTGTCTGCTGTCCCTGTGTTTTCGAGAGCTAGCATAATGATGTCTTTGTTCGCCGCTGACGCACGCTTGGACCTGGATCCGGCTCCAGGGACGGGTCAGGATGAAGTGTCGATCACAGCTGAATGAGATGTAGTGCAGTGAAAGCTTTGGGTTTCTGTGCGGGGGTCTGATCCAGAGTCCAGTTCAGAGTCCGCTAGTTATGGACGTTCAGATTATGTTTGCAGGCCGACAGTAGGTCACGCGTGACAGCGGACGAGTGCTGCTTCCTGAATGTTGCACATTATTTGAGTCAATAATAAGTGGACACGAGGGAAGATGGATCCGGCCGTCCTGTCCGCGTGTTGTCCACTCACATGTCAGCTCAGCTCAGGGCTGTGGCCCGCAGGCAGAGCGCTCCAGCGCTGAAGCTGCTTATTGTCCTGCTGTCTGATGGCCTTTTTAATGTTGCTTCCTCAGCGCCCACCTTGGTGTCCTTCACCTAAACCAGAGCACAAACAGTGTTCTCCTCTTCTCATTTGCTTTGCAGCTGAAAAACAAATTCATGAAGAAGATCCCCAGAGACGCGGAGGCGTCCAACGTCTTGGTGGGCGAGGTGGATTTCCTCAACAAACCCTTCGTGGCTTTTGTCCGTCTTGCTCAGGCTACGACCCTGGGAGGTCTGACTGAAGTCCCGGTTCCCACCAGGTGACGAAGACCTGAACACACACACACACACGCAGACATGTGCTGCACGTCACGTTTCTCTTATCACCTCACAGATTCCTGTTTATTCTCCTGGGACCTCAAGGAAAGGCCAGGTCCTATAATGAGATCGGACGAGCTATTGCAACTTTAATGGTGGATGACGTGAGTACAAGCTGATAGCATCTCAGCGAGCTGGTGGGGACAGAACGTTTCATTTCCTGCGAAGGCTGTGAGCCTCAGCCGGGGCTTAAATGCTCATGACCTGGGCCGGGCCTTGTTTTTGGACACGTGTTGTGTCGGTTCTTGTTAATTCCTGTGAAAAATAAACTGCAGGAGAGAAACCACAGAAGGCTGTTGTATCAAATTGAACCTTTGTGCCTCACCAGCTCTTCAGCGATGTGGCCTACAAGGCCAGGGACCGGGAGGACCTCATCGCAGGCATCGACGAGTTTTTGGATGAAGTCATCGTCCTCCCTCCTGGAGAATGGGATCCTAAAATCCGCATCGAGCCACCTAAGAAAGTCCTGTCTGCTGACAAAAGGTTGGAGTTTCACCATCCGCCTCCGTCTCTGCTGGCCATGCTGACAAACGGTGCATCTTCCCCACAGGAAGTCTGTGTTTTCCTTGAATGAGCTGGGGCAGGTGAACGGAACGGCAGGGGGAGGAGGAGGAGCAGGAGGAGGAGGAGGAGGCCTGGCTAATGACGAAGAGATGCCAGAACAACATGAGCTGGGAGAGGAGCTGGCCTTCACTGGACGGTGGGTAACTCAGGACACGTCCAAGCTCATCGAAGCTTGGGGAAAATACAGACGGTCCCTAAAGAGCACTCATCTCATACTGGTGATATTCCAGCCACACACAGCAGAACCAGTAAATGGCCCACGTGTGGGTGTGTGTGTGCCTGAAATGATGGAGGTTACGGACGTCTCTCACTGGTTTCTAATTTAAATGATGTGTCTGACTGAAAAGTATCCGTCTGGACAGACGAGGACGTAAAATCCTGATGAGCCAGTTCCTGTTTGTGTAACAACACCAGTGTTGAAAGGCTCTTTGTAATGCATTTTCCCCAGGAAGTGCGTTAACCTGTGTGACCCGTCTGTCTGTGCACAACAGCTTCTGTGGTGGCCTGTATCTAGACATAAAGCGCAAGTTGCCATGGCTACCCAGTGATTTCTATGAGGGTTTCCACATCCAGTCCATCTCTGCCGTGCTCTTCATCTACCTGGGCTGCATCACCAACGCCATCACCTTCGGAGGCCTGCTGGGCGACGCCACAGACAACTACCAGGTAAAAAACCAATCAGCAGCGTCCGTGCAGAGGACGGTAAATATCAGCTATAAACCAGCAGCGTCCATGCAGAGGACGGTAAATATCAGCTAAAAACCAGCAGCGTCCATGCAGAGGACGGTAAATATCAGCTAAAAACCAGCAGCGTCAATGCAGAGGACGGTAAATATCAGCTAAAAACCAGCAGCGTCTGTGCAGAGGACGGTAAATATCAGCTAAAAACCAGCAGCGTCCATGCAGTGGATGGTAAATACCAGCAGCGTCCATGCAGAGGACGGTAAATATCAGCTAAAAACCAGCAGTGTCCGTGCAGAGGACGGTAAATATCAGCTATAAACCAGCAGTGTCCGTGCAGAGGACGGTAAATATCAGCTATAAAC
This sequence comes from Pao palembangensis, assembly GCA_015343265.1. Lineage (NCBI taxonomy): Eukaryota > Metazoa > Chordata > Actinopteri > Tetraodontiformes > Tetraodontidae > Pao > Pao palembangensis. The sequence continues at coordinate 34,452,049 of CM027081.1, read as the reverse complement.
CAGCAGCGTCCATGCAGAGGACGGTAAATATCAGCTAAAAACCAGCAGCGTCTGTGCAGAGGACGGTAAATATCAGCTATAAACCAGCAGCGTCCGTGCAGAGGACGGTAAATATCAGCTAAAAACCAGCAGTGTCCATGCAGTGGACGGTAAATACCAGCAGGGTCCATGCAGTGGATGGTAAATACCAGCAGCGTCCATGCAGTGGACGGTAAATACCAGCAGGGTCCATACAGTGGACGGTAAATATCAGCTCTGTCTGACTGGGACTAGTGAAACAGTGAAGCTTCTGCTCGTCAGAGGCTGCTGACATAAATAAATTGGACATCTGCTGCAGCTCCAGCTTGGTTCTACATTCAATTTTCTGTTAGTGCTGCAACACACACACACACACACACACACACACACACGAATCATTTTACCAAAGTGCTTTGACTAGAATTCACTTACCGGCCTGTCAACTTGAAATATATCATTCTGACCTTAATGTTTAATTCCCTAATACACCTGAGAGCAGCCACCCTGAGAACATGCACACACACACACACACACACACACAGAGGGAGCCTTGCTTATAGGGCCTTGAGAGCTGCACTTTGCTGATCCAGCTTGAACCTGCTGCTGACTAACAGGACAACGCTGCTTCTTTTGGATTGAAATGTGCAATTTATGTTTTTATTTGTTGTGGAATTTAATAGTCAGATTTGCTGAAACCCCGATGGCGCCACAGGTGGCAGCATAAAGTTATTTTTCTATGTAATTTGAAAATGTGGTCGTTATTTTTATTCATTATGGTGAAACCTGATTTTTGCTGTCCCCTTGTTTCTAAAAACCTGCTACGCTGTATTATATATATATATATGTTTATGTATATTATGTTTGCTGTTTGTATATTTGTTTGTCTCTCTCTCTATTATTCTCTCTGTCCTGTCTCCCTCTTCTTCTCCTCCTCTAGCCAGCTTTCATCAGGAAGGTTCCTCCTTGTCAGCCTGGTCCTGCTCAAGGTTTCTTCCTGTTAAAGGGAGTTTTTCCTGCCACTGTGCTGACCTGGGGGTTCCGGCTCTGGGTTTCCGCCTCAGCAAAGCACCTAGAGACAATGTTTATTGTAGAAGGCGCTACAGAATAAGCTGAATTGAAGCGAACACACAGACGTCCTGAGCAGCGCTGCAGCTTCCTGTGAGCAGCGTTAGCCGCAGCCTGCTAACCTCTGTCTGTGCCCTGACAGGGAGTGATGGAGAGCTTCCTGGGAACAGCTCTGGCTGGCTCAGTCTTCTGCCTCTTCAGCGGCCAGCCCCTCATCATCCTCAGCTCCACCGGGCCCATACTCATCTTTGAGAAGCTTCTGTACGAATTCAGCAAGTGAGCACGGCCGTGGGCAGCCTTTAGCGTGCTAAAGAGCTCGAGCTTCTCATCGCCTCACCTTCACTGTCCGCTGTGTAAGTCCGTAACTTTGCCGTTGGGCAGGAACAACGGCATCGACTACATGGAGCTGCGCCTGTGGATCGGCATCCACTCCTGCCTGCAGTGCTTGGTCCTGGTGGCCACGGACGCCAGCTACATCATCAAGTACATGACGCGCTTCACAGAGGAGGGCTTCTCCAGCCTCATCTCCTTCATCTTCATCTCAGACGCCATCAAGAAGATGGCGGGCTCCTTCCAGTACTACCCCATCAACACCGACTTCAAGCCCGACTACATCACCACCTACAAGTGCGAGTGCCTGGCCCCGGACCCGAGTGAGTTCCCGTCTCAGGGAGGTGCAGGGTGGGGGGTTCGGCTCCAGCTAGCCTCTGCCCGTCAGAGATGGAGGGAGCAGCTCCCTCCATCATACTTGATGCTGCTCCCTCAGGAAACACTGAGTTCTGTAACTGATTTGTCTCTTGTCTGTTTTCGCCATGCACACACCGCCCGCCTGCCCGCCCTCTCTCACCGTGAGTACCCGAGGACGAGCCTCTCAACCTCCGTCTGCTGGCCTGTCTTCACCAGCGTCCTTTTCTCTGCGTGACCTCACCGTCTCTGCTCTTGTCATTCACAAACAGCGGCTGCACGTACCTTCCATGGTTCAGTTCCTGTGCTGGATAATAGTTCTGCTGTCTCTGGGGTGAGGCCTCCTTTCTTTTTCCTGTCTGCTTTCATCTGGCTCTCTCCTGCTCATCCTCTCTTCTTTGCGTCCACCGTCTTCTCTCCCCGCTCGTTCTCCCGCCGCCTCGCCCTCCGAACCCTCAACCAGTTGAATGTAACAGCTCTGGACTGGAGTCAGCTGGGCAAGAAGGAGTGTCTGAAGTACGGAGGCTCGCTGGTGGGCAAGTCCTGCAAGTACGTCCCGGACCTGACCCTCATGTCCTTCATCCTCTTCTTCGGCACCTACTCCATGACGGTGACGCTCAAGAAGTTCAAGTTCAGCCGCTACTTCCCCACCAAGGTGAACGAGGAGGTTTTTGTTCCTAAATATTCTGTTTACCTTCCTCTGATCTCTGTGTGTCGCCTCCCAGAGCGTTCCTTTTCTTACTGGACCTTTTTTTCTCTCCAGCTGAGGAAACTGATCAGCGACTTCTCCATCTTTATGTCCATCATGACTTTTGTGGGACTGGATATGTTGATGGGACTGGAAACCCCCAAACTCATCGTGCCCACGGAATTTAAGGTACGCTGCACCATTGCAGGTCCAGGCAGCTGGAAGCGCCAGCTGGTCCCGTCTCCACCGGAGCGTCTCCGTCCGTCCTGATTAGATTCCAGTCAATGCGTAATCTCGTCCGGTCGTTGCGCTAGCTTGCTGCGGCGTTCTCCGTCCGTCCAGACTCATCCGGTGGAAACCCGGGGCGTTGCTCCGGTCCTCCGCAGACGGGGCTGGGACCAGCAGTCGTAGCTTCTCAACTGTTCACGCTTCTGCTCCTCCTCTCCCCTCAGCCCACCCGGCCGGACCGCGGCTGGCTGGTGATGCCTTTCGGGAAGAACCCCTGGTGGGTCTACCTGGCCAGCTTCGTCCCCGCCCTCCTCGTCACCATCCTCATCTTCATGGACCAGCAGATCAGCGCCGTGATCGTCAACCGCAAGGAGAACAAGCTGAAGGTTTGCTTCCTCAGATCCTGACCTGCAGCTGGAGTCTGCGATGCTAACGCTAACGCTGACGGGCGTGTCTGGCAGAAAGGCTGCGGCTACCACCTGGACCTGTTCTGGGTGGGGATCCTGATGGCCGTCTGCTCCTTCATGGGCCTGCCCTGGTACGTGGCCGCCACCGTCATCTCCATCGCCCACATCGACTCCTTGAAGATGGAGAGCGAGTCGAGCGCTCCGGGAGAGCAGCCGCAGTTCCTGGGCGTCAGGTTGGTGCAGCACCGTTCAGGAACAGCCAGAGCAGTCCGGCCCTTCCAGGAGGCTGAATCTGTGTCTCCTTGGCCCACATGCAGAGAGCAGAGGATCACGGGCATCTTGGTGTTTGCTCTGACCGGAGTCTCCATCTTCCTCGCGCCCGTGCTGAAGGTACGCTCGGGCTCTGCACTCGGGTGTAGCTGACGTGCTTCTGGTGTAAAACGTAGGTGGAATCGAGCCTTTGTGTGATTGGCTGTTTCCATGCAGTTTATCCCCATGCCTGTGCTCTACGGCGTCTTCCTCTACATGGGCGTGGCTTCCCTCAGTGGAATCCAGGTATGCTGCGGATGTTCTTTGTCACCTCGCTGGAATATTTGGAAGCAGCTGGATCTTCAGGCCGGCTGGGTGCGCAGACCTTGCAGTGATTTTCTCTCCAGGTTTGACCTTTTGCTCTTTGTTCTGCTCAGTTCTGGGACAGAATCAAGTTGTACCTGATGCCGTCCAAGCACCAGCCCGACTTCTCCTACCTCCGCCACGTTCCCCTGAGGAAGGTGCACCTCTTCACACTAGTGCAGATCATGTGTCTGGCTGTTCTCTGGACCCTAAAATCCACGTTCCTGGCCATCATCTTCCCTGTTATGGTACGGAAACCACAACCCGAGCTGAAACGTTCCAGCTTGCTCCTCTACAACTTTGCCATTGAATCTTGCAGCAGCCTGACTGGATCTGTGCAGCGTGTTTTTCATCATCACCACAGCCGTTAGTCACTGCACAGGAACGAACGTGGTGTTTAATAGCTGTGTGGTTTTCTCAGATTCTGGGTCTAATGGTGGTCAGGAAGATGCTGGATATGATCTTCTCCCAGCATGACTTAGCCTGGCTGGACGACCTGCTGCCTGAGAAAGAGAAGAAGAAAGACGACGACAAGAAGAGGAGTAAGGGGAAGGAGAAGAAGAGGTCCAAGGCTGAGGACAGCGAAGAGGAGGTGAGGGACTGTCTTCTGCTGCCCCCTGCTGGAGGACAGGAGGCATTACACCGGTTTCTCACGACGTGCGTGTGTTTGCAGGACAAGGGTCACATCTACTCCAACCACTCGCCCAGCTCGGAGTCCGACCTGGACCGCAGGTACTGTGTCCTCCGACTGCACATCCCCTACAAAGACCTCATCTATCCTGATGATGTTCAGCCTCAGTGGGGGGCATTGTGCCAGGCCGCCGCCACGCGCCGCCACTTTAACACACCCGCACGCGTCCCCATCCTGAAAGAGACCGGGCCCTTAAAACATGAACACCCGTCTTTTTCCCTTCCTCCGTCAGCCAGTAAAAGTGTTAAACTAGGACCTTAGTGGGACAGAAGCCTGACGCTGTTTCTAAATTATTAGTGTGAATGTTTGAATTCATTTAGGGACCAGTAACCATAGAGACCAACAGAGGCAGTCTAGTTCAAGGAAGAGCCTGGAATGAGGAGTTCTGGAGTAGCCGGGTGCAACGGAGGCTCGTGTGGAGAATAAACCAGTTTAACAACAAGTGTAGAGCTCATGAGCACAGCGGCCAGGCTCAGCTTCAGAGAATCCAGTAATAATCCTGTCCCCATAGTGACCTCAACTCGCTCACTTCCTTGACCCAGAGCAAACCTGCTCCGCTTTCTCTCCTAACTCATGGACGCGACATCATTGCTACGCACATTCCTGGCGGTCGTTGTCAGAGCGCCTCTCCGTGCACTTTGAGGCAATGCAGATGTCACGTCACTGGCCGTGCACGGACGTGCACGCCGGATGATCTGCTGCTGGCCTGAGAGCAGTGGCTCAGGGTTCAGAAACGCGTGAAGTGGACCTGGCTGTAGGATCCTTTCCTGCAGCAGTCGTGGTGGTTTTGGTTGTTTCTGTTTCCTCCGTGTGGCGCTCATCTGCACGCCAAACCTAGCTTCACCCCGACGCTTTGAAAGGGGCATGGGTTGGAGTGGACCTGGAGCCAGCAACAGGCAGAGCCACGTGCTTTTGAAGCACGAAACTCGCGGAAGGAGACGTAAATATCGACAGGAACCGCTGACGATGCCTCCCAAACACCGCCATGTGTCCTCACCAGCTGCTTTGGTCAGAATTACAGTCTTTAAAATAATAAACAAATCAATAATAGCAAATCTGAAGGGAAGATTTGAGGCCACAGATTTTGGTCATGTGACAGACACTCTTCTATAAGGGATGAGTCCGTACTGTTGCTTCCCTGCACCGTTCCCGTGGCAACAGCAGCTCCTTTTGCTGGGGAAGCTTTGTGTGGTCAGGTGATTTGTGTTCATCCTGGGTCACCAGGCTCCCTCCCTCCCTCCCCGCTCCTTTCTTTTGATTGCGATGGTAACCGCCGCTTGCCCTTCCTCAGCATCACCCTCCACCTGAAGATCTCATGCCCGTCGTCTCCGGCTGTGCCCATGGGCCGAGGGATGCCCTGCCCCGTGCCCCAGGTCAAAATTGAGATGGAGTCGGACTACGACTCGGACTTGGATCAGCCGCGGAGGCGGGACATGAGCAGTGAAACCACGCTGTAGCGGGCAGGTTGACATTGAGCGAGCGGTGCAGACGCAGCCAGAGCTGAGCCAGGAACAGTACGAGGCCATCAACACCCGGACAGGCTGCTGAGACGGGACAGAACCGCTTGGTGCTGCCTTAGCAGCAGCACTGTCTTACTGGGACGACGCGATACTGGGTCAAATGGACTATTATTTACAAATAATGTAAATAGCCAGGAGAATGTTTCATCTGTGTGCACTGTATAGGAGAATATATTTAATGTAAAAATATACTGTATAACTCCAGATTATGACCCGAAACAAGCAAAATATATAGTGATCATCATTTAAAAGGCTGTCTAGCTTCTGGATGTTCCCGTTTCCCTTCCTTTGCACGTTCAGCTGGAAGAAAGAGAAACAACCAAAAGGACAAAATGTCGCCGAAAAGATGTCGCAGTCAGGAGCAGCTTCACCTCTTCAACTGTGAATGTCATTAAAGCACCATTATTCCAGACTGCGTCGCCTGTCTTTTCTTAGAGATCCTCTGAATCTGAAGTACAGGCAGAAATCCAGTCTGGCTCCACAAAGAATTTTCTTTATAATTTAACGGATCATCTGAACACTTGACAGGCAGTTACATCCCCAGTCCCGTAAGGAATTTTACCACTCCAGTTTGGAATATAGTGCAACTTTAACCCGACAATAGTCAACCGCCGCCACAGGCCTGAGTGAAAGCGGTCAGGTGAGCACGCAGGACGAGTCTGCGCTCGCCCCGGCGCTCTTTGTGAACCCGTCCGCGAAGCCCTCCCCCTCCATCAGCACTGGCTTCCTGTTGCACATGGGGCACAGCTTGTTCCGCTCCTGCGAGGCTCTCATCCAAACGATGAGGTTCCAGCGCTGCCCGGAGGAGATGGGCAGGGCCCCGTGCATGTGTTGGCCCCGATGCAGGAGGCCCTCGGTCACCCGGTGTTCAACCTCCGAGCACTCGGCTTCGCTTAAAGGTACCTGCAGGCAAAAGCACACGCGTCACGTCACCCAGGATACAGGGAAAATAACCAACCAACCAACCAACCTGTTTGAGAGCTCCAAAATAGAGGTTTCCATCGGTGAAATCCTTCCCAACGGAGACATTGAGCGTGACCTCAGCGTTGTCGTAGTGGTAGCTCAGGTCCAGATCTTCATTCATGTCATACTTGACAACAAAGGCCTTGTGGCTATCCAGACTGCCTCCGCCACAGTCTGGGTAAAGCACCGAGGTCATGGGCTGCAGGTAATGTTCACGGAGAGGCGTGACGAAGCCCTCGTCAAAGCCCAGTTCGTTCAGGAGGACCTGGGACCAAAGAGATGGATGGAGGAACGTGCAGATCAAAGCTTGGTTGGATTAGTGTTCGAAGGCTGTGTTTTGGAGGACTGTCTACTTCTCAAAAACTCTGGATGAGACATTTAATCCAGTCAGAGGAGATACATTACCCCATAATGATTCATGGTGTTGGGTCTTCCTTTAGGGGCAGAGGACTGCTCAAAGTGTTCCAGCTCCTCCAGCAGCTGCTCGCAGAAGCTCTTCTCAAACACCGGGAAGCGGTAGACTCTTACTGCTCCAAAGGGCGGAATTATGTTAAAATATACCGTTGGAACTACACTTAAACCCTCGTGCCTGAAATGATGAATTTACCTCAGGGCTTTGTTGTGTAGCTCACCTGCTGCCTCTTCCAGCAAGGCCAGGAGACCATCTCTGGTGGCGTCCTTCCTTTGACAATACTGGACAATCTGCTTGAACTTGGGTGCAAGGTACGACTCCTGAGGACCGATAAAGAGTCAACGATGCATCACTGCTGGCCAAAAACTGGTCTTTGCACAAAATACCTTCAGCTTGTAGACCTGAGGGTGGAGAGGCTGGTAGTCCTCTTTAATGGCTGCGGCTCTCTCAGCAGACATCACACTAAGATGCAACCGCCTGTCCACTTCCTGAGAGATCTAAACAGTCACAATCAATACAGTGAATCAAACTACATTATTGTATCAGTGTAGCAGATTAAAGTTGAAATAATGAAAGTTTAAAAGCACAAAAAAATGAAGAGGCTCTCGAAAATCAACGTGTGTGTTTACGTTTATTTCTGACCTTGTTGAGCACATCTTCAAACTGATGCTCTGTCACACACCCGCGCTTCCTCAACAGCTGCGTGGTGAACAATTAGAAGATTAAAAGCCGACTTTATGTCTGTTTTATTAACTCCCAGGCCGGTGTCAACACTCACTTCTTGGTAGTCCAGCCTGAACTGCTGCTCCGTCACAAAGCGGACATGAAGGTTGTAGTCCTCCACATAAATATTATCGGTGTTAAAACATCTACACAAATAAAATTGTGTTGTTCCAACTTTTAAGTTGGACATAACTATGTTGGTTGTGAGAGATTTCTGTAAACACTGAGGAAAACGTAACACTAAAACGCGGCCATATTTCCGGAAACAAAAATAGAACTTCCTCTTCCACTTTCTGGACTTCAAAATAAATGCATAGCTGAAATACCTTGTTAAACAAGGTTTTTCTATACCTGCGTTATCCAACTTTTTGGGTTGCAGGGGTCTGCTGGAGCCTATCCCAGCTGTCAAGGGGCGAGAGGCAGGGTACACCCTGGATAGGTCGCCAGCCTATCGCAGGGCAAACACAGCGACAGACAAGCACTCACACATATGGTCAATTTAGATTGCTCAATCCACCTAACAAGCATATTTTTGGACTGTGGCCCGGAGAAAACCCACACATGCAAACTCCGCACAGAAAGGCCAGAGCCAAGATTTGAACCCCGAACCTTCTTGCTGTGAGGCGACAGCGCTAACCACTGCACCACCGCGCCGCTTAAACAAGGTACTGTATACCAAAAATAAAGGCTAAAGATTTTCTCTTGTGAATCTGGACGCATTCTTTAGTCAAAGTAAGTATACATTATGCTTTTTAATTTAATCTTGCGTAAAATTGCTTGGAAATTATGGTACATAAAATCACTAAAACGATTTTAAAAACGTTTTTGCTTTTTCAGAGAGCAGGACGAGTTCGTTCTGACTGATAAAGATTTGAATGTCACAGTGAGTGCTTTCTAAAATCCAGGGACGAGACTTTTAAGACCATCGTGTCTTATTTTCTCACTATCCGGTGAGTTAATGTGCCATATTCTTGTCCACAAGGGGGCGCAACCACAAAGGAACTACCGGCTTCTCGATTAGCAGAAGAAGAGCCAGTAGACATGCGCAGTCGTGTTTTCGCTGAGCGTTTTCGCTTTCTCCTCTGCAGTATTTGATACTTTACCTTAGTACATTAAAGCGATCATATTTCTATTTATTTAGTATCAACTTTATTACTGTATGGAGTACCCACAGAGATGTTGAACGTGGAATCTCTGCAAGTGGCCGAGGAGGAGGTGGTTGAATCGAGCTCCAACAAACTCTGTGATATTTACACTTTTGTTGCTAAAGGATGTTTTCCTCAGACGATGAATTCTTTAAGGAAGAAGAATCTGAAAAGATACGCACAGAAATTTATAATTGATGGTAAATCACATTTTATAAAGTTAATTTTAATTGATAGAATACACGACTTCTGTACAAACGTGTATGTACCAAACACTTTTTAAACTCTTAATGTCTGATCTTGAGCCATTGAAGATGTCGGGTAGCATGACTGCTTTTATTTTTCACCTGTGTTGATAAAGTAAAGTTTCCGTTGAGTTTGCTAATTCTGTTATTCTGAATGTTAATGTTAATTCATCTACAAATATCATCATTAAGAGGGCAAGCTGTACTATGTGGGAGCCAAGAAGGAGGAGAAGAGGGAGGTTGTGATCGAGGCCGACAGGAAGAGGCAGATCTTTCTCGACTGCCACTTCAGTGACCTGGGTCATCACCTGGGCCAGAAGAAGACTGTGCACAGGATCCAGAGGAAGTACTACTGGCTGGGGATCATCCGGGACGTGGTGGACTGGGTGAGGGGCTTTTTGGTTTCCTTCTGTGGACTTAATGACTCTGCCTCGTGTTGAGTGGAGCTGTTTGTTGTTTCAGATTAAAGTGTGTGAGACCTGTCAGCACGCAGAGAGGAATAAAAGCCTGGCGAGGACTGTCCGGCCTTTAAAAGTGGAAGCACCTTGGGATATAGTTGGGATTGACTTCATAGGTATCTTTTTTTCTTTTCTGTGCAGTGTTTTTGCACGCCGTGGAACCTGTCTTTGTCTTCCTCACACCAGGGCCGTTTCCTGAGAGCCAGCAAGGCAACACTAGTGTCGCAGTTCTCATCGATTACTTCAGTAAATGGCCCGAAGCGTTCCCAGTACAGAGGACAGACGCGCTCTCAGTTGCTAGATGTGTGTCCAAATGCTTTTACAGGTGAAGAGTAATCCACTGAGCATCAGTTCTTTTCCTGTTGACGTTGAATGTTGGTAAAAACATGAATCTATCTGCTTGTGACACTGAGTGCTTGAATACATCTTCTTCAGAATATTACCCACTTATTTTTCTTATGGACCGGTTAATGTTTTGGAACCTGTTTCAACCTGAACTTGAGCTCATGTCTGACCAGGTTCGGTGCTCCTAAAACAATAGTTTGTGCCCAGAATGTGGACTTCTGTGAGGAGGTGAGCTGTGGAGTAAAAGCGTGCGCGCTGCTGGTTGAACTGTTGGTGACGTCTGGTGTGATTTGCAGGTAACCAGGCTGCTGCGGGACAAGTGGAACATGGTTCAGAAGGTTTCTCCTCTGGAACAACCTCAACTCAACCCTCTGCACGACTGCACGGGACCGCTGATGAAGGCAGCAGTGGTGCAGATGGTGGCAGAGAAACAGGCTGACTGGGACGACTTCCTGGACCCTGTCCTCTTCCTGTTCAGGACGACCATCAACCCCACAACCAAGTTCAGCCCGTATTCTCTCATGTTCAATAGAAAGGCTAATTTTCCAAATGAGGTAAAGACTACTTATATATCGATAAATACGTCTCCTTGTTTGGGATTGTTAATGTTTTTTTTGTAGGCGACATTGAACCTGCTGAATTATGATGAGCAGGATGTGTTTTCCACGAAGGAGCAGGCGTCCACATATATGTCCATCATTGAAGAGCAGCAGGACTCTGTGAAGCAGCTGGTAATCTGTGTTTACAACCTACTTCACGACCTGAAAAGTACAAACTCCTTAGAAACCTTTACAAACAATTGTCCCTTTACATTTGTTTGAAACCGCTCGTCAGAAACCAGTTATTCTTTTTTCATCTGCAAACATGGCTGTGGAAGGATTTAGCAACCCACCGTCATCCGTTTGCAGGAGGTTTTGGTTGAACTGGTTTCATGGCACTTTAGGTTAAACGTCTGTTCTCCAACTCCAGGTGTTAGCCAACATGAATGCAGCCTACAAACAAGAGAAGAAGAAGAACTCCAAACGGAAGACCCACAACATTGCCCCACTGGGCCTTAAGATCACAGATCCTCTGTTTGCTGCAGAGGACTCACCCTGCGCCAAAAAACTTAAAGACAATTTATTTTTGTCCTTTCCCGAAGAGACTGTGTTGAGTACCGGACAAAGTGATGCCAGTGGAATAAAGAGCGAGCTATCGTATCACCTGGACGAGCCTGACGTTCACTGAGCAGGTCAGCAGGTGGTGGAAGCTGCTACTGGACATAGGTGGTACCAAGTCACGAGTCACCTGTGGCCTTGTCATCAAGTCCCAGAGAAGGTGGCCTGAGCGATGACAGCACATTCACCTGGTGATGGCTCAGCATTGCATTACAAAAAAGGCAGTAATTTATTTACTTTTAAATTGTCATGAAATGAATCTATAAGATGAATTTTGAAATAAATATATATGATTCTTTTTTTTTCATGACCCGGTATTACCGCTACATGTCAGTGTGATGGGTTATAAACACATTTTTATGACAGTAAACAGTATCAAGAGAGAATAAATACGCGCACACATTTGCTACTAAATGACGTTCCACGTTTCTGAGGAAGACGTAATACAAGCATACTGTAATTTCCAATACTTTGGTTTGGTCAGCTATATTATTCGTTTTATCCTTTAGTCACAAATTACTACGTCAGCTTTCATTAACTTTAAACCGATGTGTGTATTTTCAGATGGTTATAATTGTATTTTTAGTAGCGTAGACGTCATTGCGCTCTTGAACGCTCCTTGACCCCTGGTGGGCGGAGCCACGCTTGTAGCAACATTGGAGCACATAAATGTAATACGACGCAAAGCAGGAGTTGTTCAGTGTCTGAAACGTTGACCACTAGACCTGTTTTTGTTAAATATTCTTTAACCATGGAAGAAGATTAGTTCTGATTGGTGGAGAAATTAGAACTACTCCGGCCGCTAGTTTGATTTTGCAGCAGTAGTGACGGTAAGTGTCTTCAATGATAAACTTCTTAAGCATTAAACAAGTTTGATTTTCTAAAATGCTGTGAAGTGAGAATGTTACCGCAATAGACCATCTTTGATACCGGGTTTCCGAACCCGTCTGACTCGTCACTTGAATATTACCGGTTAGCGACGCTGGAGGTTCTGCATTTGTTAAAAAAGGGGGGGGAAAGTGTCATTTTAGTTGTCTATGGGAATCAAAGAGTTTAATAGCACGGGAGTTTGACACCTGACGCAACGCTGCGCAAGTTGCTACCTGCTAATTGCTAGCTTGCGGTGAAATATTGCCAGTTGACAGACGAGTTGACCCCCACCCACCTCAGCTCCTTCAGGCTAACAGTAAGTGCAAGGATGCTTTTCACTGTAATTTTAGGTCAGAATCACACACACAGTATATATATTTTAAAACTCCCCCACACATTTAACGTTGAGCTGTGTTTTTTTTTATGTGTCTTTCTAGGTCTGTGTTTTCACTCATCATGGCCTCCAGGGCTGTGGGCTGCACTTTGAGCTACGTCCTGCTGGATGTGATCATCACCACCGTCCTGTACATACATGGATCGCAGCTAAGCATAATAAAGGAGGACCTGCTGGACTTTAACATCCTCTGGTCGCTGCTGGACCTCTGGGGCACTGCGCTGTTGAGATCTGCCCTCCTGCTGGGAGCCTGCATCGGGGTTTCATGGAACCGGGAAGAAGGCCCGCGGAGGGTGGACAAAGTCACCTCCGCTGTTGTGTTGATGTGTGTGATCATCGTCACCTACGCCTTAGCCAAGCTGCTGCTGCTGACTGAGTTGAGGCCTTTGGCCCAGCAGCCGTGGGCCCTCAGCCTGCTGTGTTGGACCTTTGCGTCTAGTCTTGGCCTCCTGCTGCCGTGGAACCTGCTGGGAAAAGTGCCCAAAGCAACGAGAGGGCACAGCAGCAGAAGTGGCTCCGGGGACAGCGAGAAGCTGCTAGACGCTGAAGCTGAGGGGGAGAACTCAACCGAGGGGAGGAGTCGGGAGCGTCACCCCAACTCCGGGGCCACTCTGGGGCGTCTGCTGGCCTACAGCAGGAAGGACGGCGGGCTGCTGTCTGTGGCCGTGCTCTTCCTCCTCATTTCTGCAGTGTGTAAGTGGGACCTTGGCACAGTAGCAAATAGAAAAGGCCTCTCCAAGCAGGGTTCCTGAGTGTTTCATTAAGATCTGGTCCGAACATCTCAAGTTTCCTAACAGGTAGAACAGACAGGAAAATGCTTCATCTCCTTGGTGGATGTCATAAAAAGCCCCATAAATCTTACGGCCTCTATTACAAAAGAGGCCATAAAGCAGGTCATCGCAGCAAAGACCTCTAGTAGCGGCTCCATAGTTAATGACTGTTGAAGCTTGAAGAACAAACCGGTTCTAAGACAAGACATTAGCGCAAACATTGTTAGCGCTGACTCACGTCCTGGTAGTCCCCAGGAACGAAGAACCAGAAGAGGTGGAAATATTGTCATTATTCCCACATAAATAATACGGAGCAAACAAAGGTGGAGACGCGTATGAACCACTAACCTTTGCTATGAATAATAACGCGTCAATTTGCTGCTAGTTAGCAAGAAGCTGATGGTGAAGTTGTGTTCCCTAATCTAAAGTATAATATAAAGTAGAATCTAAAGTATAATAATATAAAGTAGAATCTAAAGTATAATATTCTATAGGATAATAATTCCCACAATTTTTACGCTAAATGCTTAAATTTGTGCTAAAACGGGAACAAGTAGCCCCTCCTGCAGCGGTCTGTAATGTAGCTCTCTGGCCTGCAGGTGAGGTCTTCATCCCCTTCTACTATGGAAAAGCCATCGCCAGCATCGTGTCCACGCAGAGCATGGAGCACCTGGCACAGCCTGTGCTCGCGCTAGCGGCGCTGGCCGTGGCCAGGTGAGTGAGCAGCGGCTACCTGGGTGGCCTCAGACCGGCTGGGAGCTGCTTTAAGGCAGGAACGGGAGTCAGCTCCACCTCTGGGAGCGTTCGCGAGCTGGACTGTCCTCTGACCCACCTGGGGCTGGTATTCTTTAAATCGTGGGAGTTCAAGAAACTGATTTTACACTGAATTTTGTGATTTGTTGTGCGTCAGCTTGTGGACCACTAGGGGGTGGCCTGCGGACCACCGGTGGTCCGCGGACCACTCTTTGAGAAAGACTGCTGTAAATCCATCCGTCACTCTTTCTTCATCTGTCTTTGCACCTTTAACGTCACGGTTCACGCGCTGCTCTTCCCTGCAGCTCGGTTGCGATGGGAGTGAGAGGAGGAGTCTTCATGCTGTCCTTCGCCAGGCTCAACCTCCGCGTCAGGAATCACCTCTACCGAGCCCTGATGAGACAGGAAATTGGCTTCTTTGACGAGAACCACACAGGTGATCTAGAGGCTCCGCAGCTGCCCGCGTTGACGCGAGCCCGCTCTTGTGCAGCCATCCACACCTGTGTCACCTGCAGGCGACATCCTCTCACGCCTCTCCGCTGACACCACCCAGGTGAGCGACCTCATCTCACAGAACATCAACATCTTCCTGCGCAACGTCATCAAGGGCGCTGGGGACTTCTTCTTCATGTGCGTGATGTCCTGGAAGCTGACGCTGGTGACCGTCGCCGGATTCCCCTTCATCGCCTTCGTCTCGAAGGTTTACGGAGATTATTACAAGGTGAGCAGAGCTGCGCCCTCGCCGGTCGGCGCTCCACTTTTGCTTCACCCCCCGTTCTCCACAGAAACTGACCAAAGACGTGCAGACGACTCTGGCAGAGGCCAACAGAGTTGCAGAAGAGAGCATTTCTTCCATGAGGACCGTGCGCAGCTTTGCTAACGAGCGCGGCGAGGCCGAGTCCTACCTCTCCAAGCTGCTGCTCATGTTCCAGCTGAACAGGAAGCAAGCGCTGGCCTACGCCTGCTACGTGTGCTCCAGCTCCGTAAGGCTCCGCCCGCCTCAGCCCCTCTCATTGCTCCTCGTCTGCCTCAGCAGCAGAGCTTCTGTCTTTCTCCAGATCGCTCAGCTGGGCCTGGAAGTTGCTGTGGTCTACTACGGTGGCCATCTTGTCATCTCCAGTCAGATGACCAGCGGGGAACTGATAGCGTTTTTCATATATGTGCTTGAATTGGCCGAGTGTCTGGAGGTATTTGACCCCCTTCCTGTCCTGCTGAATGAAAACAGAAGTGTTGTCATTCCCGCTAACGCCCTCCTGCTAACACCGTTCATGCTAACGCCCTCCTGCTAACGCCCTTCATGCTAACTCCCTCCCGCTAACGTCCTCCCGCTAACGCCCTTCATGCTAACGCCCTCCCGCTAACGCCCTTCATGCTAACGCCCTCCCGCTAACGTCCTCCCGCTAACGCCCTTCATGCTAACGCCCTCCCGCTAACTCCCTCCCGCTAACGCCCTTCATGCTAACGCCCTCCCGCTAACTCCCTCCCGCTAACGCCCTTCATGCTAACGCCCTCCCGCTAACTCCCTCCCGCTAACGCCCTTCATGCTAACGCCCTCCCGCTAACTCCCTCCCGCTAACGCCCTTCATGCTAACGCCCTCCCGCTAACTCCCTCCCGCTAACGCCCTTCATGCTAACGCCCTCCCGCTAACTCCCTCCCGCTAACGCCCTTCATGCTAACGCCCTCCCGCTAACTCCCTCCCGCTAACGCCCTTCATGCTAACGCCCTCCCGCTAACTCCCTCCCGCTAACGCCCTTCATGCTAACGCCCTCCCGCTAACTCCCTCCCGCTAACGCCCTTCATGCTAACGCCCTCCCGCTAACTCCCTCCCGCTAACGCCCTTCATGCTAACGCCCTCCCGCTAACTCCCTCCCGCTAACGCCCTTCATGCTAACGCCCTCCCGCTAACTCCCTCCCGCTAACGCCCTTCATGCTAACGCCCTCCCGCTAACTCCCTCCCGCTAACGCCCTTCATGCTAACGCCCTCCCGCTAACTCCCTCCCGCTAACGCCCTTCATGCTAACGCCCTCCCGCTAACTCCCTCCCGCTAACGCCCTTCATGCTAACGCCCTCCCGCTAACTCCCTCACGCTAACGCCCTTCATGCTAACGCCCTCCCGCTAACTCCCTCACGCTAACGCCCTCCCGCTAACGCCCTCACGTGTGCTCCCTCTTCCAGAGCGTTGCATCTGTGTACACGGGGCTGATGCAGGGGGTCGGAGCTGCTGAGAAGGTTTTTGAGTACCTGGACCGGGAACCCAAACGTCCAGCAGAGGGGACGGAGGCTCCTGACACGTGCGCCGGCCTGGTTGAGTTCAAAGACGTGACGTTTGCATACCCCACCCGCCCCGAGAGCGATATTCTGCAGGTTGCTGCTGCTTCCGTCTGTCCGAGCTCCGATTTGTGCATTAAGTTTTTGCTGAATTTAGCTCCTGTGCTGGGTTTGCAGGGGGTGTCGTTCACCCTGCGGCCCGGCGAGGTCACCGCCCTGGTGGGACCATCGGGTGGGGGGAAGAGCTCCTGCGTGAGTCTGCTGGAGAACTTCTACCAGCCGCAGCAGGGGCTGGTGCTGCTGGACGGAAAGCCCGTGCACACCCTGAGACACGACTACTTGCACTCCAAGGTCAGCCTACACCAGGGGTGGGCAGTTAGTTAGCCTGAAAGGCTACGTTGGGTTTTAGTTTGGGTTTGCAGGAAACTAACCCCCAGATGAGGATCAGAGGTTAGCTAAAAATCTTGCTTGATGGACTACTGACTGAGAAATGATTTTTGTAAGTTGGTCCAACTAGAGATGGATGACGTTTGGCCCCACCTTCCTGAGAGGACATGTTAGCATGCTAGCTGAAGGGGGGGTCTGGACCTTTTCCTAACCAACCAAGCTGACGACCCTCTTCATTTAGCTTTTGGAGAAATGATTGTGAAGGCTCTGTGGGCCGGATTCAATAGTTCACCGGGCCACATGTGGCCCCCGGGCCTCAGTTTGCCCACCTCTGGCCTCCACCAGTTCCACGTTTGGGACTAAGACTGTGAGAAGTCGGCTCGAGTGACCTTTGAACGGTGAAAGAAAATCCTCCTGCATAAGTAAAGAGGCGGATCACTCGTCAGTAATGCACCTGAAAGGGTTTTATAACAATTTAATGTGTCCTTTAAACTCAGTTCCTCAGACGGAAGCCAAAGCTTGTCCCCCGTGTCAGGATATGTGGACTGTCGTGAGAAAATCGTCTTAAGCTGAGTTTTTTTAGGCATCCGTTCTTCCTTTCCCATGCGCAGGTGGCCCTGGTCAGCCAGGAGCCCGTGCTGTTTGCTCGCACTGTGGAGGAGAACATCACGTACGGCCTGAGCGACGCCCCCGTGGCGGCCGTGATGGAGGCTGCCGTCCAGGCCAACGCTCACGAGTTCATCTCTGAGCTGCCCGAAGGCTATCAAACAAGTACTGGCCAGAAGAAAACCTTGGAACACACAGACCTGCCGATGGCTCACAGGCTTTGCTTCTCATCCTCAGGTGTTGGAGAGAAAGGCACCCACCTCTCAGGAGGCCAGAAGCAGAGGGTGGCCATCGCCAGGGCGCTCGTGCGTAACCCCCGGGTTCTCATCCTGGACGAGGCCACCAGCGCCTTGGATGCCGAGAGCGAACACATGGTGAGTGAAAACCTGCGCGAACCAGCCTCAGACCGCCCTCTGCTCCATGTGGCGTTCCTCCCCAGGTCCAGCAGGCTCTGAGCAGCGCCATGCAGGAGCGCACCATCCTGGTGGTGGCCCACCGGCTCAGCACGGTGGAGAAGGCCCACAACATCGTGGTGATGGAGCGGGGCCGCGTGGCCGAGCAGGGCCCCCACAGCCAGCTGATGGCCAGCGGCGGGCTGTACAGCAAGCTGGTGCAGCGGCAGCTGCTCGCCATCGAGACGGGGGCGGAGCTTCCCAACCCGCCCCACAGCAGCCAGAGTCGGGACGGCGGAAGGCAGCGGAGACGGCTGAGCAGCTGCAACAGCACGGCCAGCGAGTCGGAGAAGCACTACTAGGAAGAAGCGCGGTGTGGAGAAGACAGCGGAGGTATGGTGGTGCCTTTGATCTGGGCGTCAAACCAAAGGACAAAAAGGGACTGTCCGCCTCAATTTTAGCCTCAAGATGCTCGACCAACCCCCCGTTTCCACCGGAGGCGCTGCGTCTCCGTCCGTCCTGAGTAGATTCCATTCAAGTCAATGTGTCAGTTTCCACTGGCTGTGGCTCCGCCCACGGCAGGGCTGGAGGCTCCGCCCACGGCAGGGCTGGGCCTCAGAGCCCTCCGCAAAAATCCGCATGGCTTCTATTTTGGACGGACGGAGCACGCTGCAAGCACGCTGCAACAAGCTAGCACACGGCATTGCATGCGGCACAGGAAGTTGGGTGCGAAGAAAAAATAAAACATCCGTGAATTTGTCAAAATAAAAGGTCCCGTGAGTGAGAATCTACACAGACAAAAGCTCCCGTATTTAGAGTGATGGTTTTTACGTTATTACCTGTGTGAATCTTCTTTTTCTTGGGCCGTTTTATCTCGTTTGTGGGTGTGTGAAACATCACAAGTTAACTTGTTGTTTGCAGCAGATCTACGAATATATTAAATAAATACCGTAAATAACCAGAATTTACAAGAAATAATGGATCTATTACACATTTCAGGAAACATTAATAGAATTCCCCATGGTGGAGTCACCAAAATCTGAAGAACGGGGAAATTTTACTCCTCTAGGAACAAAGAGCGTCTTCTTCTGTGGCTCCTTTAAAAACTACAAAGTGGTAATCTCGCGGTCGTACGTGATTTGGTTTTCAGCGTCCTGTTGAAAAAGATCGCTCTAAATACGGGAGCTTTTATTTTGACAATTTCCCGGATGTTTTATTTTCTCTTCGCACCCGACTTCCTGTCTGGGACTCGGTGGATGGTGCTAGCTTGTTGCGGCGTTCTCCGTCCGTCCAGACGCCTCTGGTGGAACCCGGGGTAACAGAAGGTAACACTATATAACTAAATGGATGATAAAATATTGAATGCAGTGATACTCAACTACTTGAAAGAATGAATGAAAAAACCTGTTTGTAATATTGCAGCAGTGGTGTGTCAGCTCGCTCAGAAATGGTATTTATCATTTCATGATGCACTTTTACAATGACCTTAACCCTAAGGAACAGAGTCAGTCTGAGTAGGTTCCAGGGTTCAAAGGTCAGATTCCACACGCAGGCTGCCGCTCACTCGACTGCAGTCCAGCCAGCAAGTAACCAGTCAGGAATCACAAGGGCTTTAGTTTGCTGCAAAGTCCAACACATCGCTCCTCGTGAACGCATCCAAATGTAATAAAGGCGTTTGTGTTGAAGACTGCTCAGTTATATCATCTGGAATTACATAAGCAGGCACTCCAAAGAGGAGACACGTGTCTTTTTGTCACTTGAAGCTGCACTAGATCCATAAATCTTTTATGCAACATGTTGATTTCATCAGGAATGCTTCTGCTGCCGTGTAAAGCAGTGTTTCTAGCTGAAACAGGGACTGTGACGACTGCACAGTCATTTATCTGTGCACAAAACCCGCATCTGCTTATGTACTGTGTCTACGTCTGGACTAAATATCTGGATCATAGCGACTAATAAATCATTTAGTAATTTATGAATGTGTAATGTTTGTAGTTTCATTTTAATAACTCAGCCAATGCACAGATGACATTTTTATGTTCTAGTTTTTACAACATAAACTGATATTAAAATAACTACAGAAGAAAAGAGTAGTAGTAATAATAGTAGAACTAACAGTAGACATTTATAATTTCCTACACACCGTGAAGGCATCGCCGAAGCCCCGCCTTCGTCGCCGCTGACTACTTCCTGTCAGGGAAGCTCGGTCAGCTGTCACGGTCGGAGCGGCGAGAGGAGCGTTTCCAGGCCAGCAGAAGCGAACGACAACGGCTAAAATGTCCCTTTTCCCCAACAAGTTTGGCGCTTACACGATGACTCAACTCAACGAAATCCTAGAGGACGACGAAAAACTTACGAAAATGGTTCTCGAGATGGAAGAGGTAGGTGAATCGGGTTTTTTCCGCCTCTGTACAGCCGAACGTTAGCTAGCTCCGGTCCGTTTTCCTATCTCCGCTCCTCGGCCCTTTGTTGCGCTTCCCCAGCGACGCCTCACTGAACTGACGGAAAGTGGCGTCTCGGTGGACGTCAGAGTGCGCTGGTAAACTGTTGTGGTCGGGGACTTGGGGCATAAACCTAACCTTGACGCGGAACAGGGGCAGGCTTTGTCTCGCACCAGGGTTCGTCATTTATTTCCTCCGCATGTGCGTCAGGCAGAACCTCGCCTATGTTCATGTTGGAACAAGCTTGTGTTTTAACCCTCCGCCTTTGCGCTGAGTCACACTGCTAAATATTCAAATCCGAACACTCGTGATAGCTTAGAAGCTTTTTAATGCCAAATTCCTTATGTAAATTCGCCAGTTTTAAGGAGGCGTTTCTGTGGGCCCACATGGACCAGTAACGAGGAAAACGGTCCTAAACAGCATTTTATACTACAATATTAACCAACTCACTGCACTTTCCTGCTCAATACCTTTCTGGTTTCCTTGTCCAGTCATGTGCAAGAAACCCTGGCCTTATTCCAGCAGTCAAGCCTGTTTTCCCAGTTAGATGACTGGTCGGTAAAGGCCCATCCTGGTAAGAATCCCAGCTCCTATACGGGATTATTCCCAGTCCTCCGAAAGATGCTACACAGAGACCAGAGATCCGTTCATAAACGGGCCTTGTGTGCCCTGCACAAACCCCCTCGCTGGGTTTTAATCCACTTTCATACCTGGATCATCTCTGACGGGACCGTGGGAACCTCCACCTTCCCCCCAGTGTTGACATTGTTTTTAGGCTTTGCCACTTTCCTTCATCTGACCAAGGCAGCGTCGAACCGTTTGTGTGTAAAATAACAGCGATCTTATGGTGTTCCGCTCTTGCTGTGACTCCGTTAGCGGTGAACCTCCCCCCCATCAGCAGGGACAGTTGGGGACTGTGGGAATTCTCCTTTTGTGTCCCGAGTTCATTCAAGAATGAAAGTTGACACCACAATAAAAGCTCATTTCCACAGACGTGCAGCTGATATCAGGAAACTGGTGCACGCTCTTATCGCCCTGCGCCGTGAGCTGGCCTGTTTTTTATCCCCGTCACTTGTTTCTCGTCCACGCCCTGTCTGACTGTGTCCTTGGTTTCGTTTCGCCTCTTCGCACAGGTGAAGCAGGGACTTGTTTGCTGTATTTCCACGGCAGCGGCTGACTTAATGCCCCTCAGCCAGGTAGACACGCCTGAGCAGGAGGTGGAGGACGGCGGGAGGCGTTTACTGAAACACGAGAGCCTTGTGGCGCTGCGGTTCACACACAGACGCAAACCTTTGTCTGACATCAGGGTGTGTGTGTGTGTGTGTGTGTGTGTGTGTGTGTGTGTGTGTGTCTGTAGGCTCTAATCTTCTAACTTTGCCGTGAAAACGCAACAAAGACGACACATGTTGCTCTTTGAATAACGCAAACACAGGGCAGATCCTGCTGCTTGTGTGTGTGTGTGTGTGTGTGTGTGTGTGTGTGTGTGTGTGTACCTGCCGATGTGGTGCAACCTGTTTATCGTAAGGTCACATCAGAGTGATGTCTCACACCACATGAAACACCTGACCCCCCTCGGCCATCTTCTGTCCCTTCCGCTAACGGCTGCTTAGCGCTGCGGCGACCCACTTTTTCTGATTTCGTCTTATTTAAGCTTCATATTTTAAAGTCGGCTAAGATTAGGCCCAGTCTCTCTCGCCTTTGGCTCACTAATCTGAGATTTTATGCATGAAATGAAAGTTGATTTCTAACCATTTGTGATGGGGTTATTTTTGGAGATAACTGCCTCGTTAATACCTGCGAACTGGGCCAGAATGACTAATACAATTCAGTTAGCGTGGCGATACGATAATAATCAGGATTATAATCCCAGATTTATCATATCAGAGTTTTTTTTAGGAAAAATTGCTGCTGTCTTAATGGATTGTCAATAAAAGATGTTTCTGCTGTCATGTTTGTTCTAGTTAGTTCGGAACTGCTGTGGTTGCCCTCTATTGGCGGGCTGCAGTACCTCTGCTATGGGAGGAATGGTTATCATCATGGCTGAATAGTTCCAGCTGCTGCCAGCAGACGGGGAGCAGCGCTTGTACGCTCACGTCAGGGCTGTGGGAACGCAAACAGAGCTGTCTCAGACCGGCCTGGTTGCTGCTCCGTTACTGGAAGACAGACAGACAGAAGGACGGGCAGACGTAGCAATGAATCTCTAGCAGACAAAATGCCAAAACTCTCCTCTCTCTTTCTCTGTCTCTCTCTCTTTCTCTGTCTCTCTCTTTCTCTGTCTCTCTCTCTCTCTTTCTCTGTCTCTCTCTCTCTCTCTTTCTCTGTCTCTCTCTCTCTCTCTTTCTCTGTCTCTCTCTCTCTCTCTGTCTCTCTCTCTCTCTCTTTCTCTGTCTCTCTCTCTTTCTCTGTCTCTCTCTCTCTCTGTCTCTGTCTCTCTCTCTCTTTCTCTGTCTCTCTCTCTCGTCTTCTTCTGTCCCCCTGGTCTTCTTGCCCTCGCTGCACCTCCTCCTCTTCCACAGCAGCGTCCCAGCGTTTCCATTCATGATCTCGTTTGTTAACAGTGATGGAGGCGGTTTTGGTCTCGTCACTGGGTCGTGCGAGGCTAGGCGATGATGCGATCAGCGTCCCCCCAGCCAGCGCTGCTGTTTTTGGGTTCCCAGGACAAGCCTGCGGTTGGAGGTGCTATTTAAAGGGCTGCTTCAGCTCTGCCTTTATATTAAAGGGAGCCCAGAGCCCTGCCCTGGGGTACACCCATGGTTCTCAGTCCCCTTTTAGCTGCTCTTCCATAACAACCACCACAGAGGTGTGTTTTTAGACTCTTCCTACGTAAATCCACGACTCCTCTCTGCTTATTAGTGCTGGGAAATGTAACAGAGCTCCAGCAAACCTCCTTTGCTGCCTTTTAGAGCTTTACGTTCGGAATTAGGTACCAGGAAGTAAATATTTGTGATGACGGTTCACCTGTCCAAATATCCAGAGGTGGAATGTGATGAGTTACAGTAGCTGTGTGGAGAGATAAAGTCTTTTTCTTCTCTTTTGTAGATGCAGGAAGTCCAGCAGAGCAAGGAAAAGACGCTGGCCAACAACAGAACCCTGGCAGAGCAGAACCTCGTCCTGCAGCCCAACCTGGAGCATAAAAAAGAGCAGCTCACCAAGAGCTACCGGCGTCTGCAGGACGACTTCGAGTCCTACCAGCTCCGCAAATCCACCCTAGGTACCCCGACACCCACCGTCTGATTTAAGCCTAGTACACACAGCACCATTTTGAGCGTCATAGACTGGCGACTCGCCCTCACCCAGATCGGGGTGAGGCTCTAATCCGCCTGGCGACTGAGTTAAGAACCTCAAAGACTCGACTAATGAGCCTGACGACGCCCCGCAACGAGTCTCAGACCTAAAACTGGGTATCAACCCTGCTAGATACCCAGGCTGCTCTGGTGACAGAGAGCTCCAGCCAATGAGAGCAGATGTAGAAAGAGCTCCAGCCAATGAGAGCAGACGTGGGCGTGGCCACAAAACAAGGAAGTGAAAAGGAGCAGCAGAGCAACAGGAAAGGACAGGAGATGGAAAACTGCTTTTGTGAGGTCAGTGGACACAGGAGACCCTGACTCAGCTTCTGTCCACACCAACCCCACTCCACGCCCACTTTTCCCACCAATCTGCACGCCGCCACCGCCGCCATATAAACAGAACAAAAGTTTTCTGCGCGGTTGTGACCCCGATGTTGAAACCGTCGGAAGTTGTCGTCCTCTCATCTGTTTTTGTAAATTGTGAGCATAGTTGTTTAGTAGTTTTAATAAAGGTGCGCTAGCCCCTGTTTTTGGGACTAGAAGTCCCCCCGGAGTCCAATCAGTCAAAACATCCGTCATGAAGAAGAAAACCAAACTGCACTAGACTATAAGTGGCATTTTGTGGGGGAAATTTATTATTACAAAATCCAGGAGCAGCAACAGACGTTTCATTCGTGAGGGCAACAGTAACGGCCACGTACTTCCTGTGTCAGCGCAGTAGGCCACGCCTCCTGACGGAGAGAGTCGCGCTGTGTGGACGCCCAGCGCTCCCGCCGTCCCAAACAAATGGTGCCGTGTGTACTTGGCTTAAAGGAAACCTGCGTCAGTGCTTGTTTGCATGTGTCGGGATGGTTCTCAGCCCTTTTTCTTCTCCGTCCTTCGACCTGTCTGACACGTCTCCACTTCCTGGTGCTGGAGCTGCTCTCAGCTTGGTCCAGTAAATCTCCCCAGTTTAAACAGAACCTAAAAAATACTGGAAATATTAAAATAAAAACAAAGAATCTGTAGGAACTGAGTTCTCAGGGCTTCAAACCTGAAACCTTCTGTCCTGGAGCAGCTGAAGAAACTGGTTGAACCGGTTCTGGTGTTTCCATCAGAGACTGACGTTAGAGTGCAGTTAAAGGGACCCGGGGCAGTTAAAGGGACCCGGGGCAGTTAAAGGGACCCGGGGCAGTTAAAGGGACCCGGGGCAGCTAATCTCTGCTGAGAAGATGCCTTACCCCTCATCTTCTACCCCAGGGTCCACACAAAGGCTGTAATACCCCCACTGTTACACCTTTATTACACTTGTTAGCGTGTGAAGAGGATGGCGTATCGCACCGTGTGATCTTGTTGACGCACTGGTTGCCAGGCAACCCTCTGGAAATAGCATGGCAGCCAAACTGCACTGATAAAAGCTAGCATTTGCCTTTCTCTGTGGCAGACGCAGCGCTGCTCCTCACCTGTGTGTGTGTGTGTGTGTGTGTGTGTGTGTGTGTGTGTGTGTGTGTGTGTGTGTGAGAGAGAGAGAGAGAGAGAGAAGGAAGACAGATGAATTACTGCTCAGGCTGAGAGCATTAAAAGCTCTTCTTACTCACACCTTCAGTTTGGCTGAGGATGATGAAGAGGAAGACTGGTGGCAGAAGCTTTGTGGAGGGAGGCGTTGAGCCCTGCGCCTGGCCGTCAGACTTGCAACCTGAGTGTTTCCTGTCTCTGCTGCCCTTTCAGATCACAGGACAGGAAGCTCGTCTCTGGACACCCTGCTGGCCCTGCTGCAGGCTGAGGGAGCCAAGATAGAGGAAGAGACCGAGGTGAGCGTCATCGCTGCTACTAAAGCGTCTCCTTGGCAGCAGCAGCAGCTTCTGCTTTACACTCTGTAAATATATATGTGAATATTTGTCTAAATAATAATAATAATGCCTTTAATTTGAAAGGACAGCTGAGTTCTGGACCAGTTGAAGTTGGAGGGATTTTTGTGGGAGGAGAGGAAGAGGAGAGAGTTTCAGTAGTCGATGCAGGAAGTGGCGAGGCTGTGAACGAGGATGGAGGCACTGTGGGGGGTGGAGGTTTAAGATCTTTCCTCAAAGCCGGTGTTTCCTCCACAACACTGGAGCTGTTTTTTACTGAGATGCTGGCCAGGAGCGTCTCCGTGTGGGACACAACCCCCCACAAACGTGCGCGCTGTGAAATCATGCTGTTTCTCTCCTCGCTTGTCTTCCCCAGAACATGGCCGACTCCTTCCTGGATGGGGAAGTGACCCTGGACAGCTTCATCGATGTGTACCAGAGTAACAGGAAGCTGGCTCACCTGCGGAGGGTGAAGATCGAGAAGCTGCAGGAGGTGCTCCTGAAGGGCGAGGCCCTGCCCCAGGCCTCCGTTTCCACCTCCCGCTCTCAGGACGTGGCGGCGGCGGCCCGAGCGGAGAGCGGCAGCAGCTCCTCCCCCGTCGCTCAAGCGAGGAGGAAGCCCCCGCCTCCACCATCACAGCCCGCCCCCGCTCTGCCTCCGACTCCAGCCGCTGCCCCTCAGCCCGCCGTCTTCTATGCATCGCCGTACCCCCCCATCCCTCCCAGAACAGGCCAGCCCTTTCCCAGTGTGCCTTCGGGCTACCCCAGCCACTATCTGTCCCAGTACCCCCCCGCTCTGCCTCAGAGGGCCCCCCCGCGCATGGCCCCACAGCCTGGGTTTATCATACAGTAAAATCAGCTCTGCTGTGAGGACGCAGCGTCTGCCTGGGGGACTTTGACCACTGGAGCTCCTCTAAGAGCCATTCTCTGTTTCATCCATGTCGTTGGCCTTCTCCATTTAAAAGAAAACAAACAAAAAAACCAAAACAACCCGTGATCTCAGTAAAGAGGACCCACGGGCCAGGTATGCACAGGTGAATCCCGTCACCAGTACCCACACACTCCTACCAACTCCCCCCAAAAGATAGAGGACAGACTGACACCAGTGGCCGCAGCAGGCCTGGCGGTCTGAGGGTCCCTGAGCGGGGGCTCTGGCCCTCGGCTCAGGGAGGCGTGGCCGCAGCAGGCCTGGCGGTCTGAGGGTCCCTGAGCGGGGGCTCTGGCCCTCGGCTCGGTGCTCGGTCCCACGTGGAGCTTTATGCAAGTAAAGACCTGAATTACTGTGCAGCTTTGATGAAAACCTCTCTGCATCTGAGCTGTGATTCTCTGTTTTCCCAAGGTACAAATCTGAATTTCAGCATCTTTTTATTATTCTACTAATTGAGTTATGTTAATAATAATAATAATAATAAGAATAGACTGATTAACACATTAAAGGGGGCTTTGAGGGGCAGATCTTGGGTTTACGTGTGCACCTCCAGACCTGCCTGGCTCAAGGGAGGAGGTCAGAGGTCGCTTCAAGGGAGGTGAAGGAGAGGATCCGCGGCTGGGCTTGCAGAGCCTCGCCTCTAATGAAGGATTCCTGTATAGCCATACACTACTCTGCTGTCGTTTTCTGTGGGTTCCTGTCGTGACAGGAAGCTGTCTTTCCCTGGTGATCTTCATCCTTTAAACGCTCAGTTGGGACCAGAGATGATCTCGCACCAAAGACCTCTCATGTTTCTTTGTGTTCAGAAGTTTCATATCTGCCTGTGGATCTGAACGGAACCCACAGGAGCCACATTTCTTCAGTGGGGGAATATTCTGGTGCAATTTCTTCAAACGTTTTGGTTCTTGTTCCTCCAACTGCTGTCGCTGTGCACTGTTTAAGAGCCACGAGTGCCTACACTTTGTCGTTGACCAGGTCCTGCTGACTACTCCATGTTTCTCTGAGGTGTAGAGATTAAAATCCCCGTCCTCCTCGACTGAAAAGCCCGTGCATGACGACTGGCCAGATGTTTGCGTCTCTTTTCCGGCTGTTGGGCTCCGCAGGACCGCAGAGCTTTGCTTTCCTGCCAGAAGCTGCAGACCAGACTCAAGTGAACATGTGCCAGGCAGAGGGCCGAGTGCTGCTCTGAGTCATCCGTTTCTTGCGCGTAATAATGCTGTTTTAATTGTTGGAATAACAGGGCTTGGAAATATTTGTTTCATACTGGAGCAAAGCAGCGACCCCGCTATCAGACCATCCGCAGGCAACAGAAGCGAGTCGACATCTCGAGGAACCAGCATTTTAACAACTAAATAAGGGTAGCAGTTTATGCATGGCCTTTGCTCTTTGTTCATTCTGAAGAGTCTTCTTTCATACCTTTTATTTTTAGCTGCTTGTTATGTTTGATCTGTTCCTCAGTATCCATCGTTTGTGACTGGTGATATTTTAAGTGTAATGTTGTAGGTATTTACTTCTAATGAATGTTTTAAGTGGAATTTAATGCTATTTTCAAGTTCAATAAATCTCAGTTTTTTTTGTAGCTGTGTTAGTTGATTTATTAAGCCAGGTCACAACAGGCTGGTGCGCTTGACGCCGTAATACAGGCAACACTGCCCTCTGGTGGTGCGCCTGTGTTATGCTCAAATCCCAATTTCATTCTGATTTTCAAACTGAAAATAAATTTGTCTTTATACCCCTTTAAATGCAAAATTCAAGGGTCTTAGGATTTAGTTCTGGCGTGAACGTTTTTAGATAAACTTGGTGTGAAGCTTCAGTGATGCGTTTGCGATACATTGTAAAATAGTAACTAACGCTTAGATAAAACGCTCAGAACACGTTAACAAAAATTAAGTACAGCAATATTTAGATGTACGCACCACAGTTTACTTACCTGTGTACGTGGGCAGGACCGCGGGATGTCCAGCA
Source organism: Pao palembangensis (assembly GCA_015343265.1). Classification (NCBI taxonomy): domain Eukaryota; kingdom Metazoa; phylum Chordata; class Actinopteri; order Tetraodontiformes; family Tetraodontidae; genus Pao; species Pao palembangensis. The sequence continues at coordinate 34,423,800 of CM027081.1, read as the reverse complement.
TGGCTTAAAAATGTAGGTTTTATGGCTGTTTTGAAGTCGTCTTCTAGTTAAGATTCTTCGAGTTTAGTGTCGCTGTTTTCTAGGTGATTGCACCGGTTTTCTATGAACGCACCACTGCCTCACGTGACTCGTTTCCATAGTCACGTCACCTCGGCTCCACCATGTTGTAGGAAATCCAGCGCCGCTCCTCGCTCACCGTCAGATTACGGTCTAATCCGCGGAGGAGGAAGACACGTTTGCGCGGCGTCGGTCTCGGGAAGATTCTCGTATCATTTTGACGCGAAATTAGCACGACTTTACGCGCTTCTGTGGTCGATTTTTCCTCGTTTAAAGCGGCCCGCGCGCAGAAAATGAAATCTTCCGCCTGTGTTTTCGCGTGGCTCCGGATTTGCCAGTACGTTAAGATATTAGCCGGCTAACTGACTGAAAAAGAGTAACTAAATCGGATTAGCGCCAAACAGACGTCTCCTCTAGGTAACGTCCAGGTATCCTGCTGCACCTGGTAGTAATAGTCAACAGATTGCCGCCTTTAATTTCTGAATCTTCATTTTACTTTTTTTGTAAAAATTGGGACATTTCTACTTTGCACAATAATTGTCCGCTAGATGAAGTGTTGCTTTAAGATAGCCAGGTGTATTATCCCTCTCGGACCACGCCGGGAAATCCTTCAGCATCAAATCTTTATTTGAAGAACCTAGATTAAACTGGTGTCTCTGGTCCTGACTGGGAGCTGAGACTGGACCAGAGGGACACGCTGGTGCGCTAGCTCGTCCTCGGGCTAGCTGGCAGAAGAGCCCCCGTACAGGATTTCACCCCCGAAATCAGCTTCCAGACGAAGCAAAGATGTCAGGAAAGGATAAAGACAAGCTGGAGAAACAGTCGACAACCGAGCGGCTCATTAAAGGTGAGTGGCTGCTGGTTTCAAAGCCCTGGGAGCCACCTGTAGCACTGGGAGCAAACTTCGGCGCACCTGGAGGTGGTTTTCACACCTACAGCAGACCTGCAGGCTTGTAGTGATATATGAGGAAAGATTACCAAAATATGAATTTCTTTCTTCCACTACTCGGATTTGTTTTCCCCTATTTAGTAGTAAATTATGTTTTGATATAAAGGTGCCAGCATGTCAAAGACAGCAGCTTCCATGGTCTCCGTCTCCTTGACCTTTAGTCCGGATCCAGCCTTAATTCAAGGTCGTGGTCCTGAGGTCTGGACCCGAGGAGGAGCGCTTGTTGTGTCTGCCCAGGACGGGACAGGCAGAGCCAGGTCCGAGCCAGGGAATCCAGCCCGCACCCTCCCGTCCGTCTGTCCGTCCTTCCTTCCTTCCTTCCTTCCTTCCTCCCTCCCTCTCAGCCAGGGGCGCTGCGAGCGTGTCCTGCCAAAGAGCTGGAATGCTGATGCGTGAGCCAGCAGGGAGGGGGGGGGTTCGCTGTGGAAAGAATCTCCCCAGTGATGCTCCCAACATGGTCAGCCAAGCCACACGGTGGAGACGGGGCGAGAAAAGAGGGGCGAGACGGAGCCAGGAGAAAGACAGTCAGCATGGAGAAGTGTTGGAAATGATGCGTCCTGTGGGGGTCAAACATCAGCATGCTGCAGGTCGCAGCGATGCCTCCTGCTGCTGGGAGGACTTTAACGTGGTAGGAGGCCCTCTATTCCGCTCGGGCCTTGACCAGAGCAGCAGGTAAACCCGCTTGCTTGAACCAGTGCAGCCACCAGCTCGTTTGTCAGTCCCAAGGTTGGCATTGTTTGGTATTCATTAATAAAATAATGGGTTTTAATCCACAAGGTGGCGCTGTGCGTCGTCATCTGATGACATTTGCTCAACTGTGACTTGAACTTTTGCCAGAATATAAATCAGATTCGTCAGAAGACAACTGGAATTTAAGTTTTGTAGCATGTAGATAAAAAGCAGCGCGTCTGCTATGATCAAGACTGGAAGCGACTTGGAAGTTGGCGCTTTTCAAGTTAGTTACACATGGAAAACCTGAGTTTTGATTTAAAAAAATACAACGGTGTTAGACACAAAGATTACCTTTAAAAAGATACGAAATGAGCCTCATCTGGGTTTATTTTTGCCTAAAAACAACAATATTGGAAAACTTTAAGCTCGTTGAGTCTCAAGTTCTAGTTCTGTAAAAAATGAGTGAAATTTGAGAGGTATGTAAGTCATCAGCTGCCTGCCTGTGTCTGAAATCAAACTGGACTCAAGAAGCAGCGCGTGTGCAGAGATAAACCCCCGAGCCCGGCCGTGGAGCCGGCCACGCTAATGCATTCAGCCTTAATTAGAGCAGTCTGAAGAGGACTTCATGATTCACCAGGCCCACCCGATCGGCCATTCACTTCTACCCAGCCGCATCGTTGTAATTCAAGCCTGGCTCTATAGTGGGTGCGTGTGTGTGTGTGTGTGCGCACATTTAAACGCAACAATGGTGAACATACTGGTGAGCCTGGCTCGTATCGCCTTCCAGAAGCTCACCCGAGGTGGGCAGCACGGGCGCATCGTGGCCTCTTTGTCTCCGCTGCTGTTTGTTGTCATGCCAGACAGCGTGTGTGTGTGTGTGTGTGTGTGTGTGTGTGTGTGTGTGTGTGTGTGAGTTCATTTAACATTAATGCTAATTAGGCCAGGCAGCCTTGAATAAAAGGCCAGCATCAGGGCAGAGGCAGCTTTATTGTTCTACCTTAGTTTAAAATGAGCTGATAGGGACTCAAAGATTTTAGGCTTTATAAAACATTCACAGATGTAAATATTTTCTTTAATGGGCAGTACAGCTGCAGCATCAGCTGATATTAGAATTTTAACATTTTTACTTTAAATCTAGTGTAAGGCAGAACAGCTGGATGATGACTAATGCCATAGAAGGCAGTTGTCACGTGTGCAGGTTGTGTTTTTATGGTGTTCTTCTTCTCCTGTTTTAATAATTAGGGGGCTGCAGGTGTAGGGGTTCTTCCTCTCAGACTTGTGGTCTTCAGCCTGGCTCTAGATGACCAGGAACAGGAATCATTGTGGCCCTGCTGGCTCCCCTAGCCCGGTTAGCTTAGCTCCCAGGTCTGTGGCTGGTGGTGCCTCCTTCCAGTGTGCTGAGGCAAACACACTCCTAGCTCTGGCTAATCTGGCTAATCTGTTTTTACAGCTCGTACCTCAGCTTACAGTTCTGTTCACAGCCACGCCTCGCAGCTCCTGGAGGCAATGACCTGTTTATTTATACCGCTCTGGGCCGCACAGGACAGCCTGTGTCTGCGCTGCCGCCCCACAACCGAGACGGAGTCACCGGCCGTCCCCGTGCAAACAGCACCTGCTGTCCCACGTTGACCTTTAGCTTTATGGCACCATTTAACAGCCCGTGTCTCTTCATCCAGACCGTCATCCAGACCCGTCTCTCACATCTCTCTCTCACACTGAATCTGCTTCGTTGTCAGGAACGAGAGCTGGTAGATCTTCCTTCTCAAGCTGCAGATTTCCCTCCGTTTGGGTTGGACTCAGCTCTGGATGTCTACCGAGAGCCTGCTGAGTGCTCACGCGCTCCTCTTTCCTCTCTTCATGCTCAGCATTGAAAGCACTGACCTTTTGTGACAGCAGTAAAAGGATGTGTAGGTGGCGTGCAGCAGGTGACTGGGCTAGATTGGGAAAGCGAGTGTGAGGGGCTCCTCGTCTGTCTCTGTCTTAATGGGCTGCGTAGGTGTTTCCAGGCCTCCTCCTCTGCCAGTGCTTCACTCCAGCTCCGTCAGTGTAAATATCATCCAGGACTTGATATCTGCAACACAGGACTGCAGTAGCGTTAGCTGATTGCTTTCTTCTGGCTTCATTGATAAGTACAATTGGGTGTTGTCTGCATAACGGTGATTTTTATTGAGTGCTTTCTGATCACACTGCCTAGTGGGAGCATCTAGATTGTGAATAGGATCAGAGGCCAAGGACAGAACCTTGTGGAACACCATAGTTAACCTTAGTGAGCATGGACGGATTGTAAATTGGTAAGACTTAAACCATCTTTTATACCAGTTTGATTTTCTAATCTGTGTAAAAGAATCTGGTGGTCAGCGGTATGAAACGCAGCTGAGATCCAGAAGGTCGTCCTGAAACAGAGCCATTAACAGATCAGAGGCCATTAGCGGGTCATTAGGGACTTTTACCAGTGTGGTCTCTGTGCTGTGATGTTCCCTGAAACCCGACTGAAAGACTTCAAATAGGCTGTTTTTTTACGGACATGAATGGACACGTTTGGTCTCTTAACCAACTGAACGAAGCGTTAACGATCCCCACAGCTGTGCCATACCCTCCGCAACACAAACTCACCCTCAAGGAGCTGTTTGAAGATGGCAAGCCCAACGCCGAGCTGCTCCGCACCCACCTGGTCAAAGAGGGCCGCGTGGAGGAGGACGTGGCCCTGAAGGTCATCAACGACGGGGCCAACATCCTCCGCCAGGAGAAGTGCATGCTGGAGGTGGAGGCACCCATCACAGGTAGAGCTGGAGAGGGTGGGTGCTGTAGAAGCGGAGGGGAGACGAGCATCGTTTTGGAAGGATCAACCTCCTTCTTTGGGGTTTCTTTAATGTCCCATTGCTCATTTGGATCTTTTTCTGATCCTCTGCAGTATGCGGAGACGTCCACGGCCAGTTCTTTGACCTGATGAAGCTGTTTGAAGTGGGCGGCTCTCCCACTAACACGCGTTACCTCTTCCTCGGCGACTACGTGGACCGAGGGTACTTCAGCATCGAGGTGAGGCCGCAGCGCCGCCGTTCCTTCCATCAGCCGGGTGTGTGGTGTCCGGTGGTCGCAGCGCTCACTGCACACGCGCTCGTCAGGGATGAGGGACAGGATCAAAGGTCACATAAAGAATCTCAGGCTGACCCTGGACCAGAAAAGAAGGGTGCTACTTTGGTAAAGTTAGATCTCTGTGCGCAACTGGACTGTAAGGTTTCCTTGAAGAGGTTTCGCCCTCTCTCCAGAAGGCGTCTTCAGTTTGAAGCAGAAGTCCAGAAATATGACATGAAAGTGGTTTTAAGGTGTGTCTTTGTGATGGGGATGTAAACCAGACAGGGATGGTGAAGCAGGAGTGCTGGGAAGTGACAGTTCATTACACAGGCGCTCACATTCAAGATTAGCATATCTGCCACATCTTGAGCCTGGAGCAGAGCAAACGCACCTCCTCTCTCCTCACAGTGCGTTCTCTACCTCTGGTCGCTGAAGATCAACCACCCCAGCACGCTCTTCCTGCTGCGTGGGAACCACGAGTGCCGCCACCTCACCGAGTACTTCACCTTCAAACAGGAATGTAAGTGCAGAGCGTCTCAGGGTGGAGAGGTGGAGGCAGGCCAGGCGGCAAGAGTGCTGCCTGCTGATGGAGAGCAGCCAGACGCTGCCGAGGCTGTTACCGTGGCTGAAGGCGAGCCTGCCAGGTGCAGACTGCATCTCCCTCCACTGCAGCCCACGCACCACTTTAGCTGCACCCACGCGCAATCTCAGCGCGCCAAATCGCACCTTCCAGCCGTTAAGATGGGCTGTCACACTCACATTACCTCAGCAGCAGAACAAGACTGGACAGGCGAAATCGGTTCTGAATCATCAGTTCTCTGTGTTAGTACGCTGAGAAGTCCTAACTCGGGCTGCAGCAATCAGTTATTTCAGTAATCCAGTATTCTCTGTTATTCTGGCGATTAATCGAGTAATCGGATAAGAAATGCACTGCGACTTTTTTTTCCCCATCACTCCAACTTTATTGAAAAGCATCTGTAACCATCTAATTCCGTTGAATCTGCTCAAAATAATACAAACTTAGACAGTTTGTTAGACAGAAGTTAATTAAACTGACTCGAAATTTAACTAACTGAAGTTCAGGCTTTAACAAACTCACTACAGCACTTTATTTTCCGTGGATTATTATTCTAATTATCTTAAACAAAAACTTAGCTGAGTTGGGGGAACGTGCTAGCTAGCAGATTAGCAGCCGCATTGATTAAAGTAGTGACTCAGCGTTTCCACAGAGCTACAAACAAAGTGTGTTAGCTAGTTAGCTGACTTCTCTCAGTCATGATCACACTGATTTCTGTTAATTGCTGCTAATTATCGTTAGTTTAGCTCGCAGTTTCCGGATCGATCTGCGGACTGTTAGCAGAGACTGGATGTTTCCTTTGGAGCTGCTGCAGCAGCGTTGTGCTATTATGCTAAGCTAACTGCATCTTGTTTTCTTTTTTTTATGTTAAATTCTTTGCAATCTGCGCCAAACACAGTGCGAAGTATAGCGGACAGAATTTAAACGAAGCTTCGACACAAATCATTTCTATCGAAGCTTTTTAGTAATGGAATTACTAAATGATTATTTGATTAATGGTTTCAGCTCTAGTCCGAGCTAATGGTTGGTCGTTATTAGCAGCGCAGCATTCAGCCGTGTCAGGAAGTGGTCTGGCTGGACCCCGGCTGCTCCTCTGCTGTGATAAAGTGTCTCCATGTTTCTCCAGGTAAAATCAAATACTCTGAGCGGGTGTATGACGCCTGCATGGAGGCCTTCGACTGCCTGCCCCTCGCCGCCCTGCTCAACCAGCAGTTCCTGTGCGTGCACGGCGGCCTCTCGCCAGAAATCAACTGCCTAGACGACATCAGGAAAGTGAGTTGGCTGTTGGCTAAAGGAAGAGAGTGAGTTTGACTGCCTGCTGACGGCCGCCTGCCTGTGTGTTCAACAGTTAGACCGCTTCAAAGAGCCCCCGGCCTTCGGGCCCATGTGCGACCTGATCTGGGCTGATCCGGGCGAGGACTACGGCAGCGAAAAGACGTCCGAACACTTCAACCACAACTCTGTCAGAGGATGCTCCTACTTCTTCAGGTACCAGGAACAAACATGAGAGAAACGATGGTTGGTCATGAGGGACCATCGTTAAGGGGGGTCCCCTTTCAGACTTGAATCTCTCTCTCTCTCTCTCTCTCTCTCTCTCTCTCTCTCTCTCTCTCTCTCTCTCTCTCTGTGCAGTTACGCAGCAGTGTGCGACTTTTTGGTAAATAATAACTTGTTGTCAGTAATCAGAGCCCATGAAGCGCAGGACGCTGGGTGAGTAGAGCTGCAAATCTGAAGTGAATTTCCTGAAGATGCTTTCAAACGTGCTGCTTCTTGTTGTTTTTAGGTACCGGATGTACAGAAAAAGCCAAACGACAGGCTTCCCTTCCTTAATCACAATCTTTTCAGCTCCAAATTATCTAGATGTCTACAACAACAAAGGTTTTCCTCTTTGTCTCATCCTTACTTGCACATTGGTATGAAGATTGAGTCCTTGGATCTGTAACTTGTCTGGTTGCAGCTGCTGTGCTAAAATACGAGAACAACGTGATGAACATCCGCCAGTTCAACTGCTCCCCGCATCCTTACTGGCTGCCCAATTTCATGGATGTCTTCACGTGGTCTTTGCCCTTCGTTGGAGAGAAAGGTGGGCTTAACCCGGCGCATAACGCTGATCTTGATCTCCTCATTCCTGAAGTTTCTCTGCTCCAACAGTGACGGAGATGCTGGTGAACGTTCTCAACATCTGCTCCGATGACGAGCTCCTGTCGGAGGTAGATGACCTGTACGAAGGTGAGAAGGAAACCCGGCACTTTTTTATTCAGAAATCTCTTTGTAACTTTGGATTTTGGGTGGATTAAAAATGAGCATCAGCAAACAATTGAGTGACATATTATCCTGCATGTGTTGTTAGCGACGCTGCCGGATTAGCGCTAGAAAAACACCGTTAATCCCAACGTTTATCCCTCAGATGTTTCATCCTCTTTGTGTCGCCCACAAAGCTTTAACATGGTGTTGATTGTAAAAGGCAGCTGAGGCCCACGCGGCCGTCTTCTGTGTGGGGTTCACTTTCAGGCGGAGCCAGCGCGATCCGTAAGGAAGTCATCCGGAATAAGATCCGTGCTGTGGGGAAAATGGCCCGCGTCTTCACCATCCTCAGGTCTGAGCCCGTCACTAATCTTCTTAGTCCCGACGCTTCATTCAGGCTCAGATAAACCTGACTATTAGGCCCTGTGGGAAACGGTGGCGGTGCTTCCAGCCGGCCCGGGGCAGGTTTATCTCCCTGCCGGTGGACGCAGGTTCCAAATCCAGGAGCTGATCACACACGCTGGTGTTTGATCCGGGCTTTGATCTGTGTGCTTGTGCTTGGGACCGCAGGGAGGAAAGCGAGAACGTGCTGACGCTGAAAGGGCTGACGCCAACCGGGACTCTGCCCCTGGGCGTGCTGTCGGGGGGCAAACAGACCCTCCAGACCGGTGAGTGGGTTCAAATCCCTGCCCTCAACCCCAGCGGTCACGTTGTTGTGATGACTGGGGTTGGTTTTATTTATTTATGCGTCTGTTTTGAGCACATCACACGTGCAGAGTAGAGAGCCGCAGTCATGTCGTAGCTGAGGCGGAGCTTTAAAGAGGCGGAGCCAAGATGAGAGCTTTAAAGAGGCGGAGCCAAACTGTTATATCTATAAAAGAAGAAGAACCTGCTGGACCATCGAATAAAATAAATACATCTATTTTTTACGGAAGCGTTTTGCTTCAGCTGATAAAATATAACCTGTTTTCCTGAGAAATTCATGATTGGTTTGTTTTTTGGCGTAATTATTCCTATTTTGCTGACTTAATTTCTTTCTTTTTGTTTGATTTTTTAAGTAATCTTGTCCTTTTTGTCGGTCTTTTCTGTTTTTTCGTGGTCGTTGACAGAAGATCTAATAACTGGTGAAGCAGCGTCGTTTCACCAGCGTGCTCGCGTGACAGCACCAGGGCAGCGCCACGTCTGCTCCTCCACGGCGGCGCTGCTCCCGCCGCTGTCCTCGTTCTCCAGGCAGCGTTTTTCTGCTCCTTTAACACCAGTTTTCATGCTTCCATACGCGCCTCCTTGTGTAACCTCCACCTCAGACTCCAGGGGAACAACTTCCAGCTCAGAAAAGTTTGGTTTCTCCTCTCAGGGTTTGACCTCTGGGCGGAGCCTCTGAAACATGAATATCTAAGGGCGGAGCATGTTAATATGGAACGCTTTCACTTTTCATTTTCATGAATCACCCGTGCGTCTTTTCGTACCACGACCCCTGCACGCAGATCTGCGCACGTTTCTACGCAAGAGTGATAAATGAGGGCCAGTGAGTTTAGAGTGCAGGAGAGAGCAGCATTAATAAGTAGGTTGTTACGTGCGCGGGCGGCAGTGTGCGTGATTACCATCATCCCCGCCACATTAGCCTGATTAATCTGCTTCTTGATTGTTTGACAGCTCAGATTTTCAGACACGTGCGCATGCGCGCACGGGTTTTTTTAATTAACCATGAGGGCTGGTGGGGGTCACCCTGTCACATGGACGAGGCCGCTGACCCTCTGATCTTAAGGTCAGCCTGGCCCACCGCCGGGCATGCTGGGAGTGGGCTGCCTGACCTTTCTGAAGAGCGTTTCATGTCCGCCTCCGCTTCTCACACACACACACACACACACACACACACACACACACACACCGTCAGATCAGCCAGAGGGCTTCCACCAAAGCTAGGAGGCAGCCATTTTTCTTTCCTTTCTATTTTTATGGCGGTTGTTTTTTTCCTTCCTGCTTGGGGATTAAAGGGCGTGGGCGTGGCTGTCTGCTCACAACGGTGCTGCTCGTCCCAGTTAGCTGCTCAGCTAAATCCCTCACACACACACACCTTCACGGCCACACCATCTTAAATGATCTTGTTCTGTCTCCACCCTTCCCGGCCCAGTCAGCGCGCGCTCATTCAGCCTGTATATTTTGCATCGCTAACGAAGGCGTTAGCAGCGGCTGCCTGGATTGTGCCATCTGTTTCCCCTCCTCTCCGTTTTGATCTTGTGTTTGCTGCCTTTGATGACCCTCTTCTCTCAACTCTCATTAACATAGCTACGGTTGAGGCAGCCAAAGCAAAAGGTACGCGTGGCTGTGCGCCGCTAACCTTGTCTTGTTTTTGTGTGTGGCCCCAACCCTGAAATCTGGCCTTTCGTCTGGTTTGTCCGCTAGTTTCAGTCGCCTCTTTCTTGCTGATTGATCTGCATCATCAGTCTGTTTCACCCACGTGTGTGTGTGTGTGTGTGTGCAGGTAGAACATTTATTTGTCCAGGCTAGCAGAAGCACTGAGCCCCGGTGAACGGGTGACGGCGTGCACCAGATTTAGCAGCTGCTCTTTTCTCTGATTGACCCTGCTGTGGTCACACGGGTTCTTCTGACTGCCCACTCAGAGAAAAGCTGCAGCTAAGACCTGCTAATTTGAGAGTGGGGAAATCCCTGCCCGGGCTATTTGCAGAGGCTAATCCTGTTACGCTCTTTGGCTGTTGCTACAGTCTGCCCCCTCTGGCGGATGCTGGTACTTCATGGCGCTGGTAAATCTGCTTCCTGAGAGCAGAACCACTCGGACCATAGCTGCTTCTGTCAGCTCATCCATCAGTCTTTCGTCCCTCTAACCGTTACTGTTGCTCTGCTGCCATAGTTAAGAAGTGACCTCATTTATTCATATTCACCTGTTAGATTTACACCATCGTCACTCCAGCTGCTAATTCTTCCGTCTGTGTAGCAGAACTTTGAGCTGGTGTTTGACTGTTTTCTCAAGCTGGTAGTTTTAGAAATATTTGTTTTTTCTTGTCTGTCTTGTCTTGTTTGTGTAGTGAATTGATGAAATTAGCGGAGAATACCAGGATGGAGCCTTTATTTTCTGCTGTAAATTCACCTTTGTCGTAAACTTGACGGTGAAGAGTTGGTTTAAACAGGTTTCTTTTTTTATTTGCACCTGTTTTCTGTCGCTCTTGGATGTGTCACGGCGTCACCGTAAGTGTTGAAACTGTCGGTGTGGTTGTGTCGTAGCGTGACGGTGCTCGGAGACGTGTTTGTCCAAGTGCACGTGTGCTGTTCAGTGATCTGTGCTGAGGGAACCCCGAGGATTCCGCCTGCTCTCAGTCCTTCTCTCCTCTTCCCTGCAGCCATTCAAGGTTTCTCTCCCACGAGGAAGATTCGCAACTTCGAGGAGGCGCGCGGCCTGGACAGGATAAACGAGAGGATGCCTCCCCGCAAAGACGGGCAGCAGCCAGACCCTACCGCCACCAGCACCAACTCCCCCAACAAGAACGGCACCGACGCGTAGGCGCTGAACCGCCACGCAGCCCACAAACACTATCGTCCAAAAATAGGAAAAAAAAAAGGTACGACGCTGAGAAAACTCTTCCCATATGTTTTACTGGGGGACAGATCTTATTTATTAAAGCTAAAACAATCAAATAGAAAACAAAAACATTGAAGACTTTTTCAGTTGTTCAAATGTGTATTGAACGCTCTAAGTGAATTTTATAAATTTGAGTTGGTCCGTGTAGATGAAGCACTCCTTATCCACGATTTTAGTCACTTTATGATGTTTTTATTTGTCTTTATCAATGTGTTTCAGTAAGGACATTTAAAGTAGCCTCATTTGGATTCTGCAGGGTTGTTTTTGGTAAAAGAACAAAAAGAAACGGAGCAGCGTTTGCTTGTCCGTCAGCTGATCAGGAAACAGTCTAAGGGAATTCAGTGTAATTATACAAGTATTTTACATCTAAAGCAGAACTATTATGAAGACCTTTCATCCTGTTTATACAGTTTCACAAGCTTATCAAAAGGCTTTGTGTTCAGTATTTTCCTCACTTAACGTTTTCTTGATTTAACGAGACGGTTCGAGCGAAGGACGGACTCGGTCAGTCGAGTCTCTGTGCTCGGACCTGAGGACGTTCTCGCTGCTGCAGAGAGAACGCAGACGCACACACGCCCTGCTGCTAGCAGGTGTTTGGACGTTGGCTCGGGGAAGCTGTTGATGCCGCCGTCCTCAAAACAGGTTCATGTTTGCGTTGAAATGCAGGAGTTTGACTTCTTACTGTCCAACGTTAAGGTGAGGGCAGATTCCTTTGTTACAGGTTACTGTTAGACTTGAATTGTTACAACCATTTAACCAAAATAAGGGAAAAGCCTGGCTGTTTAACAGTACTGTAGTCATCTCAGTCACAGCTGACCTTGGAAGACGATGGGGGCCACATTTAAACATTTAGCTCTGACCTGTTTGTTTTTTTTTTTTTTTTTAAAGTTGCTTAATAGTCGGAATTAAACGGTTTCCTGACTTTTAAAACATGTCAAACTCAAACCCAGTGGTGTGATCACAACCAAATGTCTCAGCAGTATTTATTCCTTTATAAATATTAACGTTGACGCTGTTTTTTTTTGTTTCATATGTCGTCATTTCCGGAAAGGGCTGCTCGGGATCATGTGGTGCAGCAACACTGACACCTACTGGACATGATCTGAATTACACGTAAATTACTGTAGGTCACTTTTTTATGCTTTTTTTTTTTCCTTCTGTAGTTCCACCAGAATTGGTTCTTAATTACAGAAGGAAGAAAAACGTAAACTTATTTGAAATGCTCCCCGAATGTAACTGTTGTACGCTGGCCCCCTGATCCTCTTCCAAAGATCAGCCAGATACACTCATGTCATTTTTGCGGCTGGTACTTCTTCCACCGCGCTCACAGGCACTTCAAACCCTTTCGGACGCGCTTTTACTGGGATGTACGTCTGAACTGGTGCTGCGACACACCTGACTGTAACTCGTTTGTCTGTCCCTCAGAGGAGGCGGGTGTGAGCTCTGCTGACCCCCTCCTCATGTGCCATGTCACCACGGCCTCACCGGGAAAGATCCGTTTGTACCAGCTGATGTCACAGGTTCATCCTGAAAATCCTGGAAGCGTCTCTAATCAGACTTCTGGGAAATCTTTTGAAAACGATCAAGTATTTGAGTTTACGCTGATGGTACTTGGGATTGGCTTAACTGGCTGAGCCATACAGGTTCTGACCTCCTGTCGGGTCGTCTACGGTACACGTCTCTCAGAATGTACAAAAAATATTTATCAAACCTTAGAGCTGTAAAAGGGAAAAACTGTACCGTCAATTTCGTAGCTGTATCACTTGAAATAAAATACAAATCCAGGGTTCCGACTCTGCCTCCACTCAGTAAAGCTTCTACGATGTTTGAGTTTTACAGGTTACCTGCTGCCCCCGAATACAAACCCACCACCTCTGCAAGCAAAGGTAAGAGGAAACTCCTCCTTTCTTTAGTTCTATTCACCTAATCCTGAGATCCACTGCCAACAAGTGCTTGTAGCTCCTAACCTGCGACAAATTCAGCAACACGGCTGATTATTCTAAGAAATATTTATTGCCACTTTACATGGAATCATTTTTAAACGGCCTCGTACCTTCACTCCCGCATCGGCAACATTAAAAGCACATTTACATCATTTAAAAGTTGCTCTGACACATTCTGAACGTTACCGCAGCAGCCTGATATTTGTGCTGCAGCCTGAGATATTTTGGACAGATAAAAAATAAAATATATAAATACATAAACCCACAAAATGCGTTATCAAAAATATGTGAAAAGGTAGGACTTAAAACCGTGGAGACCTGCAGGAGACCTGTGCTGGAGGGGCTTCCTGCTCCGTCCCAGCGCTGATCAGACCTTTGGTGGCCTCAGCGCCTGCAGAGCAACAACACCGTCACTGGCGGGGCCCCACGCCGGCGGGGCCGTCAGACGCGTGTGGGTGCCGGACGTTACCTGACGCGCAGCCGCGTAGTCCTCCACTGGAGGTTTTGGTCTGTTCCCAGCGGGAGGTGGTGGAGGCGGCGCCGCTCTGGGCTTCATCATGGGCTGAAACATTTCATTACGGTTAACACACACACACACACACACACACACACACCTGCAGCTATTACCTGTGGAGGTGGCAGGTAATGAACAGGAGGTGGCGCTGTGTACGGGCGGGGGCTGGCCTGGCCCATTGCCGTTTTCCTCCGAGTTTGCGGACTGTTAAACAAACGGAGACTTAAGTGTGTGTGTGTGTGTGTGTGTGGGCGCAGCTGCAGCTGATCGGGACTCACAGCTGGATCTTTCTCCGTTTCCAGAGGAGCGCCAGCACGGCCGCGACCACTCCTAGAAGCACCAGCGTGACCGCCACAGCGACGAGCACCTCTGCAGAAACACACCAGAGGTCAGCTGCTCCTCCTCCAGAGGGCAGCTGCTCCTCCAGAGGGCAGCAGCAGCAGCTGCTCCTCCACCAGAGGGCAGCTGCTCCTCCAGAGGGCAGCTGCTCCTCCAGAGGGCAGCTGCTCCTCCAGAGGGCAGCAGCAGCTGCTGCTCCTCCTCCAGAGGGCAGCACCTCCTCCAGAGGGCAGCTCCTCCTCCAGAGGGCAGCAGCAGCTCCTCCTCCAGAGCAGCAGCTTCAGGCCGCGTTACCCCGACAGCTCTTACTTGTGAGACTCGAGTGTCCGTTCACCGTCGTGCAGTCGGGGGGCATCCAGCCGGGCTCGCACTGACACACGTTCTTGTGGTTGCACACCTGAGCAGACAATTAGCGCGTTTGGGACAGCTGCAGCTCGACCGGCGTGAGTCGTTTGTGGCGCGCACTCACAGCGTGACCGGAGCATTTGGCCGAGCAGTTGGTGTTCCTGTAGGCCGTCTGCAGCTCCACACACTCGTTCTGGCTGCACACCTTGAAACACAAGCAGACGCGTCCGGGTCCGGGTTCGGCTCCGCAGCGGCTGCGCTCACCTGCCGGCGCGCGTGCCTACCTTCCCCTCGCCGCACTGGCTTCCGGGCTCCACCTGGCCGTAGTCTTTGGTGTAGTCGTCGAAGAAGGAGGCCTTGCACTCGCCGAACCGGACCATGCGGCCGTAGTTGGGGCTGCCCAGCCCGTTGTGGCAGAACAGCTTCCCACACATCACATCTCTGAAAGACAGCGGCAGGTGAGCGCGCCCACGTGGGCCCAGGTGGACTAACCTGGTGCTGACTCACTGCGCCTGGCAGGGGATGTACTGGTCTCCAGCTGGTCGCTTGCAGAACGCGTAGTAGGTTCCTCTGGTGTTCTGGTCGTAGCAGTAGCGCGCAGCCTCAACAGCAGCTGAGGACCGGAGAGGATCAGGATGACGCTTCAGAGATTAAACCGGAAGAGGTGCGATCACGGTTACCATGGACACTCACCAGGCCCATACATCTTGATGCACTGGTCTGACCTCTGCGGACAGTTGCCATTGTAGCAGTATCCCCGTCCTCCATCACACGGGAGGCCGTTGACTGCGAAGACGTCCTCGGGACAGACGTCCTTCTGCCCGTCGCAGTACTCTGCCAGGTCGCAGTCGTCTACTTTCCTGCGACACTCCTTGGTACGAGGTGCGATCTGCATGAAAGACGACTTCTGACTCACAACAATCACAAAAACTCGACTTAAAACATTCGCGCAACATCGCTGATAAAAAGTGGAGAAATAACTTTAAGGCCTCTCGGTGGCGACAAAGTCAATCTGAACGCGCCGCTCGAACATAGAACATCAGAACTGAAGTGCATAGCTGTGGAAGTGTTAAATACTTCTAATAGACACCAAGCATCGAGCTTGAAAGTATTCTTATATGGTTTGTTTTTAATGCTGTTTGTGCTCTGCAGTTGTGTAGTTGTAGTACCACGCGTGTCCGCCAGAGGGCAGTAACAGCCGTTCTGGGTGAGCACGGACCGGGTTTCGAACTCTCACCTTGCAGTTGTGGCAGCAGTCTCCCTCCGCACACTGCGAGCCCTCCGTCAGCCTGCAGGTGGTGGCGTTGCAGCACGGGTTGGTGCACTCCTGCGTGGACGGCATCCAGATTCACGTTGTGGAAAATGCCCAATTATCGACACATTTGCTCACTCTGGAGGGGTTTTATCACCGTTTTATTGACTCGTCAGCGGCTGATTCGCGGTTTCTGGCTGTTTAGCGCCGTCAGGGTGCAGCTATTAAAATCAGCTCCCTTTGCACCATAAAAACAGAAGCTACATAATCTGCTAACGTCACCTAGATTCTGATGTTAGTTCCAGGTTCATTACTTAGTCCAGATTAACCACCGAGGATGATTAATCTGCTGGATGGGGGTTATAAGTTAAGGGCTTTGTAAAATATGCGCGTAAAATCAGCTCATCTCTGCTCAAGAGGATCTGAAACCAGATGGCTGACTCAGCGATCTGGAACACGGCAGGAATCTGCAGCGTGCTGCAGCAGGTCGGCCCTCAGGACCAACCCGTGTTTGTGTTCAGGAAGACGGCGGGACGCCGACAGCAAAGCTGAATACCTGCGGCGTCCCCAACAAGTCTGAGCAGCCTGACGGAGGAGGAGGAGCTGAGGGGAGACCGCTCCGGGGCGCACAGCTGGACGGTGACCCCGGGAGACGGTGAGGACGGGAGGGAAAGACCGCAGCCGACAGGGACGTCAGCAGGGTCACCTGATGCTTTGATAGCCATTAAATAAGCCTTCAGGGGTCAGCAGGGACAGAGCAGCCGCAGACAACACACACACACACACACACACACACACACACACACTGATGCGTGTCAAAACAAATCTGGTGTTGTCAAACCTCAGAGTCGTGATCAGACACCACAGCGAAGCTCAGATCTTTGGCCTTCAGGGCGTCTCAGGATTCCTGCGGGAGTGTGTGTTCATGCTCCGCTCAGGTAACCACGATGTTTGACATTAAATCTGTTACCCCCTCAAAGTTTACACCCTCCTCTGGAGTGGTGCTCCGTCTTATGACTCGCTCCTTTCTATTCTTTAAAATGTCAGTTTGATCTAATATTTCTGCGGTGCTTTAGTCATTCTGGACTCTGACCTTCCGATACAGCCGCCTCACCCCGGGGTTCCACCGGAGGCGTCTGGACGGACGGAGAACACCGCAACAAGCTAGCACCATCCAGCGCGTGTGGGAGAGGAAGTCAGGTGCGAAGAGAAAAAACATCCGGGAAACTGTCAAAATAAAAGCTCCCGTATTTAGAGCGATCTTTTTCAACAGGACGCTGAAAACCAAATCACGTACGACCGCGAGATTACCACTTTGTAGTTTTTAAAGGAGCCACAGAAGAAGACGCTCCTTGTTCCTGGAGGAGTAAAATCTCCCCTTTCTCCAGATCTTGGTGACTCCACCATGGGGAATTCTATTATTGCTTGCTAAAATGTGTAATAGATTGATTATTTCTTGTAAATTCTGGTTATTTACATTATTTTATATATTTGAACATATGCTGCAAACAATAAGTTAACTTGTGATGTTTCACACACCCACAAACAAGAGATAAAACGGCCCAAGAAAAAGATGATTCACATGTAATAACGTAAAAAAAAAAAAAAAAAAAAAAAAAAAATCGCTCTAAATACGGGACCTTTTATTTTGAAAAATTCCCGAATGTTTTATTTTTTCTTCTTACCTGACTTCCTGTGCCACACGCAATGCCTTGTGCTAGCTTGTTGCGGCGTGCTCCGTCCAAAATAGAAGCCATGCGTGTTTTTCCGGAGGGCGACGGAGGCCCCAGCCCTGCTGTGGGCGGAGCCTCCAGCCCTGCCGTGGGCGGAGCTGCAGCCAGTGGAAACTGACCCATTGACTTGAATAGAATCTACTCAGGATGGACGGAGATGCAGCGCCTCTGGTGGAAACAGGAAGTTAGCCACGCGTGTGTTTACCTCCACGGTGCCGCAGTCGCACTGCTCGCCCTGCTCCATGAAGCCGTTCCCGCAGACGGCAGGAGCCTGGAGCCTGAGGTAGTCTGGTTTATCCAGCAGGCAGCCGGGGCTGCGCTCCAGCAGGAATTTCTCGTAGTTGTTCCCGCTGCAGCTGCTGAAAGTCCGAGGAACGTTCCAGCTGAGGACACACACGTTCCACTCAGAGGTCAGGGTCGGGGAGCCTGGGTGGGACTCCTGCAGCAGACTCACCTGAGCGCCGCAGCCATGACGCAGCTGTCGCCAGAACACGCGCAGGCGCTGGAGTCGTCGTGGTCCATGCCCAGGTTATGGCCCATCTCGTGAGCCAGCGTGGCGCCGATGGCGATGGCGTGATCGTTGTGATCCTGGAGGAGAGAGTTTGCGTCAGTGTCCTCCCACCTCAGCGCGTTAGCATCACTCGGTTTCTGATTAGCATGTTTCTTTAGCGTGTTTGTGCACCGAGGTCTCCGTGAGGGAGCCGGAAGTGGCGCTGGGGTAATAAAAACCCTTAAGTGTAGCCTGTGAGCATTTGCTTCCTACCACAGAAAGATGGATTAGAATGAAAATGGGAGGAAAAAAGCCTGCAGGAGGAAGTGCAGCAGGTCTGGGCCTCACCTGGACCACGCCCACAGAGTGGCCTGAACACAGCGTGCCGATGAACGCCAGCCCGACGGTGGGGCCTTCAAAGTCGATACCGCTGAAAGGCAACCAGATCAGACGTGAGTGACGCAGGACGAGCGTCCCTCAAGCTGACGGCAGGCCTACGCTAGGCTACGCTACGCTGTTTGCATCTCTCTTTTATTCTGTCCTGTCTGTCTCCCTCTTCTTCTTCTTCTTCTTCTTCTTCTCCTCCTCCTCCTCCTCCTCCCAGCTGACTTTCAGCAGGATGGCTCCTCCTTGTCAGCCTGGTCCTGCTCAAGGTTTCTTCCTGTTAAAGGCAGTTTTTCCTGCCCCTGCGCTGACCTGGGGGTTCCGGCTCTGGGTTTCTGCCTCTGCAAAGCACCTAGAGACAACTCTGATTGTGAAAGGTGGAAATAAATAAATGATTCTGATAAACACAGTCGCCGTTGGGGCGGGGCAACATCCTGGTCGCACAGGAAGCATGAAGAAACAGCTGTTGGCACACGCACAAGCAGCCTGCTTAAGGTTGAGAAATTAACTCCGTGTCGTGGCAAAGCCCGGTTTCCACGGCAACCGCCCCGCCAGCAGCACCAGCGAGGCGTCTGAGTGTGGCTCCGCCCTCCTCCCCACCTGATCAGATGAGCGTTGTCGTGCTTTTTCCGCTTGAGCAGCTGATCGTTCCTCCACTTCATGAACGCGTCCAGGTTGACCCCCGCCGGGGGGGTCACAGTGATCTGGTCGCCGCTGGACCAGATCTCCGTCCCCACCAGAGCGACGAAGGTCCGCAGGGGTTTGTAGGCCTGCAAGACAGGAGGGGCCGTCAGCCGCCGCCGCCGCGCAGGTCCGCACATCCGCCCGGGAAGCAAATCTCACCATGTTCACGAAGTTGACCATCTCGAACATCCTCTTCCTCACCGCCGCCTCGTCTCGCTTCAGCTTCTCGTACTGAAACGGAAGGACGTCATTTAGCAGCTGCTGGGGAGCCAAAGCGGCGCGTCTCCTACCGTACCATTCGGAGATCGCCGACCAGGTAGAGCTCCAGGTACTTCTGCTGCTGCACCATGCTGACGCCCTGCGGCCACAACACAAGGTCCTCTTTCTGCTTTCACGCTGCGCTCGCCGCAGGAAACGGCCTTACCCCTGATCTGGAGCGGCTGCGGCCTGTCGGCGGCTCGAAGTCGCTGCTCCAGCTGGTGTTGGTGACGCCACACACGGCAGGCGTGGAGGCGTTAAAGGTCATCACGGCGTGATCGCCTTCGTCATCCGCGGACAGGGGCTCGATCAGGTACCGCTGAGCCGCCGTGCGGATGTAGCCCCTAAACCCAGATCACGCCGCGGTTCAGCCGACTGGTCACATGACCCTATCACCCCCCGTTTCCACCGGAGGCGCTGCGTCTCCGTCCGTCCGGAGTAGATTCCACTCAAGTCAGCGCGTCAGTTTCCACTGGCTGTGGCTCCGCCCATGGATGGCAGGGCTGGAGGCTCCGCCCACAGCAGGGCTGGAGGCTCCGCCGCCCTCCGGAAAAATAGGCTTGGCTTCTATTTTGGACGGACGGACGGACGGAGCACGCCGCAACAAGCTAGCACAAGGCATCGCACGTGGCACAGGAAGTCGGGTGTGAAGAGAAAAAAAACATCCGGGAAGCTGTCAAAATAAAAGCTCTCGTATTTAGAGCGGTGGTTTTTACGTTATTACCTGTATGAATCATCTTTTTTTACGTTATTACCTGTATGAATCATCTTTTTTTACGTTATTACCTGTATGAATCATATGAACCAGATGTTTTATTTTCTCTTTGCACCCGACTTCCTGTCCGGCACGCGCTGGATTGTGCTAGCTTGTTGCGGACGGGGACGCAGCGCCTGCGGGGGAAACCCGGGGTCAAGCGCTGACGCCAGCTCTCACCTGAGTCCGTCACAGGTGCTGATGCTGACAGCCGAGTCGCTGTGGTGCGCCAGCCTCCCGTGGTAGTAACAGTGATCCTGGGAGAGGAACACACAGCGGCGCATGAGGCACCACTTCCACATGGTCAGGCGTGTTTTAGGGAACAGGAAGTTCTTACGATGTCTTTTGGCGCTGTGGTGACTCGGGTCCCGTCTTCTCGGTAGTAGGTCTCGGTGTAGTCTTCGGTGAGTAACTCGCTGGTGACGAAACCACAATGAAATCATGTGAGTCACTCCGCTAGTTAGTCGGCACGGGCTAAAACAGGAAGTGAATCTCGGTCGGCTCTCTTGAACTCACTCGTTTCTCTCCAGCTGCATCTCCACGTCTCGTCCTCCCAAGGTCATGGCGTATTTCAGCGTCTTTGGTCTGCCGCCCTGCACGGGGAAAGAAGCTCAGACTGCCTGCAGCACGCCACCTGTCAGAAATCACCGCCGCAGGAAAACGCACCTCTGCGTCTCGCTTCCTGACCGAGTGAAGCCGGACGGGTCGAACCACCTGGTAGTCTTTCACCTCGCCGGACTCATGGCCGTGGCTCTCTGTGGAGACACCCTTCCTTCAAATAAACTTTCAGACCAAGGACTCTAAACAGCCCCCAAAGCAACATGCTAAGTAACGATCAGGTGCTGGAATGACAGATGCATCAGGAAACATACAATAAAGTGAATTCTTTAAATGGCGGGAGTTCAAGAAACACTGATTTTACACTGAATTTTAAGTATTTTAAATTTTAAAATGTGATTTGTTACGTCGCAGACCAGTAGGGGTCGCCCGCGGACCACCGGTGGCCCGCGGACCACTCTTTGAGAACCAGCGCGGTGAGCTGGGCTGGAGACGCTCCAATCAGAGTCATCAGAACTGGTCTGCTGCAGACACACACCAGAACATCTCACGGGCTTTACTGGCTCCTCGGCGGGTCCAGAAGATCTCTGGTTAATTTCAACGCTGGAGGAAGAGGCAGAATTCCTTCCAGCCCGATTAAAGCCGTCCTGACCTGAAAGGTCTCCTGCGGAGCCACACGGAGGAGCAGCAGAAACCAAGTGCTGCTGCTCCACAAACAGCTTCAGAATCAGCTTCACATCTGAGCTGAATTCATGCCCACAAAATGACAAACATCCACTTTAAACTGCCTGAACGCTGCGTGAAAACTGTGGAAAATACACAACACAAAAGAAGAAGAAGCTGAAAGAAGAGTCGAACCGGCCAAACACGTCTTTATTTCTTCCTCTTTTTCATATTATGAAATGTTCTCTCTGAATTTCTTGTGCCTGATAAGGTTCAGAAGGTTCCGACTAGGCCGAGTAACAGGAAGTGGCTCAAACCCGGACAGCCAGGTAGACATAAACACCTGAGATGATGAGTCCGAGACCCACTACCGGGTTCCACAGCCCACGCCTGCCTGACCGCCTGCCGCGCTTCTCCAGACCCTGCTGGAGGTCCACAACCCGAGCCTACCGCTCACCTGCTCAGGTGTTCCACGGCACTGAAAGCCCGCGCTCAGTCGAGCCGCAGCTTTAGTTATTAATTAGCCCCCACGCGGAGGCAGGTAACCGGATCCAGACACTCACCTGAGGCTGGGAGAGAAGCGCCGGCGACGAGGAGCCAGAGCAGCAGCGTGGGCGTGGGCGTCATGCTCGGGCCGCAGACACATACGGAGCTGCGCCGCGCGCCCGCCGGCCTTTATCCCCGACCGACAGGTTCCTGTTCCCAGGCCACGCCCACCAGCAGCCGGGGGTTCGAGCTGTCAGTCAGCGGCGCGTCCTCCGGAAGACGATCCACCGTAGCTGCGTTTAAAGCCCGTGTGGACGCGTCTGTGCGGGGATGCGGGGAGAAACCGGAAGCCAGGCACAAATTCGCTGCTTTTGGTCGCCTTCGAGTTTAGTTTCTGTAATAAATGAAGACGTTTGACTCAGATTCGTGGGTTTGTGACTCACCGCGGTGGCGACGTGCGCATTTCCACTTACATGGCTGCTGTCACGCTGCTGTCACCGCACCATAAATGCACATTTCTCACTCATAGTGCACCGATATGCTGACGTCACTGTTACACTGTAAACATGTTGTAAATATGTTAATGCTGACGGTGCTGCGGGGACAAGTCAACTTCCCGTGTCTGGGATCGATAAAGTACTTCTATTCTAAAGTTTCAGGCGCACGCAGACGCACACCTCCGCGGGGCCGTGGGCGCGCTCACGCCAACGCCCGCCGAGCACGTGCCAGGATGCACAGCTGACCTAAACTCTGGACTGTCGTTGTCTCAGTGTCATATTTCTTAAGGCCGTGAGTCAGTTGTAGCTCACCTTAGAACTTACTCTGGCTGTAAGGCTACATTACGTCATCACCTGGATTTGAGTCAGGTGTCGACACCTGCTGGCCAGTCTCTGACATAGCATGTGACGGAACGACCAAGGGCAGCGCTCTCGACAGCGAGTCTGTTATTTATGTTTATGTTATTTATGTTTAACAGTAGAGATTTCAGGTGCATCTTAAAGTAAAAGTGCTTTCTTTTAAAGACACTCATGATATACCTCTAGTGTGATTTTACCGTCATAACATACTGTGTGCAAACACATGACATTATTAATAACAATAATAATAATAATAATAATAATATTGTGTATATATATATATATATATATATATATATATATATATATATAGAGAGAGAGAGAGAGAGAGAGAGAGAGGACAATCTAATCAAATGAATAACAAACACACTTAAAAACAATAACTACTCTCAATGCCTTAAAAACAAACAAAACAAAACTATTTCTAACACAGTGACGGGAGCGTGCGATAACAATGACATAGTGAATGGCTGTAAGTTTTAATTTATTACTGCAGTGTTTTATTTATTGTAGTTTTAGTATTTATCACTGTAGTTTTCCCGTTGATGATGCGCTGACTGACACTTTTTTAATTTCGTTGTACATGTAACATGTTGCAATGACAATAAAAGGACTATTCTTATTCTACAAGTGGCTGTTTCGTGTGTTATGTCACTGAAGTCCAATTACACATTTAATTGTTGGAGTAACGACAGAAAAACTTTTCATCTGCTCTCGCCGAAGCCGGATCCGGAAGTGTAACGCCGAAAATCCCCCAGGGGAAATTACACAGAAGATCGATTTCAAGCGAAACAAGAATAAAGATGAAGTGAAGCCTGGGAAATAATAACTGTGACATCAGAGAAGAAATAAAATGAAATAATAAAAATACAATACTTTTTTGATTTTTTTGTTTCAGTTTGAATACTGAAAAATGTTTGTTGTGTTTATATTTAATTATCTTACATATACATATTTGTATCCTCTGAATAAACGTTGATTAAAAAATTTAGTTAATATATTTAAAATATCATCTATCTTGGATAGTTTCATAGTCTGTCAGACTGGCCATGGATGGTTTAATTACTGTCATCAACACGATCGCTTTCGTCTCCGGTTATCACCGGATATGGTAGTTCGCAATACTACCACCAGAGGGCAGCCTCCGCTTCTTAAAAAGCACTACAGTGAAACTGCGGCTGCGCCTGCATATTCATCAATTTTAGCTTCCTGCCACATTATTTATAGTACACATTTTTGTGCTATTTTTGTGACCATTTTTTCATATGTAGTGGCAGGGGAAACTTAATTTGCATTGGGAATATTTTAAATAATTATATAATTAGCCCCAACACTACTACTACTAATAATAATAATGTATTTTTATTGCCTTTGTGTTTAATGTTTCTTTTTGTTGTCAATGAGCTGACTCTGATACAATGTATCAAAAGGCGACATTCATGTTAAATATTGTACAAGGTCCCCTTTAAAATAAAATAATAAAGACAGAGTCGTGCTCCTGTGGAGCGTTCACAGAAGTGATTCTAACGGTTGATTGTTTTGGACCCCACAGATGTTGCTGCTGTGACAGCCTGTGGGTTGTGGGCCTCCTGTCCTGTGTCTGGTCTGCCTGGACGTTCGTCCTCCACAGCACCAGCCGGTTTGCGTGACGAGACCTCTCGGAAAAACAAGAGTTTATCGATGGACACAATTAAACTGCAGCAGTGGGACTGATGGGACAGATGGAGTCCTGCCAGGGACACTGTCTCCTGTTCCACATCTGACCTGACCTCCACGATGAGTGGAGGGACTTTCCAGTTCCCCCGTAGGCGGAGATCCATATCCCAGCTTCAGAGCCAGTCAGAGAGCAGCTCCAAGCTGCTGACATCTCCATCACGCTCCCCCGGCTTCAGCGTCAGATTCTCTGGAAGTCTTTGCTCGCCCCCGCGGGGTAACTTTGGTTCAGCTCCAGCAGCAGAAGAAGAACGCGCCTTAACCCTGAGGACGGACTTCCTTCCTCCGCTCTGGGCCAGTCTGCAGAAACGTGGCCGTGCTTCAGTAGAACTCCACCACTAATTCTCATTCAAGCCTGCAGTGGAGGTGCGGGAAGGTGAGCGGAGCTCCTTGATGCTGGGAAGCGTTTGGAGATGAAATCCTTAAAATAAAAACAAAAGAGGTGAAACCACAAATCAAGAACACGCTGAGACGCTCGCCTGTTTACAGTTTAAGGTGGAAATTGGGCTTTTTTGCGGCTCAGTCGTTACGGCGCCTTGAGCTGCCCGTGCACGTGGACTTTATTTATTTGTGCCTCGTGCTGCTGTGGAAATTCGAGCACGGGTGGGTGGGGGCGTGGGGAGGAAGGGGGCTGCTGTCCTTGCTGGGTTCTTCTCTGGATGCTCCGCTAGAAACGCACGTTTGAGTCCTCCAAGTGGATAATGCGAGCGTCAGCGTGGCCCGCTCCGCTTTCTGAGCCTCACGCTGGCGGGCCCACAGATTATGATGGATCCACGTGAGACCACCGGGCCCACGCTGGCCTCGGCGCTCCTCCGCTTGGATGACAGGCTCCTGGTCATTTTCATGTTTCCTCCATCTTTGTCTGGGTTGAACGATGGAACAAAGAGAACAAAGAGAACAAAGAGAGCGTGAAGCAGCCGTGAAAGCACAGTGTGGTCCCGGTCGGGCTCCAAGGTCGCAGTGTGAAAAGGACAGTTTGATCTCCGTTAGCAGCAGGGCGCTGCAAACATACCCTCGTGGCCGTCTTTGGCGTGTAGCGGCGCCTCCAGACCTTTATAATTAGCAGCAGTTGGAGGACTGGTGACCCTGCGGTGACTAGTGAGCAGCAGCAGCTAGCGTGACACTTCCTGTTCTTCAGATTTATCGGACTCCTCGCTCGTTCGCGGGCCCAGACGTGTGCGTTCCGCGTCCGCTCTCTCCGCTGCGACCTTGCCCTCCCGCCACCGTGAACAATGGGCCCGCAGGCCGGCGGCTCCAGCACACTTTCCTTTAGCTGGCGCTGGACCAAAGCCCTGTAGTTCGCGTCCTTCCCTTTGTGCTCTTCAGGCACGCTCAGCACATGTGAGCCGCGCTCGCCCAGCTCAGCTGTGGCGCCACTGGTGCCGTCCCAGTGAGCAGCAGCTCTGCCTGGACTTCAGCCGCCCAGCTGACGTCTTTCTCTGATGATTCCAGCCTTTAGCGTAACAGGACATCACAGACTCTCTGAGTCACTGCTTGTTTGCTGCTGCGGTGTTATGGCGACCCAGGCGAACCTCAGCCTATCCCTCCTCCCACCTCCACCCACCGGCCCATATCGCTATGGCTGCAGTGAGGTGTCAGAGCTCCGTGGGCCGCGGGTCGTCCCGGCTGTAACCGCGTTGAAGAGCGCGGAAGCTAACGTCCCCCCAGATCCTGAACCAGTGTTACCAGTTCACCCTGTCCTCCGCTAGCTGGGGTTTCCACTTCACTAACACCTTCTGATCAGTCTGAAGACCTGACATGCTGGAGGCGGAGCCAGCACGTACCTCCACCTCATCCACCTGATCCACCTGATCCAGGGGAGGAGACTCCGGCTCTGAGCATCATCTGTGGGCAGATGTTCAGCAGATGTGGCCTCAGGGATCTCGTGGTTCCACCAGCCGTGAGTCCAGTGGTTGCAGCCGGATTCAGCCGGTTCAGAGCCTGTGGTGAGCTCAGCGCTCAGCCACGTCAGCCGCGTGTGTGTGTGTGTGTGTGTGTGTGTGTGTGTGTCAGAGACAGAGATGAAGTGAAACAACAGCAATGGAAAGAGGAAACATGGACTGTGTGGCAGCAGGGGGCTGTGAAACGTCTCCACCCTGGAACATGGATGACAACCCTGCGAGCTTCGGACTCGCGCCGCCCAGCTGCTGCTCCCAGTCCGTGTTCTCATCAGACAGCAACACCACTTCCAGCTGACTAATAACAGTGGTTCCTTCTTCCAAGCACTAACCAGCCGTCTCTTTTTCAGACCGAGGACCACTGAACCCTTAAAGAAACACTCACGGACCACCTGATCTAAACAGCCCCCAAAACAAGATGCTAAGTAAGGTGATTTGTTACGTGACTTGTTACGTGTCACCTCGCGGACCACTGGGGGTCGCTGGCGGACCACTGCTGCTCCGCGGACCACTCTTTGAGAGCCACGTCAGTCACTGCAGCCATTTCCAGCCGGTCCTCCGCCCAGCAGCGATGCCCTCCTGCTTGTTCAGGTCCTCCCCAACACCCCCCATCTGCGACAGCGTGACCGTGAGCTCAGAGCTCAAAGTTTCTCCTGATAGTCTTATCTGGCACAGGCGGAGCAGCAAACTGATGTTAGCACAATTCCCAAAACACAACAAGCTTGTGTTTCCTTCTGAGCGGACAGGAACCGGCCTGGCCCCGGCCAGAGTCAGCATGGACGTGGAGGGACTGCCGCTCCTGATGATGAGACACAGTCACTGTCACAGCTGCCTGAACCTCCACACGTGTTGCTCAACGCTGCGTCAACAATTCTGTCGACAGGACTTTCAGCCCACATTCCTGCCCTGATACCACAACCGTAGTCCCACACGTGCACGCAGACGGAGGAAGTCTAGGTTTGGACGGTCCTCCGTGTCGCTAGCTCGTTTCTCTTTTAGCATTTAGAGGCAGCGTTAAGGTTTGACCTCAAGCATCAGCTGGAGCCAGACGCGGTCTTTAAGGTCCCCTGTGTCCATCCGGTGACACAATGTTTGCACAAAGAAGCAAAGCGAGGGTGAGCGGGGCTCTGGCATTGTTCCCCTCCTCCAGGATCGTTTGGCTCATTGTTCGGCCCGACGCAGCTACATGCCAGACATACCACCCTCATCATTTTCCTGTGAAGCCCCGAGGACCACATCCACTTCCTGTCCCTCTTACGCCGTTCCTTCTCCATATAAGGGGCCAGCATTGTGGGGCCAGCGGCCCTGAAGGGAACCTGAGGCCTGGGCCACACGTTGTTGTTCACCAGAGCCCAAGGGAGGAACGCCTGCAGCCGTATCAGCGCCCACGGCCGCCGTGCACCCGCGCCGGCCCCCGCACACGCGGCTCACACTGGCCGCTCTGACCACAACCAGGAAGACTCTTATTTTTAGACCATAAAATCGGACTTTTAATGACTTTTTACAGCCACATAAAGGCAGTGCAACGTCCGGAAATAGCACACACACACACACACACTTACCTGGGCGTAAACACACTCACATCTACTAATTCCAGGCTTCTAAACATGAGCTACACGGGCAGAAAGTTCCCGCTGGTTGGCAGCAGTGGTTCCCGTAGAGTGAATGAAGGAAAAGGGAATGTTTGTGCTGCTGCACAAACCCTCCTCGTCTCTTTCTCTGCACTCGTTTTAAATTCCATCCACGCAAGCAGGCCTAAACATCAGGAAGTGGCACGTGGACCCGTGCACGGTGGCTCCTTTCCCGCTTGAAGTGTTTTGAAGCTGCTCAAGTTGTTTTGGATCCGAATTCTTTCCAATATTTGGGTGAAATGTGACCTGAGCAGCCGGGTCTTTGTGTCTGCGCCGCTGAGCATAACAGGAGGCAGCAGACGCCTGGATTCACACACACTCACACACACTCACACACACTCACACACCTGCTCACAGGCCTTGCACAAAATGACCATCTCACCTTGACAGCGAGGCCTCTGGCCGGGCTCCAGTGGCCGGAACCAGGCGTTGGATGCTCATCCTGGCCCGACTCTCTAACCTCACCCACCAAACCTGATAACCTGATATTCATTAGTACCGGATGTCATGCTTGGTTAATGAGGTCGTAAATGAAAGTATGACAGAGGCTTGTTGCTAAACGCGTCTTTAACTGTAGAGGCAGATAAATGTCAGCCTAATTCAGCCACCGTGAAGGCGGAGCTGGTGCTGGAGAGCTGCCGCGGCCCTGCAGCGGCGCTGCGCTCCGGGGAGGCGGCGCCTCCTCCTGCTGACGTCACGTCTGAGGCGCAGAAAAGCCCCCACCTCCACCTCCAGCCCTATAAATACTCCCGACGGCGGCTTTGTCCGCTCAGACTCCGGCTCAGAAGCGCTCGGTGCGTGTGTCAGCTCAGCCTCACGGAGACGGAGAGTCACACAAAGACCCGGGGAACATGTCCACCTACGCCTCCTACGAATGCCGCAGGGTCAGCCCGTCGGTCCACGGCAACAAGTTCGACACGGCGCACCGAAAGAAGGCCGTGGGCAACGTCTTTGAGAACGTCAACCAGGACGCGCTGATGCGACTCTTCCAGAAAACAGGCGACATGAAGGCGGAGGAGAGAGTCAGGAGCATCTTCTCCTACACGCAGGACCCGGAGGAGACGGCTCGGGCTCTGATGGCCCTGAAGCAGCGGAAGAAGGACAAGTTCCTCCAGATTGCGGGGATGCTCCGGGAATTCCTCAAAATCCGGTGACTGTAGGTGGCGCCAGTTTTGCTGGACTGTGTGGGCTCATGTAGCCAAAGACTCCGGCGAACCCAGCGGGACTGGGTCGGTGACGCAGGTGCGCCTGGAGCTGCAGCGCCCGCTGCGCAGTACGAGCACAAGGTGGAGTCCCAGGGAGCGCAGCTCGACGCGCGGGTGGAGGTGCCGGCGGGAGCGGCCGGACCACAGCGAGCCGTGCGGGAGGGGAGGACAGAAAGGGCCAAGCCGCCTCCCCCCGGACTGAAGGCCTAAACGCGCCCCCGCGACGCCTGACAGTGAAGCAGCCTTGCGGCGCGCATGCACGCGTGCCAAACGCCTCCTGAACACACGCCTTTCCTCTCAGCATGGCCACGCGTGTTTCCGTCCTGAAACGCTGACATGTTACTGAGCTTTTCCTAATAAATGATTTCTCCTGAATCTTTGTCGTTGCTGTGCACGTTGCTCGCGCGGCGGGGGTCCGTGTCTGCTGACGGGGCCCCACCCAGAAGCTGGCAGGTGATGTGGAAGCGCTGTGATGTTTTTACCTTTGACACACACACACACACACACACACACACACACACACACACACACACACACACACACACACACACCACAGCAGCAACAGAGGCTGGGAAGCACCTTCAGGCCACACACGTCACCATGGAAACAGAAAGCAGCTCCACAGACAGCAGAGGCTGTAAAGAAGAAGGTGAACCTTCAGTGGACCCCCCCCTCCTCCCACTGAGACCAGCGCAAACCAGTTTGGCTCAGTTGAGGGTGGGGAGGGCGGACAGCCGTCTGCTCTGTCTGTAATCAGCTGCTGTCCAGATAAGAGCTGTTTAAGCAGCATTAGCAGAGCGCCGGCGTCGCCCTCGCCGCCCCCTTCGCCCTCTTCCCCTCCCCCGGGGCCGCGGCGCTGGCGTCCTGCTCCAGAGCCCAGCGAAGCCCAGCAGCTAGCCCGCTAGCACGTGGCCGTGGGCGCTCCTGCGTGTGCTGGGAGACGGAGGAAACGCCGGAATCGCTCACCTGAAAAGGTGGTTTTGAAGCTGCAGACGAGCTTACAGGAAGCCAGACTGGGCTTTTCTGACGTTTGCTGCCGTCTCAGTGAAGAAACGGCATCACATTTGTGTGATTTCACCTCTTTTTCTTGCTAACGTCAGCTAAAATAGCCATTTTTCCCTAGTCTCATCAGTTCTGCTTCCTCCCAGCTGACACCGCAGACACAAAAACACCGCCCGCTTCATCAGGGTGATCAACAAACCATCCATTTCTGCCTCTCATGACATCCCTCCTCTTCCCCTTTTCGGGTAATCTGACGGTGGATGACACCAAGCTAAACGCTCAGCGTGTTTGGCAGCGGCGTGCCGGCCTGGATGCGCCCTGTCCTCCACCCTCTTCCTGTCTTTCTTCGACCTCAGAAACGCAGACAACCTTCAGGCCTGGAAGACCACAGAAAGAGGAAGATGCAGGGTGGAGCCAGACAAATACATAAATGGCTCCAGCAGAAGCTGGAATAATAGAACAATAACAGAGAAACATGGCTGAGCCCCACCCCCTTTGTTGGAAGACACGTAAATAAAAGCTGGTGGAGCTGGAGCGGCTAAGAACGGCCTCCTCCGAAGAGCCTGACGCTGATTCTTCCGTGTTTAAATCAGGTCTGTGTTGAGGGCTGAACCTCGGTGGCTTTCCTATAAACACAGCTGGGGCTCGGATGAAGGGGAGGAAGATGGCGTGCGCATGGAGGCACTAGATTACAGCCTGGAGGAGCAGGGAGTGGCAGCTGACCAGCGCAAACCGGTTCAAACCGCAACCTGGGACGAGGAAGCGTGAGCCGTGCACGCGGCTCAGGATTAATCAGTGTTGAGCTGGACCGTCCCAGCCGTAAAACCAAAACAAGGCAGCAGGAGAAGCTCCAGGGATCCGGGAGAGGGACGCAGCGCTCCATTCCACAGCTTTCCAAATCCCTGTTAGCGCCACGGTCCTACCTCTGCAGCCAGGTCCCTGTCCTGGTTCCCGCTGGCGGCTGGAACCAGGATCTCCTGTTCGGGGTGAAAGGTCACGCTCAACACAGTCTTGAGGCCTTATTGTAGCGGCTAGCCTGTGGCTAGCTGCTAGCTAGCCGCTAGCAGCAGCAAAGACATTGCAGATGCTCGTTTGCTTGAGTCCAGAATCCATCCAGGAAGCTGCTCGTGGCTCCTGAGGCGAGACAGGAGCGCCGCCCCGCTCTGGCTGATTCCCGCCAGGCGGCTTCTGCTTGATCCGCTGGAAACTGCCGTCAACGACTGTTTAGCTCCTGGCGCTCAGATCCGGGTTTAATCCTCGAGCTCTGCGAGCGCTGTGTGAGAAGGAGACCGCGGCGTGGGCGCCGGCGGTGGCAGAGGCGTTCCCTGAGCCGTCTGACTCACGCCTGTTCCCACAGGAGGCCCGTGCGCAGAGGGATATCATCCGGGTTCTGCAGCTCTGCAGTCACGGCGCCGTGGAAGCCCGCCATCGCCACGGCGATGACTGACGCGGGCCCCAGGGCACGACTTTGAGGTTCCATCCACATCAAACCACCCGCGGCGGCGGTTGGGCCCGCCTGCTCCGCCACAGCGATCCTTCCTGTGGCGGCGGCCGCGCGTGTGTTGGACAAACGACGGATGGATGTAACCGTATACGGACGAGGCGCTGTTGTTCCAGGCCAAAGGAAGGTTCGGAATTCTTTCCCCGTGAACGACTGCGGCTCTGCTTCAAAGCCACACACGATAAACAAGCCCCAGTTTACAGGATCTGACAGAATTCCTTCCAAAAGCTCTCGGATCCGTCGCCTGCAGCCCAGTCCAAACACCCGCAGGCAGGTTGGTGTCCGAGGAGGACCCGAGAGGGTGGAGAGCTGGGCCTGGGGTGTGTGGAAGTGGACCTGAGAGGGTGGAGAGCTGGGCCTGGGGTGTGTGGAAGCGGACCTGAGAGCTGGGCCTGGGGTGTGTGGGGTCCGGACCTGAGAGCTGGGCCTGGGGTGTGTGGAAGCGGACCTGAGAGCTGGGCCTGGGGTGTGTGGAAGCGGACTGAGAGGTGGAGAGCTGGGCCTGGGGTGTGGAAGCGACCTGAGAGCTGGGCCTGGGGTGTGGAAGCGACCTGAGAGCTGGGCCTGGGGTGTGTGGCAGCGGAGGGCGTGGGAGGAGCCCAGCAGCCCTGACCGTCAGTAACTCAAAGCGGGACAGCTCTGTTCTCTGGGCTCTGAGTTTCATCAGAATCATGCAGGGCTGGGTCAGGATGGGGCTCCTCATTGTCTCTTGTCTGTATCAGAGTGTGTGTGTGTGTGTGTGTGTGTGTGTGTGTGTGCTCAGCTCTTCTGGAGAAAGCCTTCCTGTGTGGCGCTGGAGGTTCCTTCAGTTTAGCGTTGGCGGCCCTGCAGACATGCTGTCTGTCCCAGTTCCATGGCTCCTACTGTTCTGCCCTCTGCCAGCGCAGTGCCCCCACCCCGGCCCCCCACCCCCCCACCCCCTACCCCCACCTCCGCGTCCCGCTGCTGCCACTCGCCCTGCAGGTGCAGCTGATCCAGGCAGGAGGAAAC
Source organism: Pao palembangensis (assembly GCA_015343265.1). Classification (NCBI taxonomy): domain Eukaryota; kingdom Metazoa; phylum Chordata; class Actinopteri; order Tetraodontiformes; family Tetraodontidae; genus Pao; species Pao palembangensis. The sequence continues at coordinate 34,391,434 of CM027081.1, read as the reverse complement.
GCTCGCCTGCACACAATAGCTCACCTCTATTTATACCTCACCTCTCCTCAGCCTCTGCTCACTCTGGTGGGGGACCCGTCCTCAGGCGCTGGACAGGCCCGTGCGTCAGCGTCCAGCCTGGAGGGCTGCTGATGGGCTTTGGGACGCTGCCCATCAACTGTTCAGTTCAAGGCAGACCACGCGTGCTCCTGTGGGTCGGAGTGTGGGCTGAAGGAGGAGGTCAGCGTCGCTGTTTGAGCCCCGCGGCTAACCGCGCTAGCGTTTCCCTGCCTGTCGATGCGAAGACGACCTCAAACACGCAAACACAAACAGGTCTGATCCCACTGATCGCACAAACCCGGCTCATGGAATCACTTCCTGTCTGTAGATTTACGCCTGACGGTGCGGCGACTCTACTGGGATCCAGCGCGCTAGCAAACGCACATTAGCAACTGGATCTGCAGCGCTGGCTAACGTTACGAAGCTGCATGTTTTGGTCCAGGAGCGATGGAAGGAACTCTGAGTCACTTCCAGATCCAGGCGCGAGCTGCACGCCGCGGTGAAAGTTGATCGCTTCTCTTAGTGCTCGCCAGCGAGGCCGCAGACGCTCCAGCAGCCAGCTTCCCAGTCCAAACTGGGGCGTCCCAAAGGCCCAGCGCGCTTTTGTGGTTGGACCGAATGTGGAGTTTGGTGCCCGTCGTCTGCTTGTCTCCGAGGACTGCTGGACAACGGGACCAACACCTGACCCGCATCTGTGAACGTCAGGCGTTACGCAAGCGGCGCTGTCTAATCACCGTTAGGGCTAATGAGCTGAACAGCTGTGGGAGGGAGGAGGTGAGGGTGGGGGTGGAGGTGGAGGTGGGGGTTTCACCAACAATGATCTTTGTTCCTCTGACATCATCGACTTCCGCCTGCGCTCAGAATCAGGTCATATAATCTCTGCAAACACGCCGAGGGGAGAACAGCGGGTCCCGCTGCCCGGTCCTGCTCCAGGTTTCTGCCTGTTCAAAGGCAGGTGGAGGAGGTCCTGGGGGGTCGGACCCCACAGGACTGGTGCGTCCGGGACTCTGACCATAATTCACAGCTTGGTTGTTGCGTTTGACGGGAATGGGAGCGCTAGCGTTAGCCGCGCTGCTAACGTCTTGCGAACTTGTCCGAGCAGCAGTAAAGTTGGCTTGTAAAAGTCTTTATTGCAGCGGCGTCTGCAGGATAGCTGCAGGCGCCGCTGGCCTGGTGACTGACCTGAGCACGCAGGCTCACTGAGCACGCCAGCGCTGACGCAGCAGTCACACATCACCTAGCTAATCCGCTGGCATGTGCTCTGAGTCAGCGGCCCAGAACTGGTGTCAGACCTGTTCAGATTAAGCCTGTGGATCAAATCAGAGGGATCGTAGCAGAGGGCGCCACGCCGGGGCCTCATCCCGTCAGCCTGGCGCCTCCGCTAAAGCCGGTAAGCAGATAAGATGTCAGCCACCAGGAATAGACGTACGACAGCAAGCTGCACCAGCAGGTCTGCTCCACCTCCACAGTCCCCACTCTATGCTGGCGTCAGGTGGATCAGCCGCGGCGCCGTACCTGCAGGAAGCTCCCAGCGGTAAACCTAACCCCGCCCACGAGGGCGAGTGGCTCCTTCAGCCCGGCTGCAGGCGTGGTCCGGGCCCCGGGCAGCGGCCGCAGGTCTGCGCTGGCTTGGTCCAGTCTCTGGACGCGACGTCTGCAGCCGGAGGACGTGTTTACCCACCGACGCAGGTGGAACCCAGGTGGAGGAGACTAGCGGAGGCCTCGGAACCTGCTCTCTCGTTTGGCTTTGTGTGCTAGTAAAAGTGGCCATAGAAGCACCCAAAGGTCAAACCAGGCCAGGACACGTTGAGGCCCTGCAGGGTAAACGGGGTGTCTGACATGTGGAGGACCACCGGGGTCTGCGGATGTCCCCATCATGTCATCACGGTGACGTCTGGAAGGAGGCCACGCTGTAATCTGCTCGGACTGGTCTCAGACGCCAGGATGACGCGTCCCGGCCCAAACACCAGTCGAATGGCGCCCCCTGGTGGTGGCACACCATAATCACACCGTGTTGTTGCGCGTTAACTGACGCAACAACAAAAGTCTTTCGCACTACTTAAATATAAATAAATATCTGTTAACGCGTTAATAACCCGTTTCCGGTTGTCTCTGCTCTGATTGGTCGGTCCTGCAGGCGCCCGCGCTCGATTCTTTTAATGTTCAAAACACTAAAGGAATGTAGTAACGGTTTGTTATATAAATTGTATACTAAATTGTATACTTTTGTACTTATACCGATTAACCTGCTGTAGTTGTTCAGGTTGGAAACTTTGGGAATATTCATATTTATTCGTCTTGTTTATGAGTTTTTTCTTTTTTACTGCAGCATTTAAACGCACATAAGCTAAACTAAGCTGTGAAACGATCCAAACGCTCCCACAAACCTCAATTATGATTGAAGAATTACGATTATTATAAAAAGAATTCCGCCATTGAGCTCATTTGTCAGTTAATGAGATCATCCCGCCCCCTAGCGGCCGGACCTAACCCTGCAAATGAAGTCATCCTCATTACTGTGGGTTGTGTCCTTGGTGAAACAAACAAAAGGAAGTGTAGGACAATACCGTTTCCCGTGTTCTTGTCCAGCGGTTTTCTTTTCATCCTTTTTATTGTCCTTTGTTCACATTCCAGAACTCTCTGTTCATCTCTTCATTCCACAGTTTGCCACAGAAGAATCCAGACCCACAAGGCCCAGAACAAACGAGCAGGTCCCCGTCTTTGATGTCTGAAAACATGAGCCTCCAGACTGCTTTGGTCTGTGCACCGCTGCTTTGTTCAGAGCTGCCGTGTCCCAGCCCATCGGAACATGTCCGGATCCAGACACAAACGGAAGCATTTCTCTGTTTTTGGCTGGACTAAATATTCCAGAGGCGTCCCACAGATTTCTGTGGTTGCTTCCTCCTCCTCCTCCTCCTCCACCTGTCCTGCCTCAGCTCAGATCAGATCCTCATCCCCGCCCCCACCTGCGTTGTGGACCTTGTTTTCCACAAACATCAGATTTGTCCTGTGGATTGAGAGTGAAACTGACCTTTGACCTCCCACAGTGCTGTGCAGGATGGTGCTGCTTCAGGCACCAGCTAACCTTCTGTGAGGGCTCGCCGTCTAGTCCCGGAGGTCCTCCTCCACCTGCAGAGCTGCGCCTGCGCTAACGTGTGAGCTAGCTCTGGCGCTAACGTGTGAGCTAGCGCTCATGCTAAAGTGTGAGCTAGCTCTCGTGCTAACGTGTGAGCTAGCCCTTGTGCTAACGTGTGAGCTAGCTCTCGTGCTAGAGTGTGAGCTGCTCTCGCGCTAACGTGTGAGCTAGCTCTTGCGCTACTTCCTGCATCTGAATACGGAAATCTTATGCGCGTGTTGGCTGCTGCGACTGCAGATCTGGAAGCGGCTCCAGGTCGGTGGGCTGGCGGAGGGGACGCTCCGGGCCTGGAGGCGTGGCTCGATGACCCAGAGTCGGTCGTGTCAGAGTCACGCGCGGCGGAGCGGCGTTAACCCCTCGTTGGGTCTCGTTAGCCAACAACGCGGGGAAGGCAGGCATGTTTAGCCTGCTGTAGGCGTCCATAGGCGGGAGCTGTGCACGAGAGCACGCGTCCTTGCATCATCATCTTCATCGTCATCATCAGGCCTGGTGGGCAGCGACCACCAACAACCTTCCCCAGCAGCTGCTGCACAGCTGCTTCCAGTCACACGTTTGATCTTCCTCATGGATTACAGGTGGAGGTGGGAGCTGCGTGAAGGCTCAGCGTCAAGCCTGGGAGAGAGTAGAAAAGATTCCTACCTGACAAATGAGATTAAAGTCTGTCCTTTTGGCTGGAGTAAAGAATAAACTCTGACCCAGAATGAATTTTGGAGGAGCAAAAAGACGCGACACTAAGGCGCGTTGAGACACGTGTAGAAACAGGAAAACAGCGTTCCACTGGTCTCTGCGCTTCAGGACCAACTCACCAGCCGGGCCGGGACCCTGAATTAGCCACCTCATCCAGCTCTGATCGTTACTCAGCCTCTGGGACAGGCTGATCACCGAGGCCAGCGCCTCGCCCCAGAACATCCATCCTCAAGCTGAGATGATGGAGCGCCCACAGGAGCTCCATCCATTCAGCCGCTTTAAAAAGAACCGTCTCCATCACTCTGGAAGATTTATGCTCCAAGAGTCCAACCACAGTCATCAGAGCAGCCGGGGCCGCTGCCGGCGTCGTGTTCGGAGCTATCGCTCCACGAGACTCGGTCTGACTTCCGCTCGTGAATCACCGGGAAGCAGCTCTCGGGAAGGATTACAGACTCCAGGCTCCGTTACGCCGCTGGCATGGCAGCAAGTACGAGAATTCCAGCAGCTTCCAGACGCGGCAAAGCGTGCCAGCGGAGCAGAGCGCTCCTAAAACCAGCAGCAAAAGCGCCTTCAGCACCCCCTGGTGGTGAGCCGAAGTAGTCCCCCTCACCTCAACGTTACCTGGGCTCCTGGGTTCTCTGCTCCTCGGAGGTGGAATCCTGCCCCAGGCCTCAGCGATCGCGGGGTCCAGACACGGAGCCGGGCCGGCGAGGCAGCTTGCTCTCAAGCAGGCGTGCCACCGTGCCTTCTGGGAACGTCTCCTGCATCTCTAAAGCTTTTATTTTCCTCCCTGGAAGAGCAGGAGGACGGAGAGCAGGAGGACGGAGAGCAGGAGGACGGAGAGCAGGAGCCCATCCGCTGACGGAGCTTTAACTGGATTAGGTGCGTGGTCTCTGCGGAGGGTCGGCCTCCGTCAGAGGGCAGCCGTCAGCCTTTCTTCCTAACTTCAGCGGCAGCTTTGGCTCCTCAGCGGCTGGTTCTCCTGTGTCCCATTAGCTTCCTCTCCTTGGAATTCCAGCTGTGGGTGGAAAAGCAGCTGAGCCGATGACCCAAATGCTGTTTGCCGTCTGATCTGGTTCCAGTCTCAGATTCCCATCAAGTCCTGCTGGTCCCGTTTCAGAAACGCGCTAACCTGTGCCATGCTAACGGGAGCATCTGACGCGTCCTCATTCCGTTGAACGTCCTGACCTACAACCGCGGATTCCTGAGCCCAGTACGCTGACGCAGACGACTCTTCCTCTTCCACCGCAGGCTCCTCTTCCTCCGGACGAAGGCCGGAGCCCAGCACCAGCAGAGGAAACCAGCAACAGCACAAGACGCTGGCAGCTCTCCGTCGTCTGCTTTCCTGCCTGTTGGGACGCTCTTGGGCAGCTTCTGGCCCAGCTGGCCGTGCACGCGCTCAGCCCCGCCCCCTCCCTTTCGACGCGATCCATGTGCAGGTCAGCCGGTGCTGCTGTGGGCAGGTTTCGCTCCCGGACCAATGTTTTCATCGGTGTTTCTTCCTTTTGTTCCCCGTCCTGTTGGCCCACCGGTCTGGTCCTGTCGGCTTCTGCCGCCCAGACCCGGAGAGAAAGACGGGAAGCTAACGGCTAACAGTTAGCTTGATCAGTGACCACCAGCACATGTTCTGAGTCAGCCCCAGCTGTTCTTCCTCTGTTGGCTGCTCCTCTTCCTGTTCCTCCTCTTCCTGTTCCTGCTCTTCCTGTTTCTGCTCTTCCTGTTTCTGCTCTTCCTGTTCCTCCTCTTCCTCTTCCTCCTCTTCCTGTTCCTCCTCTTCTCTTCCTCCTCTTCCCTGTTTCTGCTCTTCCTGTTCCTCCTCTTCCTGTTTCTGCTCTTCCTGTTCCTCCTCTTCCTGTTCCTCCTCTTCCTGTTCCTCCTCTTCCTCTTCCTCCTCTTCCTGTTCCTCCTCTTCCTCTCATGCCCCACAGCTGCTTTGTTTACTCTTCATGAGGGTTGAGGTTTATTTCAGATATCAGACGTTGGATTGGACGAGTCTAACTGGCTCCGCCCCCTCCCTCACCTGTCCACCACGCCTGCTGCTGCCCACCTGTTTCTAACTGGCTCCGCCCCCTCCCTCACCTGAGGCCAAAGCGTCTTTTAGTCCTCGTTTTCCATGTCCCCTCCTTTTGGCTGGTTTCGCTCCGTTGATCCCTGAGTGGCTGGTCATTGATCTCGGACTCCGGCAGTGAACCTTCCAGTCCTCCTCCTCCTCCTCCTCCTCTTCTTCTTCTTCTTTCTGCGTTCTTTGACTCTGCTCACATTCAGCTCCTCCAGCGGGAGGATCCAGGCTCGCGGGAATGAAGCTGCTCAGGGTGCTTTTCCTGTCGGACAAACTGGGCATGTTAGCCTGAGCCCCTCCGGAGGTCCACCCAACCCCCCGTACCTGTTGTCATAGTAACCCGGAGACTCCTGGAAATCCTGGTGCACAGTCCTCAATCTGACGTCTCCTCCAAGAGGGAAAGTCAGATGGAGTCGCTGCTGCTGAACCTTTCATCTTCAAACCGTCAGATTTACTGAGTCTTCCTGGAGCGTGCTTGCACGACATGAGAAACCACCACACACACACACACACACACACACACACACACACACACACACACACACAAAGCTCAAAGTTTCCAAAAGCGAAATGCTAATGAAAAATGCAGATCTGGGCTTCGGGAAGCGGCTGCATATGTACATACGTGTCCCTGACGTGTTGGCAGCCCTCACACACGCTCTCAGACGGCGTTCTCAGACCTGGAGGAGTCGCATGAGGCGCCGCTGGGTCAGAGGTCGAGAGGACCCCCCTGAGGGATCAGGTGACTCTGCTGGAGCCGAGCGAAGCGAACCCTCGCACTTGTTAGCTTCTCATGGTCACACGCTCGTTAGCTTCTCATGGTCACACGCTCGTTAGCTTCTTCTCATCTCCACACGCTCGTTAGCTTCTCATCTCCACACGCTCGTTAGCCACACGCTAGGGTGGACCAGTGGCGTGAAGCCCTTCAGCATGAGAAAGGAGTGATTTGTGGTCATTCCCTTCTCCTGGCATCTTTGATATCTCCCCCCAATGATGGACCGTTGGTGGTTTCATGGTTTCAACAGGGCGACGCTGTTGCCGCTGCTGTTAGCCGCTGCTGTTAGCCGCTGCTGTTAGCCGCGTTTGCCGTTACATAAGCGTTTGCGTAGGAAATCAATTAAAACACTTCGATAAGGTTGCTATGGCGATGGCAGCAGTGGCAAGTGACTCACTATCACCTCCTAAAGCTGATTGTGGTATGACAAGAAAGGACGCGCCGCAGTTAGCGCCTAGCATGCTAATTTTAGCCGTGTCTCTGCAGTCCTGTTGGTGGTAACCAGTGAGACGCCTCTCAAGCTTCACACCTCCCACAGCGACCTCAGAAAGGTGTGGAACCGATGGAAACAGGCCGCCAGGAACTCCGCACGGACAGACGACTCCGCGGCTCCTGGAAAACACGCTCGCCGCACGAGGAGCGTCGTTATTCCTCCTCTTTGAAGGCGCTCAGGCAAGCGTGAAGCAGCAGCGCCCACGGGTGCTCTGATCTCCTCCTCGCTCTTCTCCGCCTCAGGTATGAGCTGATGTCATCACTGGGGGGGCAGCACGAGCACGCCGCACTCTCAGGTGAAAGAGGATTAAAGCCAGTCCCAACAACAAAGCCTTGGCCTCACATCAAAGAGCTTCTACCGCTGAAAAGATAAGAAGAGGCTCTGGATTAGAAAAGGAGGCTTCCTGGATTAACCGCTGACGGAGTTGAGCTCTTTTCAACCGAAGCGACGAAGCTTAAAAGTCAGCAGAGGTGGAGTCCGAGCCTCCAACGCCCACCCACAGGTGATCAAAGCGAGGCAGTGACGGAGCTTCAGGGCCGTCTGAGCTCCTCCGCCTGCCTCGCGCCTTCAGCTGCTCCTCTTCCGGCCTTCCTGGTGGCGCTCCTGGTCCCCACTGAGTGGCCAGGGAGAGGACGGCGCCTGGCGCCTGGTCCGGGATGAGGGGACTAACCCAGAACGCCCAGGCCTGGGTGGAGGTGCTTCGTCTGAAATGGCAGATGAATCCTGCCTCTCGCTCCGGCGTCAGACGCTCAGTCTTGGCGCCGCCGTGGCACCTGCTGCTCCGCCCCTGCACCCCTGAATACAGGGGCGAAAAACAGCACAGTGTGGAAAAGCAGCACCAGAGGGAGAAAAGCAGCTGCGTCGTCCAGTGTCTCTTTATTCGTCTTCAGACACAGCAGAGCACAAGGGACGAGAGGGGAGGGTAAAAAGCATCCCAACCCGTTCCCTGAGCGTGGTTGGGGCGGGCTCTCGTCCATACGCCGGCTCTGACATCAACCAGCTTCAGTTCGTCCGTATAAATGTCCCCTCGCGTCGTCCTCCGTCGTTCAAATGATTTCATCTGTCCAAATAAAACGCGCTCCGGGGACGCAGGGCCTGCGTCAACAAACGCAGCGCTGCGGTTGCCGCGGCGATGAAAAAGGGACAGAAGAGAATCACTGTAAACACACAGAATCAGAGGCAGCTCGTCAACAGCGCTTTTAGCCTGGACCAGGGCTACATCGGCCTGGACGGGGCGCTACGTCAGCCTGGACCGGGGCCTTTCACGTCAGCCTGGACCAGGGCGCTACGATAGCCTGGATTGGGGCGCTACATCCCAGCCTGGACCCAGGGCGCTGCACCTGGGCCTTTACAGGCTGCGTAGCCCTGGACCCGGGGCCTTCGTCAGCCTGGACCCGGGCGCTTCGTCAGCCTGGACCAGGGCGCTACATTAGCCTGGACCAGGGCGGCTACATCAGCCTGGACCGGGGCCTTTACATTAGCCTGGGCCGGGGCTACATCAGCCTGAACCCGGGGCGCTGCGTTGGCCTGGACGGGGCGCTACATCAGCCTGGACCGGGGCGCTGCATCCCAGCCTGGACCCGGGACACTGCATCGGCCTGGACAGGACCGCTGCGTAGCCTGGACCCGGGGCGCTACGTTAGCCTGGACCGGGGCGCTACGTGGCCTGGACCGGGCGCCACATCAGCCTGGACCGGGGCCTTCGTGGCCTGGACCGGAGACGCGATCAGCGAGACCGGGAGCCTTTATTAGCCTGGACCGGGAGACTCGTCGGCCTGGACCGGGAGCGCTCGTTGGCCTGGACCGGGGCGCTGCGCATTAACCACCAGGCTACAGGCTAGCGTGGCCTGCGTCGATGGCCGACTGGACGGCAGTGGGGAGGACTCCGGCGGCTGCGGCTGGGAGTGGCCCGTGTGAACGACGAGGTCAGAGCGCACGCGTCCACCTGCTGGCCGGCGTCCTGAGGTGCAGCTCGGGCGGAGCGGATGCACGTGGAGGGCGGAGGCTGTGGGAACGGCTCAGAGTGAAGGTCCGCCCCAGGTCTCGGCGGATCAGGACTCCCTGTTTCTTCCTGGTCAACATCCAATCCTTCCCGGTCCTCCGAGGCTTCCGGCTGGTTTCCAACATTCCAAAGAGAATCAAGAAGCTGAGCCCAAACGGTCAGTAGTGCAAAGCCTTTTCTTTGATTTCAGATAAATATGCAACATTTCAACAAATGGCAGTAAACAAGTAAACGTAAACAAGTTAAAAACCACCTCCGTCAAAATTCAGCTGACTACTCCGTCCACCTGGGTGGAGAAGCAAATCTTCAGTCCATACATGTTAAAGCTGCTGGAAACCTCCAGAGAAATGAGGCGCCAGAGCGTCAGGGGGTCAACAAGGAAGTCAGCGGCGGAGCTCTCCTCTCCTCTCGCCGTCGGAAGACAAGTGAAAACCAAAGACAGGATGGAAGTAGGCGGAGGCAGAAAGCAACGTCTGACATCGATCAACGGCTGTGGCTGCCGGGCCGTCCCTCGCCAGATCCCTACGCCAACCCACGCCGTCCCACGCCGTCCCACGCCGTCCCTCGCCAACCCACGCCGTCCCTCGCCAACCCACGCCGTCCCTCGCCGTCCACTTGCTCACTGGACAGCACAGATCTCTGGTTCTTCAGGCCAGCCGGCAGGCAGAAACAACAGTTTACATGGAGAACTTTGAGAGCAGCTCAAACCTCCACTGTTGGTGGAGCAGAGGAGAGTGGACAACCCCGTCTGCTGGGCTAGTCAGGCTGCAGGGACAGCTAACCTCCTCCTCCTCCTCCCTCCTCCTCCTCCTCTCTCCTCCTCCTCCTCTCCTCCTCCTCTCCTCTCCTCTCTCCTCCCTCTCCTCCTCCTCTCTCCTCCTCCTCCTCCTCTCCTCCTCCTCTCCTCCTCCTCCTCCTCTCTCCCTCCTCCTCTCCTCCCCTCCTCCTCTCCTCCCCCTCCTCCTCCTCTCCTCCTCCTCCTCCTCTCCTCCTCTTCTCCTCCCCTCCTCCTCCTCCTCTCTCCTCCTCTCCTCCCCTCCTCCTCCTCTCCTCCCTCCTCTCCTCCCTCCTCCTCCTCTCCTCCTCCTCTCCTCCTCCTCTCCTCTCCTCCCCTCCTCTCCTCCTCCTCCCCTCCTCCTCTCCTCCCCCCTCCTCCTCTCCTCCTCCCCTCTCCTCCTCCTCTCCTCCCTCCTCTCCTCTCCTCCCCTCCTCCTCCTCCTCCTCTCCTCTCTCTCCTCTCCTCCCCTCCTCCTCCTCCCTCCTCCTCCTCTCCCCTCCTCCTCTCCTCCTCCTCTCCTCCTCCCTCCTCTCCTCCTCCTCTCCTCCTCCTCCTCTCCTCCCTCCTCCTCTCCTCCTCCTCTTCTCCTCCCCTCCTCCTCTCCTCCCCTCCTCCTCCTCCTCCTCTCCTCCTCTCCTCCCTCCTCCTCCTCTCCTCCTCTCTCTCTCCTCCCCCTCCTCTCCTCCTCTCCCCTCCTCCTCCTCCTCCCCTCCTCCTCCCCTCCTCTCCTCCCTCTCCCTCCTCCTCTCCCCTCCTCCTCTCCTCCTCCTCCTCTCCTCCTCCTCTCTCTCTCCCCTCTCCCTCTCCTCCTCCTCCTCTCCTCCTCCTCTCCTCTCCTCCCCTCCTCTCCTCCTCCTCCCTCCTCCTCCTCCCCTCCCCTCCTCCTCCTCCTCTCCTCCTCCCCTCTCCTCCCTCCTCCTCCCTCCCTCCTCCTCCTCCTCCTCTCCTCTCTCCTCCTCTCCTCCTCTCTCCTCCTCTCCTCCTCCTCCCCTCTCCTCTCCTCTCCTCCCCTCCTCTCCTCCTCCTCCCCCCTCCTCCTCCTCTCCTCCTCCTCTCCTCCTCTCCCTCTCTCTCCTCTCCTCCTCCTCTCCTCCCCTCCTCCTCCTCTCCTCCTCCTCCTCCTCCCTCCTCTCCTCCTCCTCTCCTCTCCTCTCTCCTCCTCCTCCCTCCTCCTCTCTCTCCTCCCCTCCTCTCCTCCTCCTCCCTCCTCCTCCCTCTCCTCCTCCTCTCCTCCTCTCCCTCTCTCTCCTCCTCTCTCCTCTCCTCCCCTCCTCTCCTCTCCTCCTCTCATTAGTAATTCACCAGGCGGTCAGTGTGTCTTACACGCCTGCCTGTCCTCCACCCGTCCACACCAACCATCCAACCAAGCGTCCCACACAGACGCTCTTCCATCCATCCCTCCATCCATCCCTCCATCCATCCCTCCATCTGTGAGCAGCCTTTGTTTCATCCATAATTCATCTGGGGCCTAAATTTCCGCATTTCAATCCTTTGAAGTTCCCACTGCGTGACAAAACATCGGCGACTCCACTTCATCAGAGAGGTCGTCCGTCAGAGAGGGAAATGACGAGCGAGCGCAGACGTCACTTTCAAAGAAACATTTGATGTTTGTGCACTGAGAAAATTCATTTCACAATATTGGACACACACACACACACACACACACACACACACACACACACACACGAGCCAGCACGGCCTGTTTGCAGGCTGACGACCTCCTCTGGGGCGGGGACGGCTGGGTTGGCGTGAGCGCCCTCAGGAGGAACATCAGCACCAGAACCAGCAGGGGACCGTCAGCTGGGATCTGGACTCACTGAGGATGGATCAGAACCGCCACGCAGTCACATGACTTGGATTATTACATATACAACAACCAGCTCTGCACAATGGTACTAGCTCCTACTTTTAGCGGTACCAAGCTCTCCTTTTAGCTGTTACTAGCTCCTGCACCAGCCCGGTACTAGCTCTCTACTTTGCGGTACTAGCTCTCCTTTGCTAGTACTAGCTCTCTTTGCGGTACTAGCGCTACTTTTAGCCGGTACCAGCTCTCCTTTTAGCTGGTACTAGCTCTCTTTTTAGCCGGTACTAGCGCTACTTTTAGCCGGTACCAGCGCTACTTTTAGCTGGTACCAGCTCTCTTTTCACTTGATACCAGCGCTACTTTTAGCATTACCAGCTCTACTTTTAGCGTTACCAGCTCTACTTTTAGCTGGTACTAGCTCCTCGCTGGCGGTACTTCAGCTCTGCACCCTTCCAGTACTAGCTCCCTGGCACCAGCCGGTACCAGCGCTACTTTTGGCGGTACCAGCTCTCCTTTGGCTGGTACTGGCTCTACTTTGTGATGCCAGCTCCTTTTAGCTGGTACGGCGCCACTGGCGACCACCAGCTCTGCTTTTAGCTGGTACCTGGCTCTACTGTGGTACCAGCTCTGCGCTGGCTGGTACCAGCTCTCACTAGCCAGTACCAGCGCTTCGCACCCAGCCGGTACCGGCTGCCCACCCAACCTGGCTGCGTGTGAAAGGCATGACGGCGTGTTCTGGCGGAGCGGAGGACATGCGTCAGGGCAGCCTACACCTCTGCATTCACAGCAGCTCACGCGGGGCTGAGCACGCCGGAGCTCAGCGTTGTTTGGCTCTATTTTCAGCCCAAACCGTCACACTTTGTTTGCGACGCTGCCTGAAGATCCGAGTCCGGAAGCTTGAATTTTGTGAAGCGGATCAATAAACGGCTGGGCGTGTTCCCCAGCAGACCTGGTGACGCGCCAATCCGCCTGAAGCCCATGGAAATAGCCCTTCGTGGCCTAATCTGAGCTGCGGACCTGGTGACCCATCCGTGTGTGTGTGTGTGTGTGTGTGTGTGTGTGTGTGTGTGTGTGTGTGTGTGCGTGCGTGGGTGTGTGTGTGTTGCTCATGCAGTGTAAGTGAACACACACACACACAGATGAACGGCTGCTGCTCCGGTCCTGATGTGTCCTTCAGCTCCGTCGCTAGTCCAGCCTGAATAACAAACCCGACTGGCACCGCCGCTAGGGGGCAGTAGTGATGCTAGGTCTTCCTCAGCAGCAGTTTGTGCTTTCTGTTTTGCGACGGCGTCCCGCAGGGGCGTGAAGTAACAGACTCACTGTTTTAGTGCTTGGAGCCCTGCAGGTGTGCGTGGTATGAGCCACCGAGTTGGCGTCAGCGCCCATGAACCTCCTTCTTCTTCACACCTGAACCAAAAGAGGGCGAGAACTATCAGGACAGCCACAGAGCCGGCCTCAGGGGCCCTGCGGCGGGCAGCGGCGCGCCTCCTCCTGGCGTGATGGGCAGCAGGCAGGACCTCCCCTTCTCAGGTCTCCTCCCAACCGCCTCCTCTTCGTCAAGGCAGTTGGACACGCTGCCTCGTCAGGGCCTAGCGGGACCAGGCCCCCCACGCCAGGCAGGAGGCGTCGGGCCTGGGCGAGCAGAGGCCCCAGGTCCAACACACATGAGGCGATGCAAACAGGAAGCAGGAAGCTGCCAGGCAGCCAGACACAGCGGTTACGAGAGGGGCCACAGCGGGCTGACGGTCCTGGAGCGGCGACGGTCACCGGAACGAGCTGACGGTCACGCAGCAGGCTGACGGTCCTGCAGCGGAGCTGACAGTCCTGGGCAGGCTGACAGTCCTGCAGCGGGCTGACAGTCCTGGAGCAGGCTGACAGTCCTGGGCCAGGCTGGCGGTCTGGGGCCAGGCTGACGGTCACCAGGGCCAGGCGGCGGTCCTGCAGCAGGCTGACGGTCCTGGAGCAGGCTGACGGTCCTGCGGCAGGCTGATCAGGAGCCAGGCTGAGAGTCCTGGAGCCAGGCTGACAGTCCTGCAGCAGGCTGACAGTCCTGGGGCCAGGCTGACAGTCCTGCAGCAGGCTGACAGTCCAGGAGCCAGGCTGAGAGTCCTGGAGCAGGCTGACAGTCCTGCAGCAGGCTGACAGTCCTGGGGCCAGGCTGCTCCAGGCAGGCAAATAAACGGGAAGATCCCAGCTGAGTAAATCAGCCGGACGTCACTCAGCTGATGGAGCTGATGGAGCTGATGGAGCTGATGGAGCGTTGGGTCCAATCAGTGGTCTGAAGAGCCGGATCAATACTGATTATTGATCATGTGGGAGCGTTTGTTTGCTGGACGGAAGCAAATAAAAATGTGTCCTTTTCCTTCGCTCCTGTTTGGATTCCAGGATGGAATTCAGCTCCATCACCTCCGTCCACACCCGGAGTTTGAATCAAAGGCTAATTATCCAGATAATCCTAGCTAGAACCAGCGCACACACACACACACACACACACACACACACACACACCCTTTCATTTCCCTGTGGGTCTAGGTTACAGAGGAGGAACGTAAAAGCTGTGTCTGCTCTTTCTGGAAGTGGGCGGGGCTTGACCTTCCTCTCCCAGAGGGGTCGCTCTTCTGAGTCACATGACTCAAAGCGCTAACGGCCTCCTGGTTGATGGTGCCTCCTCGTTTATGGAACAGCTGAATATTTCATCACACGGCGAGCTTCAGAGCGGCGCTGCGCCTTGAGAAGTGTGTGAAGCTGCGCCGGAGGTCAGCCAGAGGGGACGGCGAGACGGAGAGCAGGGCGCGCCGAGCAGAGCCGCTAACCTTTACAGGCTGCTTGTCAACAGTGCAGCTAGCACGCTAACCTTTACAGGCTGCTTGTCAACAGTGCAGCTAGCACGCTAACCTTTACAGGCTGCTTGTCAACAGTGCAGCTAGCACGCTAACATTTACAGGCTGCTCCTGGTCCTGGTCCCAGTCCTGGTCCTGGTCCTGGTCCTGGTCCTGGTCCCGGTCCTGGTCCTGGTCCCGGTCCTGGTCCCGGTCCTGGTCCCGGTCCTCTCTCTCTGCACAGCTGCAGACAAATCTCCTCTCCAGTCAGTCGTGAGGACCTGTTCCTCCCATTCTGCGCGTGCACACACACACGCACGCGCGCGTGCACGCGTCCACCTCTGGGCTGCTCCGGCTCTGCTGGCAGCCGGCCCTCCCCCCGCTGGAATGATCCTGTGTAATGGGTATTGACATATTGTGGCTGGAAGGGCGAGCCAGAACTTTCTCTCCTCCTCCGGCTGGACAGAACCGGGCCGACGGGTCCGGCCAGGAGGCCCGACGCTCACGCCTGCCAGGGTCCCAGTTCCACCTCATCCAGTCAGAACCTCGTTAATCAGCTGTGGTGAGGCTCCAGAACCAGATCAGCTTTATTTAACAGTACATTAAAGAAGCCTGGACCCGGACCCAGACCCGGACCCGGACCCGGCCGTACCTCTCATCTGGCCCGTGTCCAGGGTCTTGCCCAGCTGCTCCAGCAGGTCGGCCCTGGCGGCGTTCTTCTTGTGCTTCTTGCCCTCGTAGTGCTGCTGGGCCATGCCGGGGTTGTTGAACCAGGCGTTGCACAGCTGGCAGTAGCGGTCCGAGTCGCGGCGCTGGCGCGGGGACGTCATGGGCGACGTTTCTGGAGAGCTCTTCAGAGGACTGGGAGACGCCTCTACGGGGAAGTAAAGAGAAACAAAACCAGACGGTTGGTTTGGAGGCGTCAGCAACACGGGAGGGCAGGGTTTCTCAAAGAGTGGTCCGCGGACCTCCGGTGGTCCGCAGACGACCCCTAGTGGTCCGCGATGCTACACGTAACAAATCACATTTAAAAAATTTAAATTTCAATATTTAAAGTGTAAAATCGGCGTTTCTTAAACTCCCAATATTAAAAAAAATTACTTTATTGCATATGTCCTGATGCGTCTGTCACAGCAGCACCTGATCGCTACTTTAGCCCCCAGGCATATTGCTTTGGGGGCTATTCAGCCTGGGTTTCCACCGGATGCGGTGCGTCCCTGGAGAACGCCGCAACAATCCAGCACCATCCAGCACGTGCCGGACAGGAAGTCGGGTGCAAAGAGAAAATAAAACATCCGGGAAATTGTCAAAATAAAAGCTCCCGTATTTAGAGCGATCTTTGTCAACAGGACGCTGAAAACCAAATCACGTACGACCGCGATATTACCAAGAAAAGATGATTCACATGTAATAACGTAAAACAACCATCGCTCCAAATACGGGAGCTTTTATTTTGAAAAATTCCCAGATGTTTTATTTTCTCTTCTCACCCGACTTCCTGTGCCACGTGCGATGCCTTGTGCTAGCTTGTTGCGGTGTGCTCCCTCCGTCCGTCCAAAATAGAAGCCATGCCTATTTTTCCGGAGGGCGATGGAGGCCCCAGCCCTGCTGTGGGCGGAGCCTCCAGTCCTGTCATGGGCGGAGCCACAGCCAGTGGAAACTGACGCGTTGACTTGAGTGGAATCTACTCAGGCCGGTGGAAACGGGGGTCAGAGTCAGGTGGTCCGTGATTAATAATGAGATGTC
This sequence comes from Pao palembangensis, assembly GCA_015343265.1. Classification (NCBI taxonomy): domain Eukaryota; kingdom Metazoa; phylum Chordata; class Actinopteri; order Tetraodontiformes; family Tetraodontidae; genus Pao; species Pao palembangensis. Next base: position 34,375,096 of record CM027081.1, on the reverse strand, counting down.
TGTGTAAATAACAACATCCTCCAGCTCTCTGGCACACATTCCTGTGTAATAACTGTGTAATAACTGTGTAATAACTGTGTAATAAGCCCTGCCGGAGCGTTAGCCGCTGCTGTGCAGTGGCCCCTCCCTGGAGGCCATGTTCGGTGTCTTCTTCTGTGGTCATTACAGCATCAGCATCTGTTTCCAGCAGACAAACGTGCTGTTATTGCGTCTGTGTGGGTACAAACGGCGGTGATCGTGACTCTTCCATCAATCATTCATCTGCTGGGTCAGGGGTCGGGGGTCGGGGGTCAGGGGTCGGCGGAACGGACCCACCTCGCCGCTCAGCTGCGGCAGAACCGAAGCCTCTGAATAAGCTCGTCCCCGAGGAGGACACCCTCCGTCCAGCCTGCTCGGCTCGTGGCTTCCTGCGTGCGCCTTCATGCATGTCCGACCGCATTAGCTCCAAACGAGCGCCGCCAAGCACCGAGGGCGCCGCGGCGCCAAACAGCCGTATGTGTTTAATCGGCTTTACCAGTCCAGCGCTCGGACCAGCCTGAGTCAACATTTAGAGCTGCTCTGGGGTTTCCTGTTAGCCCGCTCACCGTCCCGCCACTTCCTGTCTTCACCGTGTTGGTATTTGATAGAACTTCCTGTTTGACGCGCAGGCCGGCGCTCTGCGGCGCGCTAGCTGGCGATGGAGGATCTGAAGGCGGCGTCCTGAGCTGCTGCGGTCCTGCTGTGACCTCTTCAGAGCTGTCACACTGGATTTAATCCCCCCAGCCCCCGCCTCACCGGGGTCAGAGGTCGGCTTCGCCACAGGGACCCGGAGGGCGGTGACTTTCTGGAACACAGACTCCGGCTTCTGGACCGCCCCGGATGAGCTTTCCTCCGGTTTTACATCAGCGGGGACCAGGTGTGGGGTCAAGGACGTGGGGGACCAGGTGTGGGTCCAGGTGTGAGTCCAGGTGTGGGGTCCAGGTGTGGGTCCAGGTGTGGGGTCAAGGACGTGGGGGACCAGGTGTGGGTCCAGGTGTGAGTCCAGGTGTGGGGTCCAGGTGTGGGTCCAGGTGTGGGGTCAAGGACGTGGGGGACCAGGTGTGGGTCCAGGTGTGAGTCCAGGTGTGGGGTCAAGGACGTGGGGGACCAGGTGTGGGTCCAGGTGTGGGACCAGGTGTGGGTCCAGGTGTGAGTCCAGGTGTGGTTCTGGGCTTTCATCCTCCTGGGCTGTGATGGGCCAGCAGAAGCTTGAGCAGACCTATGAATGACTGCTGTGATAATGGAAGACGGCATCCATCCATCCATCATCCATCCATCATCCATCCATCCATCCATCCATCCATCATCCATCCATCCATCATCATCATCCATCCATCCATCATCCATCCATCCATCCATCATCATCCATCCATCCATCCATCCATCCATCCATCCATCCATCCATCATCATCATCCATCCATCCATCATCCATCCATCCATCCATCCATCCATCCATCATCATCCATCCATCCATCCATCCATCATCCATCCATCATCATCATCCATCCATCCATCATCCATCCATCATCATCATCCATCCATCCATCATCCATCATCCATCCATCATCCATCCATCCATCCATCATCCATCCATCCATCATCATCATCCATCCATCCATCATCCATCCATCCATCATCCATCCATCATCATCATCCATCCATCATCCATCCATCCATCCATCCATCATCATCCATCCATCCATCATCATCCATCCATCCATCCATCATCCATCCATCATCCATCCATCCATCCATCCATCATCATCCATTCATCATCATCCATCCATCCATCCATCCATCATCATCCATCCATCCATCCATCATCCATCCATCCATCATCCATCCATCCATCCATCCATCCATCATCATCCATCCATCCATCCATCCAGCAGCAGGTGCCTCAAGACATGAGAAGGTTAGCTCCATCAAAGCGTGGCGGCAGCTGCTGCTCCGAGCCGCCTCTAAACCGCTGAAAGGGCCCTTGTTTGTGTTTTCTACGGCACCTCAGCAGGGTGCACGCTGGGCTGCATGCTGGCCCACCAGAGGTGACAGGCGGGAGGTTCGGAGGACGTGAAGGAGAGCAGAAAATCCCGCTGGATTAGCGTTAGCGTTAGCCAGAACCGTCAGCGGCAGAGCCCAGTGCTGACTCAAAGATGTCAGTGCAAATGTGTGACGTGTCACCTGTGTGTAATTTTCATCCACGCAGGACACAATGAAGCGCACACACACACACACACACACACACACTTCTCCAGCAGTTAATTAGCCACACATTCAAGCCACTTAGCGTTAGCTTTCCCGGGAGAGCCCCCACCCCCCCCTTTCCAGCTGATTGTGAGGATTTGAAAAGCCTGAAGAGCTGCTTTGTGCTGCAAACACACGTCCCTGTCTCCGTCCCTGTCTCCGTCTCCGTCCCTGTCTCCGTCCCTGTCTCCGTCCCCGTCGTTTATTCGGGACTTTAGCCGCTGGTGTTTCTGTAGGAACGCAGCCACCACAGGCTCGCACCAGGCTGGTCCTGTGGTGGTCGAGGCTGCTGGAGACGGGTCCTGTGGCTCCGGTCTGGGCCTCCCCGGGCTTGAGGACGGTCCGGCTCAGGACTCAGCCCTGCTGAGGTCCCTCTGCTGGCGTCTCCGGGCTGCTTCGCTGCAGCCAAACATCATCGTCCACTTTGCCGTTTTCTCTGGGTCTCCTGCTGGCGCCACTGCTAATTGGTGTGAGGAGGGAAGCTGAGCAGCTGCTGCCAGCACCTCCAGCGTAGCAGCAGTTGGTGCTGACATCCACGCGAAGGTGGAGGAGAACAGCCAGGAAGCGGTCCAGCCTCCACAGAGACACGAAGCACCGTTTCCTCCTGCGCCCTCTGGTGTTAGCAAGGCGCCGCATCGCTAGCACGTTTAAATAGGTTGGAATCTTCTTGACTGCCCCCTGGTGGTGGGTGTGTTATAGGCCACGAAGTAGCGAGGCTAAACCGGGACGTTAGTTCAACCCCCCCGCCTGTGTGGAGGCCGTTGTTCAGGGACACGTCGTACAAGCAGAGGGCCAGGCTGTCGGCGCCGCCGCGGGGTTGTTCGGAGGCGTACCTTTGGCCGTGATGGCGGGCGGCTCCCCCAGCAGCAGCTTGAGCCTCTTGGCGTGGATTTTGCCCTGGTAGTGCGACTGTGCCACCACAGCCGAGGTGAAGGACATGTTACACAGCGTGCAGCACTTGTTCTTGTCCACGTCGCCCTCGTCGCCGCCCTGGAGGACACAAAGTGAAACGTCACCACTGATGCAATAATTCCACACATTTACCGTCACAGGCGGACGAAGAGACCATGTGACAGCTGAACACACCACTAATTTAGCACCTCTGAGTCACACACACTCACACACACACACCCACACACACATACAGAGACAAACACACATTTGTCTGGCGGGGGTTCAGGGGCTGGTGGTGGACCGCCCTCTGAGCCTCCATCTGTGTGAGCACCAAAACCCATTATCCTCGTAGCCTGTGTGTGTGTGTGTGTGTGTGTGTGTGTGTGTGTGTGTGTGTGTGTGCGCTGCAGTAAAGGAGATGGATGCTACCATTTCCCTGCAGAGTGGGAGTGGGGAGGGGGACGTGGGTGGCGTTCTCCCCCAGTTCAGACGCCTGTCCTGCACTCGATGCAAACTCGATGTCTTCACGCCGCGTCCCCGCAGAGTGGCAGGGCTCGCCGCCGCCGCCGCCGCCAGAAAGAAGAGCTCATGTGTGGACCCGGCTGCAGCCGCAGCTGCTTCCAGGCAGCCATGTTTGTTAGCGAAGGACGGGTGTGGGCTGATCCACAGCTGGATCTCAGAGCTCTGCCCCCCGTCCCCCCCCAGGTGGGTCACCTGCGCCTCGGCCTGATTTAAACACGGAGCTCTGTCAACGCTGACGTAGCCTCCAGCCGTCTTCAAGCCAGTAAAAGCTTTGAAGGCTGCTTTCATTCTGCACTGACGACCATCGCCGTCCCCACAGCGTGCACAAAACCACCAAAGGACGGCTTCAAAGTCTAGTCCAGCTTCTGCTTTGATCGATAAGATCAAAGCTGGGTGGAGCTGCGGAGGGGAGGGGCGTGCCTGGCGCCATCTTCTACGCCTGGAGCATCTCAAAGGCGATGCAGCGACGTCTACGTGCATGCGGAGGCGTGTCAGGTCACATTTACGCTAACGGTGTTGACATTCACGTCAAACGCGCGAGCAGAGAGACCCCAAGTCTCAGACGGTCGGAACGACGACGTCTAGCAGCGTCGGTATCAGGAGGAGACGGAGGAGAAGAGAAGCGGCATCCACGCTGGAATGTCTCGAACGCCAGGGTGTGTCTGGGACGCTGTGGCGCTCAGCGTGGACCCGGATTCTTGGACGCCTTCGGCCAGCGCGGCTGCAGGATCCAAACGGGACCGTTTAGCAAAGTGGGAAATCTGCAGTCCGGATCATGTGTGAAGACAAAGACACACATTCCTCCCACACCATGTGATGGCACACTGAGTCATTCTTACACACACACACACACACACACACACACACACACACACACACACACACACAGCCCTTGGCCACGTCCTTCAGTAACTAAAGCACACATTCCTTCACATTCCCAATGAGCCAATCTAAATTCCAAGAGGGACCAAAAACGCGGCGGCAGATGAGCGGCGGCGCCTCCGAGTGGGCGGCCACCGTGATTTCGAGCTTAATTAGAGCTAATTGCAGGAATCAGTGATCAATGAAGCAGGACAGGAAGTGTGTGTGTTGGTGGAATCCACGGGAAAAGCGCCTTTCCGTGCTGGTCGGGACCGTGTTTCAGAGGAGACGAGAGGAATCATCGGAGCTGGGAGGCGGATGAATCACCGTCATGGGCTTCAGAAGAAATCTGTCTTTATCGACGCTCGTTTTCATCTTGGCGACGTTTGAGCCAAAGGAGGTGGAAACGCCCAGGAGCCTCTAAGCCAGAGGTGGGCACACTGAGGCCCGGGGGCCACATGTGGCCCGGTGGGCTCTTCAATCCGGCCCGCGGAGCCTTTACAGTCATCTCTCCAAAAGCCAAGTGAAGAGGGTTGTCAGCTTGGTTGGTTAGAAAAAGGTCCAGACCCCCCCTTCAGCTAGCATGCTAACATGTCCTCTCAAGAAGGTGGGGCCAAACATCATCTGGAGCTTCATCATCCATCTCTAGTTGGACCAGTTTACAGGCTCTTCACAATATTTTCTCAGTCAAAAGTCCATCAAGCAGGATCTTTAGCTAACCTCTGACCCTCCTCTGGGGGGTTAGCTTCCTGCACCACCTGACCGGCCCCTTCACCAAGATCTACAACCCAACGTGGCCCTACAGGATAAAGAATTGCCCAGCCCTGCTCTAAGCTAAAGACATGCTAACGTGGTTAACGTAGGTTGGCTTTTGATTCGGAGCTCCTCCTGAGGGTCCGGGCACCTTGTGGGCTCCTGGAAGCTCTGAGAGTCTGATCTCAGCAGCCTCTCAAACACACAATGCTGCTCTAAATGTGGAGCTCAGGGAACGCTGGCTGCTCACGTGCACCTCCCCCGAGGCGCACGCCCAAGAAATAGGGCAGCCAGGGTATCCCTGAACAACGGACGAAAGAGACGTCGTCCCCACGCGGCCCAGGACGCTGACGGAGGAGAATTAAAGCGGGCCACCGCCACCGCCGCCGCCGTCGTGTTTGATAGCGCGCGCGACCTCGGGCCGACAGCGGCCGGCGCCGCCTGCAACCACGTCAGGCTGGCGTCACGTCAACGGTTCCTGAGCAGGTCCGGCGGCTGCGACACCTTCGGCGTGCGTGACGTCACAAGGCCTCCAGGCGGGTTTGTGATGACACACACATGTTCTGGCTCCTGTCTGACCCCCCACGGAGAGGTGGGGGATGGGGGGCTGAGGAAGACACTGGTGGGACCAAACACGTGCATCGGAGCTTTAATGGCGTCGACGTTCAGAGCGGAGCTGTGAGCAGGATAAGCAGAGGATAAAAAAGGGCCCGAGGAAGGAGCCCTGGGGCACCCCATGAAAGAGGACGGCAGAAGAAGCCCTGAAGGGGGCAGGCTATTTCTTAAGACTGACCTTAAACGACCTTTAAGGCTAATCTGGGTTAGCTTGTGTGGCACGCCTTCCTTTGGAGAACGCTTTCCGTTGTGCTGGGACGGCCCAGCTCTCCGCCCGGACCTCCTCCCTCCGGCGGGTCCGTCCAGCTGGTGCAGCCAAACAAGCCAAAAGTGCCGCCGGCGTCGACCGTCCTGGAATAACCTGCTGCTGTGGATCCGCGCAAACCTCAGCAGAACAGCTGGTCTGCAGCTTCTCCTCAGCCTCCACCCAAGCTGCAGCGTCGCAGAAGACCTTTCTGTGTGTGTGTGTGTGTGTGTGTGTGTGTGTGTGTGTGTGTGTGTGTGATGTAGAATGCTTGTGAATGAGCCGTCTCTGCGCCTGCAGCATCGCCGCGGGCTGGGTCGATCTTTGACCTTTGACCTCATATGGAGGACACCCTCAAAACACGCCTGCAGCTGTGAGCAGTGCACGTGGACGGACGCCTTCAGATGTACCTGTGGACGCAGGACGGATTGCTGGCCCACCAGTCCAGCCCAGCCCAGTCCAGCCCAGTCCAGTCCAGTCCAGTCCAGTCCAGTCCAGCCCAGCCCAGTCCAGTCCAGTTCTGCCCAGCTTAGTCCAGTCCAGTCCAGCCCAGCCCAGCCCAGTCCAGTCCAGTTCTGCCCAGCTTAGTCCAGTCCAGCCCAGTCCAGCCCAGCCCAGCCCAGTCCAGTCCAGCCCAGTCCAGCCCAGTCCAGTCCAGTCCAGTCCAGCCCAGCCCAGTCCAGTCCAGCCCAGTCCAGTCCAGTCCAGCCCAGTCCAGTCCAGCCCAGCCCAGTCCAGTCCAGTCCAGTCCAGCCCAGTCCAGCCCAGTCCAGCCCAGTCCAGTCCAGTCCAGTCCAGCAGAAGCTAGCGTCTCGCTCTCCCTGTCAGCTTCCTTCAGGTTTGGCATCATAAAGCTTCCAGGCGGTCGGAGGCCTCTCGCTGTTGCTATGGTTTCAGGAATGTTACCGTTGACTTCGTTTCAGCATCGTCTCTCCGCACGACTGCAGTCGTGAGCGGCGTCCTGGATCGTCTCAACCGCAGGACAAATGTGAAGCTGAATAATTTAGTATAAAAATACCTGAGAGTCGGCGCTGCTGCACACACGCACACACACACACACGCACACACACACACACACACACACACACACACACACACACACACACACACACACAGCGGGAAGTATAAAAGTATCATCGTTTGTCACGAAGACCCAGAGAACGTTGGACATGACGGACGCTTCCTCCCCGCATGACAGCAGGTTATCACAGCAGCTAGCATGACCAGCAGCCTGTACAGCTGTCAGACAGCATTAGCTCCACATGGTCCAGACGTGCGCAAGCGGGGCCGTGCACACTCCCACGGTCTCTGGAGGCGGTGCTGCTGAGGGTATTTTTACACGGCGCCACCTTATGAGCGCAGCGTGGTTGCGCTGCACCTGCGCGATCTGAGCGCGGCCTTCCTGCGCTGCGGCCGCGCCCTCTCACCCGCCTAAGGTCAGCCTGCAGACGCAACGCAGATTCGCTGTGACGGTTCGCAAAAACGGGGCTCCGGGGACGCGCGACCGCGGTGCTTCCTTTCGCTAATGTTGTCTGGCCAGAGTTGACGCTTTAAGCGAAGACGCGTTGCGAGTAGCAGGATCTGAGGCGTCTTTTGGGGTTAGCATCGTAGCTGTGTCGGAAGAGGAAGCGACGGCGTGGCTAATGTCTAAAGTTAGCACGAGTGCCTGAACCGGGTCACCTGAACAGGTTTAGCTCGTTGGGTTGTAGTTGTTCCTGTGTTAAAGTGCTTCCTGAGTGACTGATAAATGCTTTTTGGGTTTTAGCATAGCGGTGTTTAAATGAGACGATGTGGACTTTGTTAGCCGCTAACTTCACGGTTGCGACGAGCTAAGCTAACGCCTGTCTTTCCGCTTTTGTGTGGCTAGGAGTTAAAGCGGGCAGCTAACTGTTTGCCACACTTTCCATTTATGTTTATTGGAATAAACAGAGAATCGACATCCAACCGTTAACCGGTTAACGGTTGGATGTTGTAGGTTGTAGGTTTTCACGACCTTACCAGAGTGAAGGTCGTTCTCTGCTGATCGCATTAGACCTGTAGCTACGGTTAAACTCGCTGTGTCGACTCTGCTCAGTGAAGCGTACCAAAGGGATCTGAGCTAGCGCTAGCGGCTACAACCGTTTTTAAACGGCGCATCCGGCCGTCACGTTAGCGGCCCGTCAAGGTCGCCTTTTCCCCGTGGACGTGAGAGCAAGCAGATCCTGTCCCAGTTTAGCAGGTTCCACCGGAGAGCAGAGATGTTTCACCTGATGAACATCCTGAGATTTCAGACTCTGAATAATTCAGCTGCTTTAGAAGAACTTTGCTTTTCATCTGGATTAAATATTAAAAACAAACGTTCTCTGCCTTCAACAATTTGTCCTCAGAGTCATCACTTCCTGTCTGAACCAGACTGAACCAAACGAACACAGAGGAGCCCACAGAGGAGCCCACAGAGGAACCCACAGAGGAGCCCACAGAGGAGCCCACAGAGGAGCCCACGGAGGAACCCACAGAGGAGCCCACAGAGGAACCCACAGAGGAACCCACAGAGGAGCCCACAGAGGAGCCCACAGAGGAACCCACAGAGGGACGCGAGAGGACTCACGTTGTCTGTTCTGAGCTTCTTGGCGGGGCAGCCTCCATCCGCAGGATGTAGCATGTAATACAGCCGCACTTTGTTGGCGTGTTTGCGACTCTGAAAGACAAAGAAGAAGAAGGAGAAGAAGGAGAAGAAGAAGGAGGAGAAGAAGGAGAAGCGTTGCTCTGTGAGTCCCTCATCAAACATCAACAGAGAGGCTGGAACCTTCATGTTTGTCACGGAGGAGTGTTTACGGCGTTTAACGTGTGGACGGGTCAAACAGGTGCGAGGCCTCAGTCAGGCCCGGTGGAGGCGCTGGTGGGGACCATCTG